>CALSBV010010690.1:1297782-1320322 GCA_943590825.1 Bovichtus diacanthus
TGTGTGTGTGTGTGTGTGTGTGTGTGTGTGTGTGTGTGTGTGTGTGTTAGTTTACGTTTCTTTTCCTTTTTACTTAATTTATTCAACACACAACATATATCAATAGAAAGGTTGCAGCATGAGGTCATTTAATTATCAAACTGTTTGATTGTTAGGTGTTTTTATTATTCAGATTTCTTTTCTACTCATCCAAAAGTGCTGCAGTTAGACTTTTGATTGGAGCCGGGAAAATAAACACAGCTGTGCTTAGAGTGCTTCTCTGGCTCTCTGGGTCCAGTAGGATTGATTGTGACTTTTGTCTCCTTGTGAATGAAACATTTCACTGCATTTTCTTTTGTAGTTTCATCGACAGTAACTGCATCAAAACAATTATATTTGGTCAAAACATCCACATATTTGACCTAATGATGTCACTAGATGAAGTTAAGGGATCGCCAAAGTGACATAAATTCTTTCTTTTTCTTTCTGGGCATCGTCATTCCTAAAGCCATGCCACTAGCTTCAAAGACTTCCATCCTCTTCATTTTTAAAACACTTCACAACCTTGCTTACGATTTAGGAGCCATCGACTGTTAATAAATTACTGATCTCATCAAGAAATATTAGTCTATGAGAGAACATAATCTGTGCATTTGTTTAGTCTAATTCTGTTTTTAATTGCTCTCTACAGTCTGCCTTAACTGTAAACTAAATGTTCCTTTTGGACAGTAAAGTTTGAACTAACTCCATTTTCTCTCTCTGGCCCGACAGCTTTCCCTGATGGTGAAGATCATCCCCAGCCCCGACTGGTTTGTTGGTGTGGACAGCCTGAACCTCTGTGAGGGAAGCCAGTGGAAACAGGAAGTGACCGTTGACCTCCAGCCTTATGATGCAGGGACAGACAGTGGATTCACTTTCTCTTCTCCCAACTTCCCCACCAGCCCCCAAGAAAACATCACAAAGGTGAGGTCTTGCAGTGTTCACAAGTACAAAAAGCACCATTTGTTCATACATTGACTACAGTCATTGGTTCCCTGGTGAGGCAGAGCAAGGTGCACGGCCCTCTTCTTATTCTTAGCAGCATGGGAATGGGACGTCATTCTTAGCTGTCTCCACTTAAATAATTGCTTGGCGGCCTTCATGCCTGACCTTAAGTGATTTGGTTAAAAAGAGCCTCTCTTACATAATAGACCATCTATCCTTTCCCAGCATGTGTTTTAAAGTGGGCTATTGTGTATTTGAACTTAATTTGAGAACCTGCTGGCTCTCCTGATGAATTATGCCTGACTGTTCTTTGGTGACTTGTTCAGATCACATCTGAGATGCCGAACCATCCAGCCAACTCCTTCTACTATCCACGTTTAAAGGACCTTCCACCTATAGCCAGCATAAAGATCTCTCACCAGAGCAGATCATCTGACCGTCAAACCCCAATGTCCAATCATATTCTGCCAAACTCTATCAGTCCCCAGCGCTTCTCAGGTAAGACCACAGGACTCCCTACATCAGTGGTACACAAACATCTTACCTTTAAATGAATGGGGGAGCGCAGACAAATGGCAAACACCGCTAAATGATTTACATTGATCTGATATAAGATTTCATGACGAATCGCGATTAGAGCACTAAAGTTGATCGTGGAGAGTTTCTATTATCGGGATAATTGTGAATATCCTCACATGAGCGACTTGAAAAAGCTGTCTAGTTCGCCATCATGATAGAGGAGTGAAAAATAGAGCCTGATTTAAAAGGAATACAGGAATTATTATGTAAGACACAATCTTCAGGATAACATTGTGAATTGCAATTATTTTGGTCAGGATAATCGTGACTTGAAATATTCATAACGTCCCTACGTGAAAGTTATAATGTTGTCCCACTTTAAAGGGTTCTGCATAATATACAGACGCTACTAGCACATGCTAATGGAAACATCCCAATGCAGAGACTTGTACTCTTTGCTTTTCGCTCTTTACTCACACGCACCATATTTTTCTCACATCTCTTTCCCCTTGGTTCAGCGACACCATTGGACTGTGAAGTGTCTCTCTGGTCATCCTGGGGCTTGTGTCTTGGTCCCTGCTCCAGAGGCGGTGTCCGCCACCGCACACGTTACATCCTCTTGCGGCCGGCCAACGCTGGCGTCCCCTGCCCTGAGCTGGAGGAACAGACTGAATGCGTACCACACAGCTGTAGGAGACTCCAGTAACCCACAAGCACAGATACTGCCAGTACTCAACACTGGGACGCTCATGTTATTACTGCTGAGAAATGTTGCTGCATCTTGAGTATCTCCTTGGATAATGCAAAGGATTTTTGTGTTTGTGGCAATGAAAGAATTGCTGCCTTACCTGTGCAGCTCTTTAGTAATAGAGCGTTCACTCCTCTGTATAATAATGGCAATAAACAGAAATTGAAGTGTAGCAGAGCGTTGGACAGTTATGTTTGGGATAACACTTTGAATGTGCTCAGATAAAAAGTGATTTTTATAAATAGTTTATGGATGCAGGATAGCAGAATTGAGAGGAGGATGCATGACACGTGTCCCCTCAAAGACTTATTATGGTTTGTTCATTACCAACAACATATGCATTTAATCTGTTCACTGATAGTGGCACGCCAGAGTCACAAATCTTCCACACACTCTTACATGTATGCACACAAAGGTCCTTGCACATACTGCATACTTTTACAGGCACGGCGGCATTAGTTTACTTAGGGAACCTATACATGCTTGGCACATGCAGCTCTTTCAAAATAACCTCACACCCCGGTTTATAAATATCACCTTTCAAAAGAAACACCTAATAGCTGACTTGTGGCTTTGAGCTAGTCCAAAGACGCTGGCCTATTTTATAATTATTTTTTTTTTTTAGAAAGGTTTTTATAGAAAGAAAGTAAAATATTTGTATTATTATCTCTTTTGATATTTTAATGTTGAGATTTTGTATATACTGTATGATGTATCTTTTCTTGTATAACTCATGAATAAATATGGAGGTGTGTTTTTCAAATAAAAAACGTCCGTGTTACTTTGTTCCTTTGTATAGCTTTTCAGTCCGAAAATGTTATTATGTAAAAGAAAATGTCTTGTTTGACCAAAGTACATTCCTGATTTGCATGTATCCAGTAATACATGATGAAGTCAATTCATTTGTGTATGCCAGAGCATAATTTGACCAGTATTGACACTTCTTTATTTGTGTCCAAAGAACTCACAGCCAAAACGTAAAAATACGAAGCCATAAATATCACAGTGTGAAAAGGTTACGATGCCTTGTATTCCCTAAAATAGAAGTCACAGTTCTACATATTTATAGATGAAAATTCGATGTATTATCTCTCTATCCTAAACGTTGAGAACTCAGTGCTTCATAGTACCCGGTTGCTTTCTTTGTGGTATTTGGATGCTTAATAAATTAATGAAAATATGAACTTTTTTTTATGGATAGGAATTATAAATTCGCTCTGGCAGAACATCCTTATATATATAATATTGACTTCCCACTGCACTGCAATCAGGAGTTTGTGGCGGTGTAGCACCTCCTAGTGGTCGAAATTAACAACAACAACACTACCGCTACTACGACTATTTATTTAATTAATTACTTATTAATAAACAAACGGTCGACTTTGTTCAGGAGGTCAATATGTGAAACTCCTTAACCCTAGAATTCAAAATGCTTCTACATCTACTTGTATGGTCCTTTGATTGCGTAAATGTGTGTTGTTATTTGCTCCTTATACAAGTAGGTATGTTATATGTGGCATAATGCCATGTATCTGTTCCTCCAATAATATAGATAAGGGTTTGTCTGTGATATGTACAGCAGGTCAGGTTGTTGTGACAATGTTTTTGTGCATGTAAATGACTTAAAAATGGCAATGTTTTTGAAAATATGTTTAAGATTTGTAATAGGAGACTGCGTTTCCGCCAAGAAATTCTGAAGCAGAGGTGGTAAAACACCCAGATTGCGAGGCATCTCATGTCGGGATCAGTTTAGTTAGTAGATGATGGCCTAAACAACAGCTGCACAAATGGTATATATGGCATTTATTTTGAAATAGAAATCAGAGCTAGAAAACTAACAATTCCATTGAAAATTGCCAATATTATGATATATTATCTTTTTGCAGATTTACCGGTATGGAGTATATGTTGGCGATAAGGAAGCTAAATAACAAAAACATTACAGTATGGAAATGAGAAAATCTATTTTTAACATCCAATTCTATGGAATCATTACCAAAATGTTTTAATGTCGGTCAGATTTCTGTAACTAATAAATATCACTATTGGTATTAGCCTTTAATCCAGGAGCTAACTGTTTACTCTAATATAAATAATGCATTATATCCAGGGTTGGGTAGTAACGGATTACATGTAATCGGAATTACATAATCAGATTACAAAAATGAAATAACTATAATCAGCCTAGATTACATTTGATTATTTTTTTACAATTAAATAATAGTTACATTATCAAGGATAACTTGACTACATCTTTAAAGTATGGCAATTTCAAAATGATGATTTTTTTTTTTCACGATAACTAATGCTATTAACTCATGAAATGCTGATTATGCAAAAATAATATTATTTGCATTGAAAATGTTTCGAGATGTTTAAATAGAAAAAAAAGAATATTTGTGGAAATCAATTTTGTTGTGACTGCGTCCATTGTGTTAAGTATATGTGTAATATTTTCAATGTTTTGTTTTTGAAGCGATGCAAATATGATCAGATTAGATTAAAAAAAAAAAAAATTGTAATCCAATGGATCACGTTACTAATCCCCAACAAAAAAAGCCATGTCATTTGTATTCAGAAACTAACTACGTTTCATAGTAATCCGCCCAACCCTTTATTTCAATAAAGTGATTTAAATGTTGTCAGGCGAGATGGTCCACCTTTAACACTGCGGAACATCCTGAAAATTGAACCATCCTACAGTGCACGATGTCGCCACTAAAGTGTCCCGCCGGCCTGCCGCTAGAGGCCGCTGTTTCCACACACTTGCTCCCCGTCTCCGCAGTGCTGCCTGTCTACGAGGAGTGCGTTTGATTGTTGCAGGGCTCAATGGCGGACAGAGCAGGGTAGTCGCGTTAGCACCGAGGACAATAACATCTCGACTGTGTGAATTCCTGGCGTGACCTGGTCCGCCGCTGCGTGCCCCCGGTTGCAAAGGTTGTAACGGGCTCTCTCGTGCACTAACGTTGACTTCAAAGTGGCCGCAGCTATCTTCTGCTTGTCTTGTAGCGTTCTTGAGTTCCCATCCCAAGCGGAGAAGTTACACTGTTCATGGTGGCTCACTGAAGGCAGCTAGCTTGCGAGCAAATCATGGGGGACTCTCTCGAATTGATAGGGAAGCGTCTGTTTTTGCTCCTCGACGACGGCAGGTCTGCGAATGGATCCGAGCCGGAGCAGGCTGTCTGGGCCCGGGACTGGCTCCGGGGAACGGTGCGGGCGGTGAGCGTCATCGGCCTGGCCGCCCCGGAGGTTAGCGGAGGAGAGGCGACAACAACAACCACTGCTGCAGGGCTGACGGTCAGTGTTTACATACAAGACATACCGCACTGCGAAGCTAAAACTTGCCAATTTATATATAACATGTGTACTAGCTATGAAGTATGCTTTCAAAATCATTGAGTGTGTTTTCCACCTTTAATGTCGGCACGTTAGTTGGCAGTTAACGTGAGCTTGTGCATATAGTAGCAAGCTACAAGTCGCAGGCAGTGAGGCGAAGCTAAACTCGAGGCCGGGGATTTTCTGGCCTTTGCTTTGTTCGCTTTTTAGCTTGTTAACGAGTGACATCAGGCTCCACCAATATTAATCGTAACCTCGAAGTATTGAGTTGCAAAGCACAGATGCGGCAGAGATCACGATATTGTGACAAATCGCTGGCAAAGCAACAGTGAATATCCGCGTTAGCTTGTCAGTTCCCATCGTTGGTTTACGTTAGTTTAGTTAAAGGCCTTACAAGTTCATATGAGGGTGAACCAGGGATTCCTTCGACTTTACTCTTTAGTCCAGCTTCCTAAATGTTCAGACTAACACACACCTTTGTATTCTAATAAACTCTTGAATTAATTACCTTAATCTTCCCAAACTGTATAGTCTACATTGTGCAGGGTTGCTGAACTGCAGGGAAATTTGAGTGAGATTTGTAAAAAATGTGGGTGCTGGTGCTGGGTGACCTACATACAATCTTACACTTTATAGCTCAAATGTAGGCTTTTACAATAGTAAGCAATTGGCAAGTATACATAATATATATTTAAATTAACAAACACTATATTTATACAGTACTTTAAAAACATTTTAAGGTACACATACTAAAACAGTGATTTATCAGAACCTAGGTTAATTGGATTAAAAATCACCTTGTTGATAAGAATGTAGAGTGAGGATTATATTAAAGAAATGTGTCTACTTTTGTGTGTGTGTGTGTATATACATATATATGCTATTGTATAATGATGAACATTTATATTTTTCAAGGAAAATAATCAGTGATGGTCCTTTGGGTTGTAGCAGAAATGTGTTAGAAATGAGAGTACTCATACAAAACTATTTAATTTAGATTCTCTCTCTGAAATAAGAAGGCGCATTGAAGAACAAGACTGGCCAACTCATCTGAGATGTGCATTCACCAAGCTGGATATTTACTGGAGAAATGAGGTCCATCAATGATATAAACATTAATAGGGCTGGAGCTTGGATATCTTTTTTTTTTTTCCTGCCCTGCCATTATTTTGAACCTCGACAAGATATAATCATATTAAGATCTTTGATTCACAGGGATAAAGGGGAAGTAGTCGGAAGCAGGTTTGCTCCCATATCAGTCTCCTACTCACAAAACCTATTTTCACCTAAACGAACAAAACAAAACAATGATCTGTAGAATCAGGATGTTCAATGAGTTTCAAATGAATTTCACACCTTGCTGTGTACATTACAGCATGGCTCACGAGGGGTCAATTTGTTTCAGTTTTTGTGTGCTGAAAAAAATGTGTGTCATGTCTAAAAGTTTAATTCTGAGATTCCCGGCACCACTTTATTTGGATTGATCTCAACCACTCACGGCAAATGCCAAAGTTCAAATGTTACCTGACGAATAACCAGCATGACAATTGGGAATTTGTAGAAAAAAATAGAAAAACTTGTTTTGGTGCTAACTTTGATGCTTTGTTGGGAGGCTTGATTTATTGGTTCTGTGAAGAAGATGGCAGTGCAGGTTGTTGGCAGGAAGGTTTTACATGCATTTTTATTACAGCTTGGTGATAATCTAGATATACTCAGTAATGTTGAGGTACACGTTCTGCGTCTCTGATGCATTACAGTCCGAAAGGATGTAGTAAACTCAACATCGATGCATGCAGAGGATGCACGCTATTTCTTACCTGATAATGCTACATTGTAAACAACAAATCTGTTTTGAAATCACAGAAATAAACTCAACCGTGCGGTCAAACAAATAATAAATCCAGCAACCGGTCACAATTTTCTTACCGTCTGAGCATCGAGCTTGTGCAGACGAGGTCTGTGTTCATACTCTCAATCATCGCGGCAGAGAGTAAATGCCGTTGCTGTAACAACAACAATCCTCGCCGCACATATTTTATTTTAACAATCGAGGCTACAAACTTAGTATTGGTAAATAACTTCACATGGCCACGGATGACTGTATTCACTCATGTTGATGATGACCCGATGGCACATTTTTATTATTATATCACATTCGATTTTGTAAATATAGTTTTCAGATTTGGGATTTCATTTGTTCAATTTTCCGATACATTATAACCAATATAGTAATGTTTAGGTGTCTGGATTTTTGCTTTGACGACTTATAAGTAAGTTCCAACACAAGCACGTTTTTTTTTTGTGGGTATTTTCACCTTTGTTTGACAGATGACAGAGTAGATGCAGACTGAAAACAGAGAGAGAGGGAGAGAGGGAGAGGGAGAGAGGTATGACATGCAACAAAAGTGCCAAGACTGGAGTTGAACCCAGAACTTTGCATTATTGTGGCATTTGCTGTAACCACTTGGCTACCAAGGCCCTCCAGCACTAGTGCTTTTTCTCACAGATGTCAGTTCAAATTGTCCATACCAGAACGTTTTTAATGAAAAGAAATCTAATTTTCCCAGCAGATCAAGATGCATGTAATACTAACTGACGATGTCATAAAATAAAAAACAAATGTCTGAATTTGGTCAGACTAGGCAAAATTCACTCTAAATTTCAGATTTAAAGATGAGGCTTTAAAAGAAAAAAAGAAAAAAACTTTAACATTTTCTTTAGTGGGGACCTTTGGCAGTTCACAATGTTAATGTCTGGCATGTATTGTAATTAAATGAAATCAAGAAACTATCTGTTATGGCTGAGTACGTATAGAGTCAACTAAAATCTAAATCTTCGGTCTGGAATGGAAATTTCAACAGTAACAAAAACACACTGTGTAGAAAATGTTTGATTTAAAGGAATATTTGCAGTTATATCAAGTTTTATTATTCCTCCTCATGAATGTACAGAAACGTCATGTCAGTTGGGGAACACATCTGTTTTACTGGGTGCAAAAAGGTTCCAAGCAAGACACTACATTTGTTGCAGGCAATATCTGAACACACCGTGGTAATGGGATGGAGCATCACCTTGGCTTAAAAGAGAAAACAGACACTTTGTCTTTCCAAAAAAATCACTTTATGCTCCACATAAAAAAACAAACTGTTCTGCACTACTCGCTTTTGATAAGATTTAGTTGCGGCAGATTTTTTAGGTTCACAATATGTATAATCACAATTTGTACCGTGGAAATCAATGCAAGACAAATATCTCTACACCCTTAATTAATATGGAAGTATGTCTTAATATCAGGATAATTGATTTTGTCAATATTACCCAACCCTTAAAGTCCTTCAAGTATCACCTCAGTAGTTTCTGTACTGATCTGTTTATTGTGTCAACCAGTTAATGTAGACATGACAAAAAGCACAATACTTCTCTCCCGTTGACTGTCACACTTTATAGCACTTCAGTGTTAAATCGTCTCTTTAGTTGTCTTGACATCTACAGAAAAGTGCAGTGATATCTAATGGAGCTCAACGAGGATTTGCTTTTGATTCATTGTTGCATATTCACCCTGAAAGCTCCAAATTTAAATGACCATTTATTGCTTAGCCTTTCCTCCTTCAATTTCCGAGGGATATGTCATTGGTGGAGTACGAAAGAAAATGGAAATGTCATATCGCTAACTACTTCCAGTGATCTGCCAGAGGCAAGCTGTCAGAAATCCTTTATTAGTCTCACAGCGGGGAAATTTACATGGTCACAGCAGAAGGGTAAAATGAATGCAATAAAATAAACAGACAGTAAAATAGAAAGACAGTGATGGGCTGTGTGATTTTGTTTGGACCAGGGAGAGGAAGTTTGAACTGACTAGTCATTTAAAACTTTGTGACATCAAAAACACTTGTTGCTTAAAACTGGTGCCTTGGTTCATCATTGTTTGAAGAGTTGATTGAACCAAAGAAAAAAGAAAAAATACATCTCATTCACTTATTGTGTTATCTAGCCAAACATATATTATGGGTTTTATTTGTTCATGTTTTGAGATAACTATCTCTGAGATTTCTGTCACCTTAATACAATGAATAAAATAAAAAAAGACATTTAAAACATACTCTTGATAATCCACAGAGCATATTGTGGACATTGTTATGGTTTCATTGTTTTCTACTTAAGAAATAGTCCCTATGAAAACTATTCACATGGAGTTCTGTGCATTATACAGACTACTAGGAATCCTGTTTAAAAGTTGATGTTGATGCAAAAAAAAAAAAAAAGTTTTTGTCTGTGGTGACCACAACAGACAAAAATGCATTCACCGACATTATAGTGGTGACGAGGTGGAATACTTAGAGATTGATACCTCCAAACCTCAGTAGGTCAAATCTGAACTGTGGCTGATACGCAAATACTGTACATTATTTATATTAGGGCTGGGCAAGGTGGCCAACATCTTCTATCCCGATATAGGTCATTTTATATCTCAATAACGATATATATCATGATATAGCATGTTTTCTGGTAATTCATTAAATACATAGTCTATATGAAATGAGCACCTGGTCAAGCCTATTTTTGTGTTGTACTGCCGTGTGAATTAAATACTTGTGCGGATCCGGACTATCGGATTCTCTGAGAAATTTTTCTTAGTATGTGCTTGTTATTATCAATTTAGACAACTTCATTTTAAATCACGATATCTCTATGATTTCATCACAACATGATTCATTGAAAGACAACAAATTATGATATCGAATTATCTCCCAGCCCTAATTTGTAATTGGAGTGAACCGACCTTTTTAAAAGGTGCTTCACGAAAAGCGTCGAGAGAATTCTTTTGTACAGTGAAAGGAAGGAGCACAAAAGTACCTGAAGGTTCAGCTGTTGGCTTGTTATTATCTGTGTGAACCTGACACCTCAATGGCTGCAGAGTTTGGTTTCCCTGTCACTAGTCTGCTTTAGCAAGTAACCTTAATGAAATAAGTACATTTAAGTTTCAGCTTAAATTTCTCTCTCACTCACTTTTTCTTTTTAAAACGTAAGCAGGTGGGTGGCAGGCTATGGCAGTTGCATAGATGGTGTTAGTCAATAACAGCAACGACTGATAACAGTCCAGTCTGTTTCTCGCAGCTTGCTCTGTTGAATAAAAGTGCTGTAGTCAAAAGCTTAGATGTCTCTTTTACTTAACTCAAGCCCACAAGATAATAAACCTCCAATGTCAACTTTACAACTGTGACAAATGGGAGGTGTCATGGTGTCTTCAGTAAGCGTGATTTAAAAAGTCGATGGTATGAATCTCACACACATTTCATGAGTTTACTTTGTGAATTTGTGTAGTTCATTTTGAAACCTTGCCTAAGTGTCATTGTTCAGTTGAATTTTCCATTGTGAATCAATGCATACCATTTTTTATTGGTATTGAACTCGGGACCTTCCGGTGATCTATTTGAAAGCCTGCGTACTAGACCACTATGCTACCACAGACGCCATAACTCTATACATTTTACACCTCTGCGAACTTATCACTGCAGCAACTTTTTTATCTTTTTTTGTGAGGCAACAGTTGTGAGGTAAAAGGCGACAGGCCAATGCGGCATCTGCCCGGGTTATGCGGTGCAGCAAATGGTGAACCAGATTTAAAAAATTTGCTGGACAACCCTGCATTGTTTTGCCAGAGCCCCCTGCGTTGGAACCCCGGCTGTGCCGACGAGGTGGCTCCGTTCAAATGAATGAGAGGGCTGTCATGTTCTAATGTGGCTTCTCAGTGGCCAGCAGATATGTTTGTGGTTGTTCTTGGCATCTCGCAGGTGTGTATCCATTGGTGTGAGTTGATAACAAAAGGCATTCATGCTCACTGAACCTACCCTGGATAAATTGATAAAGAAAATAATACAATCAACTGAGACATTTCTAACTAAAAGTGACTAATTCCAATTCATTCATGACTAAGTGGAGGTTCCCTGGTGTATGAATATCGTCTTCTTAACTCTTAAGACCAAATATGGGAACCAACTAGAATACAGGTGCAAAGTGAGTAAGTATTTAAAAACTAGCTACACATTTTTCACCCTCATTAACTAATGATTGACAGGCTCCTGTTCATGTGAGTCACATACTAGCTCTATGCAAACTGAAGTGTTATCTATCTCTTGCTTGAGCAGTTCACTCTGAAGTCTGAGTGCAATGTTGTATGTGATCATATTGTACCAGTGAAATATTAAAAACTTGCTGTAGATAAACGATGCAGACTGGAAATTCTTTGGACGACATCCAGAGCCTGCGATCGATATGAGACGATATAAAATGCCCATTTAACAGAATCTGTTACATTTAAACACTCACGACTCACAAAAAGCAACTAAAATATGATTTGACTGAGTTGTGCTTGGACTGAAGACATGCCATAAGAATTTCAAAATAACGGTGTATCTGTAAAAGTGATGATATGTAACGATGTTTTCACTTTGCATCGATAATATTGTATCGGTAAATCTTATGTTTATGTTCTGCTACTTTCTGTTTTTCTGATTGCAGGTATTTGTGGAGTTTGAGAACGCGTTGCAGCGCTGTTCATGGGTGCAGGTGTATGACAAGGGGGTGAAAGCCCTGTTGGTGGAAGACTCCATTGTTTGGGCCAATCGAAGTGATGGTACTGGGACTGCTGGAGCCCCAGCATCATCCACAGCCTGGCCTGCACTGGTGAGTGCTCAGTCGGGCCGTCTGCATCATGCATACAAGTCGAGCCTTGAAACGATCTGGGTTATCTGTTGACATGGGGAATACGCATCAGGATCACAAGGACAATCACTGGCTGCCGAATAGGCCCAATGCTTTTTGGCAGCTGCTGTTCAAATTGAATTCAATAACTTAAGCTTTTAGTACTGCTTCTCAAGTTTTGGCCTTGACCATTACTATCTCATTTGAAGTAATAAAATCCTATAACTTTGCACAATGTTGATGTATGTCATGCAGTGCTCTTTTGTGAGTGATGATATGCAGGAAAAATGCACAATTGTTTTTACGCCCCTGAGCCTGAAGCGTTTGTTGCTGGGCCAAGGAGAGGCAACTTTACTTACTCATTTTCCATGGAGTTTAGAAGTCACTGAGATTCATGTAAAAGAAAAAAGAAAGAAAAAAAAAGTGCAAATTGCAATAAACCCTGATATGAGATGCCTTTCACTGCCCAGGACCCCCCTCCCCAACCAGACTCGGCTCAAAACCATAGTCACAACTCCAGTTCACCCTCCAGCTTGAATAGTTGTTGTTTAATTAGATATGAAAATGAAAATGACTAAAAGGTTTGAGGCATGAAGACCCTCATTGTTAACGTAGCCTGGATAAAATCCAGTTATCTGCATTATTTCGAGATGTAAAATGGTATGTCTCCTGTTGCATCTTTGCTGTTGAATTGAATGCAAGTATTTTTCTACAGAGTCAAAGAATTTCATGTTAACTTTTTCCTCAGGTCTTCCGCTCCCTGGTGGACAGAGTGGGTTTAGGATTGGTGGTACCTGTGGAGTATTTTGGAAACAAGAATTTTGAGTTCCTGCCTGATAACAAAACGGTCCAGAGGTTTGAGGTGTGTACGGTTATTTTACAGTGTGTGTTGATCCTTCAATGATTCGTTTATAAACCAGTCAGTTCATTGACAGATTACACATTTTTATAAAGGACTAATTATTTAGGATATTTATGGAAAATCACAAAAAAACCTTCTGGTTCAGCCTCTTAAATGGGATTTTCTTGCTATTTTCTGTTTTATATTATTGTAAATTCAATTCAGTTTGTGCTTTTTTTTTTTTTTTTTAATTAGACAAAATATGCAATTTCTTGCACTGGACATGTGTTATTACTTTTGACATTTTTTAAACTATATGATAGACCTATGAAATAATAACAAAAGTAATTATTAGTCGTAGCGCTGGTGTTCTTTCCTGCTTGAAGTTTCACATTATTGCTGTACCACCATTTCAGGACAGTGTGGTTTGTGTCCTTGTGCAGGTTGATAAAGACGTAAGACACCCTTTGCTGTTGGAGCAGCCCTCCCTGCAGGCTGCCATCTCCAGCTGGCGTACTGACTTTGAGCTGCAGGAGATCTTCAGGAAGGGTATGACTCAACCTTCACCAGTTTTTATGTTGTTTTCATTTACTACCTCCATGTGTTCTCTGTGGTGTTGTGTCTAAATGTTTCACACATTTTGCCCAGATAAGCAACCTTGGAATTACTGTTCTTGTTGACTTGTTATGTGAGTTGTTTTATTTAAATCTGACAGACTATAACTCCTACTTTTCACCCTGTTCCTGCCTGCAGGTTCATACACTATTCAAGGACGCAGGGTTCGCGTTTACCAGCCAGAGTTTGAGGAGTGCTGGGCCTCCGGACTGGTCTCACAGCACGACCCTATCTCACACATTATGGAGATTACCTTAGATAAGGTAAATAACGCTTGTGTTACAAAATGTATTAGATATTTAGGGATCAAAACATTTATAAACTCTTTATGACATAGATGGATTTAGATGGAACATCAGTCTTATGTCACTTCCAGATCAGATCAATTTGATTCAGACGACTGTATTGCCTCACTTTGTGTTTGTATTTCAACTATTACCGTTTCCCATGAGCTCCACTACATTTAAGAAACAGGATACAACGTTTAACACATTTCTCTGGGCGAAAGCAAAGAAAAAATAAATTAAGTAGAGGATTAATATTCCCCAATTTGCAAAAACAAACAAACAAACATCTTAAAATAATGCTTATGTTTAACCTAAATGTGTTCAGGTCATGGTGTGAAATGATGCCACTTAAATACCACCTTTTTTGCATTAGGGAGAAGAAAACCAGATGGTAGATCCTCGTGTGATACATGTCATGCTGACAGAGGAGGAGGTAAGGCTGTCATATTATAAATCTAACTATATTCTGTAATCAGTTGTACTGTGCTGTATATTTTGTGTTTTTAGCTTTACATAGACATTTTTTCAAATGTAGTAACATAATTACTTTCTCACATTTCCCCCTTTTTAGCTTGGCAAGAATGGGCGACGAAGAAAGGACAGTGAAACAATGAAGGGGGACAGTGGACGCAGACGTAGGACTGCCTCTGAAGGTGAAGATGACTTGAACTTGAAACGTTTTAAAGGAGCAGGAGATTTGGGAGCTGATGGGCAAAACTGTGGTGATTCCAACAAAACCCCAGCGGAAGGGATGGGGATCTGGGGCGGAGACTCCGGCGAAAGAGTCAGCAGCACAACCAAAAACGGAAGCTCTTCAGAAGGAACCTTTCCTCAGGGCAGAGTGTCATCCCCCAACTCCAACTCCTCACTCCAGATGGACCAATCGAACGCTACTCCGCCTCGTTTTCCTGCCCACGTGAAAGAAAATGGTCGCCCACTCTCCACTCAAGGTGCGGCGGACTCCACCACTGCCGTTACTCACACCCCTACCCCTCCTCCCCTCAAACCAGCCCCCTCTCCCTTCTCCACCACATCATTCCCCTCACTAGGCCAGATGCCGAGCCTGGTCCCTGGAGCTCCAGCCCCGAAGGCCACCCCATCCCCCCAACCAGACCGAGAGGAGGCCTCACAATCAGCTTATTCCAAAACGGCTGCTCTTGTTTCCCCAGGGCCTGTCACCATTTCTTGGTCGCATGACAGTGGCCCCAGTGTGGCGCTCTCTGCATCTGTGGGTTTTAGTCCTAAAGCCCCCACCTGGGGAAGCCAGACTGAGGTAAGGCGATCGATATGATCAGTACCATCTATACCATTATATGATGCCTTTGCAAGTCATTACAGTTGTGTAATATAATTTCACTGTACTGCATTGTTTTGTTTCTCAGGGCTCCAAAACGGCATCAGGTTTTCGTTTGCCCCAGAATGTGCCCACTGCTTCTGTATTTGGAGACGTTACCTCTCAGACCAATGGAGCTCCTTCCACTACCACAGCCTCCCAGGACACTCCCAGGCCCTTTGGCTTCGGCTTTGGCGGAGCAAAGAATGACACTCAATCCAAGCAAGACCAAAACTTGTTTTTCCAGTGCATGACGCAGAATTCTGGGTCCAGCCCAAGCCTAGCTGCTGGTCAGAACCAGTCCAAGGACACCAATTACTTCACCGCAGTGTCTGAGAGCCTGAGTAAAGAGCCCCCAAGCCTTTTCAAGCCTGCATCCTCCGCTGAAGGGCTGAAAAAGCCTGAGCAGCCCAAAGTGCCTGAGACCCATTCAACGGGAAATGGTGTGCTCAACAAATCGTCATCGGCCTTCCAGGGCATGAGTGGCTCTGCAGGAGGCAGAGGCTCTGGCCTGAGTATTGGTGGTCTGACTGCAGCCTCTGGAGCTCAAAGTACTTCTAAGAAGAGCAGTAATAATGGGACTTCTGTGGGGGGCTTAGGACTGCAATCTGGGTTTAATACTTCAGATAGCCACCAGAACCTTTTTCTGCAGGCCTCCAAAGAGCCTGCTAATCCATTTCTGGCATATGGGGACAAAACTTCCCATACCTCCTTTGCTGGCCTCTCTGGGGCTGAGCCACAGACCCTTGGTCCTGCCTCTGACAGCAAGCCAAACCTGTTCACTATGGCCGAGCCACCTAAGGGGATTCTGTCTTCCCCTTTCCCAGCACTCTCAGCAGCTGCATCCCCCAGCTCTTCCTCTTCTCCAGCACCAACCTCATCACAGCGGTCACAGAGTGAAGGGACTGTGACAAAGGAGGAACAAGATGATGGGGAGGTGCCTTCATCCACCTCAGGCTGCCCCATGTTTGGAAGCACAGGCCCTGGTGCAATGGAGGATGTCGCTGTGTCCTTTGACCAGAGCCAGTCTCAGAAGTTTACCCTGGAGGAAAGAGGCCAATCGTCCAAACGTGACTCAGACTCCAGCAGCAACAGTGACCTGTCAGACCTGAGTGAGAATGAAGACGGCCCAGACAAAGGCCAACTCCCAGGAGGACCGTCACACCCCACCAAGGATGGGGCCATGTTGCAGAAGACTAAGGTCCAAGGGGCTGCTAAGAGCCGTCCACGTAACAAGCCTTTCAAAGGTAAGTCTCTTGTCTCTTTCTCGTTTGTGGTGACAAACTGAGCATTAGAATTTACACTAAGTTGTCTCCTCCAGTGGGCCAGTCTGTACTAAAAGACCAGAGCAAAGTGCGTCGTCTGAAGCAGTCTGGTGAGTCCTTTCTCCAGGATGGCTCCTGCATCAATGTGGCTCCTCACTTGCACAAGTGCCGTGAGTGCCGCCTGGAGCGCTACCGTAAATATCGTACTACAGGCGAAGACAGCGATGATGACGACGACCCAAATGTGTCCTGTCGGTTCTTCCACTTCAGAAGGTACACATTTATATGCGTGCTCCGCTAAATTTCTTGCTTTGTGTTAGTGAGCTGTACCAAATACTTTAAAGCTTCCTTCATAACCTTTTATTCAAATTCTAAATCAACATTTGAATGCAGCAAAGCTTCTTTTTATATTTAATTTTTGGATTTCTATTCATTCATTCTGTATTTCTCCACAGTTGCAGATAAAGATTAGGCTGCACTGATATCGTTAGTATTATACTATTTGTAGAATTTTAGTAGTGATCTGCCCACAACCATTAGGTTGGGCAGGTTCAGGTAAGTTTACTAGAAAATATCGCAAAAAGTGGCAAAGTAGCCTTCCGAGTTATTAATAACTTACAGAAACCCCTGTAGAGAATGCCCTCTCACTGTCAAACACCCTCTCAAACACACACAGCGACCCCCGTGGTGCTCAGTCCTTGCCTTTTGTAATTGTCTGACGAAACTGACAAGTTATATTAAATACAGTATACAACTGTATATACAGCTATATATGATTTAATAAAAAATAAAGATGAACTCATTCAAATTGAGAATTTTAGTTTTGTTTTTAGGGTGATGACGTCACACAATATGACGACAGACAGTCGAAGCTTCATTCGAAAACCTCAATAGAAGCTTTGAATGTAGAAAATGACATTCGGTACAGCCCTACTTTGTGTATATGACCGTCATTGAGAAAGTCATAGAGGGTAATCAAAATGGAGGAAGCAATCGTCAATCAAACAATGTGTTACTGAATTAACCTTTTTTTTTAAAAATGTATTATTATAATTTTTTTTTATACCTGTGACTAGGTTGGCTTTCACTCGTAAAGGTGTCCTGCGTGTGGAAGGCTTCCTGAGTCCTCAGCAGAGCGATTCCATGGCCATGGGTCTGTGGCTACCTGCACCAGCTGTCCAAGAAGGTCTCGACCTCGATACATCCAAGTACATCCTGGCCAATGTGGGAGACCAGTTCTGTCAGTTGGTCATGTCTGAGAAAGAGGCCATGATGATGGTGGAGCCTCACCGTGAGTAGTGTTTTATCTCGTTCTACATTTCGTCTCAACACGAGAAGTGTCTATTGTGTGTGTATATGATCCTGTTTTTTTTTTTTTTTTTTGACCGTCCTTCAGAGAAAGTGGCGTGGAAACGTGCCGTGCGAGGTGTCAGAGAAATGTGTGACGTATGTGAGACAACGCTGTTCAACATCCACTGGGTGTGTCGCAAATGTGGCTTTGGAGTGTGTCTGGACTGCTATCGGCTCCGCAGGAACAGGCCAAGGGAGGGTGAGCCATTACAGTGACATTTAGGGAACTTTTAGAACTAACCTAACTTGTTGTATTGCAGTAATACAAACAAGTGTGGACAGAGCTAATACCTTTTTTGAGATCTTTTGAATTTGAGTGCATTGGAAAACACACAGGTCGATATTTTCTTTGCTTCAGATGTAGATGAAGGTCCAGAGGATGAAGTTTTCTCTTGGTTGAAGTGTGCCAAAGGCCAACCTCATGAGCCACAGAACCTTATGCCTACACAGATTATACCTGGGACAGGTAAGATGTACATTAGGATTGAGTCATAACTCTATCAATCCCCACCTCACAAACATCAAGTCATTACATATGATCTTGTATTGGAACATTAAGAGTTGTTATGATTGACTTTATTGCCTTTCCCCTCTAGCTCTTTACAACATAGGCGACATGGTGCACTCAGCGAGAGGCAAGTGGGGTATTAAGGCCAATTGTCCCTGTACCAGTCGACACACCAAGCCTCTTGTACGCCCTAGTGCCCCCAATGGGATTTCACAGGTACTGTTGTTTTTCTCATTTTCTCCATTTCTGCATTGTGAACAGGGTTTAACTTGAAGGCTCTAATGTCTGGTAGTGTTTGTCTCAGCAGTCTGCTACAAGCAGTAGTGGTGTCCTCGCAGCTGCAGCTTCTGGTATTGGCACCGCCCCAAAATCAGAGGGAGAAACATCAGCGATCAAAACAGAAACTGCGCAAACAGCAGCGCCATCAGACAGTGGGGGAGGAGAAAGTGTGGGCAGTATCAGTAACTCTACCAGTGGTACATCCTCCCCCTGTAACCTCACTCAGTCCTCTGCCAAGGAGTCACGCTCATCAGGAGAGGGCAATAGCTCAGCTCTGCACTGGCTGGCAGACTTGGCTACACAGAAAGCCAAGGACGACACCAAGGGTAAGTAAGAAAGAGGAAATACTGAGTCAGCGTAATCTGAGTGCATGGAAAAAGTCAATATCAAAGTTGAAGTTACATCATTATCCTCTCGCCATCTTCCTCCAGAATCCGGTTCACTTCGCTCCATGATGAGTCAAAACAGCCGGCCTCCCTTTGGCCTGGACTCACTCAGTGCCCTTTCAAAGCCTTCTGCTTCCAGTCCTAAGCTATTTAACAGTCTGTTGCTGGGCTCCAGCATGGCCCAGTCCAAACCTGAGGGGTCCAGTCTCCGAGACCTGCTCAACTCCGGACCGGGCAAACTCCCCCAGGGGCCTGGAGAGAGTGGGGTGCCATTTCCCTCTGTCTTTACCTCAGCAGGGGTATGTCGAAAGCTTTTATTATTACATGTAGTTTTATGGCGTGTACACATTTATACTAAAAACCTGTCGGCAAGATCAGCTTCTGATTTGAAAAATAGATCAGTTGTAATAAAGCTGAAGTCGGAGCCAGTTCAAATCACACTTTCCACATTGTATGCGTATTTGCATACAGATAGTGTTTTTATAATGCCGAATTACATTTTTGTATCCGTATTCATCCGTAGTCAACTAAAACATTTTTCAACAAGATTAGGAATAACTGAATTGTTTGAAAATGTTATTTCTGCCTGTTGCTGGTGTAGTAATGAAGCAGAGCATTCACTTTGAAAATGCCAAACATGTGGCTTTACTCCAAGGTACCTGTAAGTACAAATACATAGCTGGGTAATTAAAAATATATATATTTTTTATCTATCAGAGTGACAAGCTGAAGAGCAGCCTCCCGAACTTTCTGGATCACATCATTGCCTCGGTTGTGGAGACCAAGAAGGCAGAAGGCCGTCGGACCGGGGCCTCTGATGGCGGTGAGCTTGGTGTGTTGGGGGGCCGCAAAGACGGAGTAATGGGCCTTAGTGTTTTGGAACCACATACCTCACACTCCTGGCTCTGTGACGGACGACTCCTCTGCCTACAGGATCCCAGCAACAGCAACAACTGGAAAATCTTCAGAGAGTGCTGGAAGCAGGGACAAGTAAGAACCACAATTACTGTAACTCCTGAGGCATCTGTGGGAGGAACATGATAGAGCTGAACAAGAAAGATTGCTGTTGGAGAAACACGGGATGGAACTTTACTTTTATGTCATCTGTCAAATCTCTTCTCTTTTGTGTCCAGCCCGTGTTGGTGTCAGGGATCCATAAACGCCTGAAAGGTAACTTGTGGCGGCCTGATGCCTTCAGTAGGGAGTTTGGAGACCAGGATGTCGACCTGGTCAACTGTAGAAACTGTGCTATCATCTCCGATGTGAAGGTGCGAGACTTCTGGGACGGCTTCGAAATCATCTCCAGTGAGTTCACAAACTATTTTCCCTGAATTATTCTGGGTTTTATTTTGTATTTGAATTATGTGCATTCCGCTATGTTGTTTTTAGCTTCTGTTTTTCTCAGCCAATGTTTTTTTTGTGAATGCAGAGCGACTGCAAGATAGTGAGGGCCAGCCCATGGTGTTGAAATTAAAGGATTGGCCTCCAGGTGAAGACTTCAGGGACATGATGCCCACACGGTGAGGAACCCAGAAATTTGTTGCTTCTTTCAAGCTTCTGCTCACCAACCAAGCCACCCGCTTCTCTCCCTGAGTGTTTATTTATTTTACAAATATCTACTATACTAATTATATATAATAATGTATATTGTTTGAGGTTATAGTGTGTGTATAGAGTTATTCACAAATAAGATTCATAATGCCAAAATGAGATTCACTTTTTTATAAATCACATAATTTGCAAGTCATAGGCACATATGGAATCTGTTGTATTTATTAATTTTTTTTTTTTTTTGGTTTTCTCACATACCACAATAGGTAAATTGATCCGTTATTAGATTGTTAATGTTAGTATTTTCTTTACTATCCTGGTGCTTTGATGATTTGTACCTCAATGTGGTACCTACACGTGTACACTTACATTATCTTGTTAAAATATGGAATAACATCCATATTTTGTCCATGTTAATTTGAGAAATGATTGAGATATTCCACACATGCCATATGCATGCACATATGCAAATGGGAATCTTGTAGGCCTGTCATTTCCCTTGTAAGATTTAAAATTTAAAATCTGAATTTAGTATTTTTTTTTTTTTGTGAAATTGTTATAATTATTTGTACAAAACACATTTGTGAATTTTATTTCTGTTGTTATTTGATGTTCTCTCATACTTTGCCAGGTTTGACGATTTGATGGATAACCTCCCTTTGCCTGAGTACACAAAAAGAGATGGTCGATTAAACCTTGCCGCCCGTCTGCCCAACTTTTTTGTGCGTCCTGACCTTGGACCTAAGATGTACAATGCCTATGGTGAGAAGGATTGGCTGAGCCCCTGTCAATTTAGTTAGATGTCTCATCTCTTTCTACCCCTCCTTCTATTATATATTTATATTTATCTTCATCTTCTGTCTCTCACTCCCTCACTGTCCTTCTTTCCCTCAGGGTTGACCTCGTCTGAAGACAGGAAGGTGGGAACCACTAATCTCCATCTGGATGTCTCTGATGCCGTAAACGTCATGGTCTATGTTGGCATCCCTCAAATAGAGGGAGACCCGGGACAAGGTCAGTGGACTTAAACACACACCTTATCCCTCGCCCTCTGTCTAGTTATGTCTTTCTCTCTCGCTCACACACTTTTGGTATTGGTGCACCATTTAATTGAGCTGCTAAATCTTAATAAAAGCACGACTTACTTCCCAAAACTCATAATCTTTATTTTATGTATTATTTACAATATTACATGCACATAATATTTTACCCACACCAAATCCAAGACCGTGTATAGAATATATGTAAGATATAAAATAAGGGTCTAAATTCAAACTCTGGACATTAATCACTGTTCTTTTATCTAACTGATCCCTCCCAAACAATCTTACAAAATATTGTCACAGCTGTCTCCCGAACACCATGCTTTTACTGTTTTAGTTGCTCCAGGCTTGATTGGCTTGGATAGGACCCTGAAAGTGCCCCTCAGTGGGTCCCACTCGTTTACATTGTGGCAACATTTTTCATTCACAGAGGCAGATATCAATGGACGCAAAGGTCTGTAGACTTTCAATTGTATCACTTCAGTAGCATGTACTTCTTCTTGACTAACTCCCCTTCATCACTCTTCCACCCCATCCTTTTGTTATTATCTGTGCAGTAGGGGCCAGAGCACGGCGAACTATCTGTTAGTTTCTACTGTGGCATGTTTTGTACATTTCTCTGTAAATGCAACCTTTACTAATGAATAACCGATAGCATTGGAATTTCTATTGTTGCCCTTTGGAGATCCTGACTTTCTTCTTCTTGTAGATTTCAGGGCTGGGTAAAAAAAATATGTTCTGTTTGGTGTAGGGCTGCATGATATTAACTATGTGTATATATGGATATATATATATATATATATATAGATATATA
>CALSBV010010690.1:1325322-1342962 GCA_943590825.1 Bovichtus diacanthus
GAGAGAGAGAGATCTCTCTCTCTCTCTCTGTAAATTGTACACACTGCACTGCTACGTGCACAGCTATAGCATTACTGTCAGTAGGGCTGTTTATTGGAAAGAATCTGGCGATGCAATACTTACTTTAATACATGATTCAATATATTGCGATACATTGCAATACTGTAAACAAGCCGATATATTTCGATTTTCTTTTTTTAATCCAATTTTAGGAAAACTAGTATAAAGAACACACTGCCATATGCATAAACCTAACCTACATTTTAAGCAGTCTGAGCCACGGTCTGCCACTGTCTTTGCATGTAAACTATTAATTAAAAAAAGGTTTTTAGAATCAATATTTTTTTACACACCTACAGCTGACTTCATACTAACAGGCACACACGCCCGCTGAGAAAAAAAAACGCTTTGAGCTGGTGAAAGACGAGCAAACAGTCATGAATGTGTTTGTTTTCACTTATTATCTTTCTGAATAACTCGTAAATCAGCACTGTAAATAAGAGGTCAGTACATTTTCAGGCAGTAGAGTTAGCTGCTCTGTACGATCAACCTCAGACTGAGGATGTGAACGTTATGTCAGTAAATGTAATTGCGTAGTCTGTAACGTGTCCTTCTCTTTGCCCTAGTGGTTCTCAACTGGTTCAGCCACATGGTCCACATTTGTCTTAATTCACAACCAAGACATCGTTGATTAATTAAGTTACAATGCTTTCATGCACTTTAAACATTAGGCCTGTTATGGTATTTTCATGTTTTGCCAAAGGCTATATTAATAGTTTCTGTTTAGACACATTTTCTTTTTTTAAGCACATTTCTTTGGGGAAAAACATAAACACACAGGGCTGCTGCTGGGGATGTTTGTGTCATGACAGCCACATGATGCAGCTGCAAACAGTATTTTAATTAGATTTCTGTGAATCAGTGCACTTCAGAATGAAACCGTTTTTGTCACACAACCTAGCCTGCGACCAAATACTGGGTCATGATCCACCAGTTGAGAACTACATCTCTGTGCCATTTTTGTCAAACGGTGTTATGGATGTACATTAATTCGGTTGTTTAAGAATTATGCTATTAACAATCACAGTTCAAAACCAAATTCACAAGACCACTTATGCCTTATTTCTACTGCATGGTTCCATTTAGGTCAACTCACTTTTGACACAGAAAATACCCCTCAGTGTATGCGGGATCAGCTGATTGCCGTATTGACGCTGCGTGAAACTGCCGCCACGTCATCTGATGTGATTCTAGCTGAATCCTTTCATCAGCAACCAAAAATAGGAATGTCAGCACTTTGTCATTTGTCCGGCCTATTTTTGCAGGTTGCGATTTTAAAAAAAAATAAATAAAAAAAAAAATAAAAAAAAAATAATTAAATGTTAAAAAAAATTATAAGAATAAATAAATAAAAATAAATAATAATAATAAATAAAATAAATATGGGTCGAGTGAAAAAAAAAAAAAATTGAGGTTGCTATTGACGGTAGCTTCGCTCGTGTGCGGTTTTTGTGTAGGTTGTCCTGTGCCACGCTATTGACAATTATGTGGTCTGCAGTGTTGTAACTCCACCTTCTAGTATTGGCTGAGCTTTTTTTGGAACCTCGACCGATGTGATACCAAAAAAGGTACCAGGCACTATCCACAACTTTTGCTCTAGGAATACCAAAAAAAAAGCAAGTCAATTTTAGTCGAGCTATACCGTACCATGCAATGGAAATGCAGCAATAAAGAGGAAACTAATATAAAATCTTCGTACAGACACTGCTGATGACCTTTGGTGCCCTTTATATGTGTGTGTTGTTTATGTTTGGTCCTCCAGAGGTCATGACCACCATTGAGGAGGGCGATGTGGATGAAATGACAAAGAGGAGGGTGTACGAGGGAAAGGAGAAACCTGGAGCTCTCTGGCACATCTACGCTGCCAAGGATGCTGAGAAGATCAGAGAACTGCTCCGCAAGGTCAGCAGCCAGTAGATTTCTGTGTGATCTCTCCAGTTGCATTATCATTGGCTGTAGCCAGGGTCCTGCATTACTTTAGGACTACTTGCATTCTATGACTGTATGTTAATCTGAATCGTCATTACCCTCCACTACATCCTTGTTTATTATCCTAAGATATCATCACCTGGTTTCCTGCAACCCACCGAAGACAATTGTGTGGTTACGACTAATCGATTCCTTATTTGTGTCAGGTGGGAGAGGAGCAGGGTCAAGAAAACCCTCCAGACCACGACCCCATTCACGACCAGAGCTGGTACCTGGATCAGGCGCTCCGCCGCAGGCTCTATGAAGAATATGGCGTCCAGGGTTGGGCCATTGTACAGTTCTTAGGAGATGCCGTATTTATCCCTGCAGGAGCTCCTCACCAGGTAACACATGTTGTGTTATATTAAAGAAGCTTGCTAGATAACAATTTATGTAGATGATTCAAGATGCATATTTATCTTGTTTCAGTAGCATATTTGTTCATTGTCTGCTCTTCCCCTCCAGGTGCACAACCTGTACAGCTGTATCAAGGTGGCAGAGGACTTTGTGTCTCCTGAGCATGTAAAGCACTGTTTCAGACTGACGCAGGAGTTCAGACACCTGTCCACTACTCATACAAACCACGAAGACAAGCTACAGGTGTGCTTTTCTCAAGTATTTTCAGTGACACATGATTTTAATGCAACTAACTACTGAATGGTCTTTTAGTGTTTTTTTTGTTTTTTTTAAAGCAGTAAAGCACAGTTTATGTAACCTTTTATAATTTACTAGTTTGATGGACAAGGGAGAAGGGATTCATTCAGACTAGTTTTATTAGTTGCTTAGAGTAATTCAATTAAAAACTATAAATTGACAGAAATGTAATAACTTATGTGCAAGAAATATAATTCTGAAAAATCAACGAAGTAAAAATGAAATGGCAGTTCGTTCAGAACCACTTATAACTGAATGTGAATAACCGTTTTTATTTTTGAATCCATTTTCTTTACAAATAGGAAAAAATCTTCTGTTTTTGACATATTCCACCATCAGTTTGTGACATTAAACTATATTTGGTTTCTTAAAATGATTCTGCCGTTTTAATTCTGTTGCAAAATGTCATAATGGACAGTTAACATTGGTGGCTGCTCTGGCTATTTCCAAACTCTGCATCATTAAAGGGATGTGAAAATATCCAAGTGACAAAGAAATTAAGCTTATGGCACAACTATTAACAAGAAAAGATTTCTCCAGTATAATGCAGCAATAGCAAGCATATGTAGAGCATTTCAGTAAGCTGCTTGTTACCATATGGGTCATATTACTTAATATTGTATATTAACAGTTAGGCAAAGTTGGCACAAGCTCAGATTTGCACTCTTCTTTACTATTTTTTTGATTCAACAGTTTGTGATATAAATGATCATTTTGGTATTATTCGTCTCTATTTTGTAGAAAAGCATGTTAATATTTAAGTGAAGTATTGAATAAAGCCCTCGTCAGCGTGAGGCATTGTTGTCGTTTCCATGCCGTTGTTTAAACAGACTTTTCCTGTCATTTTTCCCTCAGGTGAAGAACATCATCTATCACGCAGTGAAGGACGCTGTTGGGACACTGAAGGCCCATGAACCTAAACGCCCTTAGTTCCTCTCACTTAACGCTGTCCCAAAACAACCAGCATCTGACGACCACTCCACTCCACTACACACACACACGCACTCACAGTATACATTACATACCTACACACACAAGTACAGGCTGCAGAGTATGAAGATAGAGTGTAGGTTATTTTGGGGCAGTGAAGGTCCGGGATTGGGGAAAGAGAACATTTGATTTGGGGAGGGATTAGACGGGGAGGGGCTAGTCAGCGCTTCGATGAAGGAAGTCCTTCAACGCTGTAACACAGTACGCTCAAACTTGTCTAGTTGTTTTCCAATTATTATTATTTTGATTAACTCTGTATTTAAGGTCAGTGTGTCTGTTCTGTTGTTTTCATTGTATATGTAAGATGTGAGAGTAAGGGAGGTAAAAGCTGACTTGCCTTTGGAGCAGAGGTTCAGCTACCATTTAAGCGACTGACAAAATGTGAGTACTGGGCTAACTTTCCTATTTTGATGACGTTGATATTATTTTTCTTCAATAGGAGCGAGGTTAACCCGTTTTTGTAGATTTTTTGTTTTCAAACAGCTGATTGCTTCTGCCCTCTGTGGCTGAAATGAATTTGCGAAGCAGCCTGTGAGGGGAAGCAGACCAAAGTTTTGTATTTTCGTTTTCTTATTTCACTTTTAGAGTAAGAAGTCTTTTCTTTTTATACACCACAAGGCAATGATCAGGAGGACTTCGGAGAGGGCAGGTTTATTTTTATTTTTTTTGGTCATCTATCTTTGTCCCATGGGCTGATTGAACTGCAGACCTCCAACAACATTGTTCAAGAATCACAATTGCAGCTGAACAGAACTACTGGCCATTAACATTGTATCAATATATATATTGATCTTAGCAGTCTGTTTGATTTTTCACAATAAAATTTACAAAAACTACCATTTGTCTACTGTTTGTTTGTTACCCCAAAAAGCTCTATACGTGTACAACCATATAAAGCATGGAAATTAATTAAAATGTCTAAATCAGGGCTGAAACTAACACATTTTTTTTTATTATCAATTAATATTTTTGATAATGTCCAAAAAAAATAAATAGGTTTAAATTTATAATGAAACAAAAATTCCGCAAATCCTGGTGAATGACTCAAACAAATCACTCAATTACTAAAATAGTTGGCAATTTTCTGCTTATTAACTTATCGATTAATTGAGTAATTGTTTAAGTCTGAATGCCTGTCTTATCTAAGGTTATGGACCTGTGTGGTGTTGAATATGTTCACTGTGTTTTCATCTTAAATGAAGTTGTGGAAGTATTAAAATAGTGCCTTATCTCAGAGCCTAATACAAATGTTCATACTGACAGATTTCCTTCAAATTTTTTAATACTTAATTTTCTTAATGTCCACTAATTGGCTTCATAAAGGCAACTCGGCACTATATGGCTTTCCATTAGTTGTGTCTTCATCTTGCTACACCCGTGTTAACACCACACACTTGTATATATTAGATTGTATTTTACTGATGCTACATGCCCTTATATGTGTCATAGTGGGGCCTAGCTTTTACTGCTCATCTCTGAATTAGTAAGTAGTTCACAGAAATGGGGCAGGGAGGCTGGAGTGTACCGTACATAACCAAGGAGGAGGCAAATGCCATCTTGCATTACTTTTCACCCTTTTTCTCACGGAATGTTTGTATTGGCAGTGGTAGAATATGTACTCAAAACTTTTTCTGAAGTAAAACTAATAACTATTAATAGTAAACCTATTAATACGTCACAGTAAAAGTCCTGCTATTCATTATTTACTTAAAGTGTTGGAGGCATAATCAGCACACTGCACTTAAATTAATTTGACGTCTGTTCAAGATGGAGCTTTCAATTCTAATAATGCTGATAATCGATCATATTTTAATTGTTATATTTTACTGTATCAATTATGTCAGGTAAATGTATTAGTACAATGTTTTCCTCTGAAGTGGAAGTACGCAGTAAGTAAGTGGTACAGTTAAATTGCATACATTTTAAGTGCTTTTGGGGCTTTTCTAAATTATTTTGGGGTACATTGAGTTAAAATGGTAATATAGGACAGGCAGGGGCATACCTTATCATTAGGTAAGGCAACTACCTGGGGACCCCAACTAAAAGGGCCAGAAACAGCCATAGATTTAAACATCATAATAAATCTATGGCTGCTTCTGGCCCTTTTAGTTGGGGTCCCCGGGTAGATGCCTACTGTACCTAATGGTAAAGTCTGCCCGTGCATGTCCTATAATAATAATAGTCACTGTATAATAATCTCTATTGTCACTTAAGCTTCTGTCTTCTTTTTATTATTGCCACCAATTAATTGCGCTCATTGGATCATGTGTTAGCGCACCGGATAGGAGAAGCAATGTGAGGCACTTTTTTCATTTTAAACTTAAAAATGACACATTTTCCAGTGCGGCCTGGCCCTTTAAGAGCCAGTCTGTCAGCAGCGGTGGAGAGCAGAGCAGCTTGGAGCCAGAGACTGCAGCACATCCTCAGCTGCTGCTCGCCCACCTGACGGCACCGGCCAGCCTCCCGGTTCACATCCCAACACACACACACCGCGTCCTGGAGGGGAATGGGGGGCACCTAGCCCGCGAGCTGACTTACTAGATACTAGAAGCGGTGAGGGCCCACGGCCGGGCGGTCCAGAAAGATGGTATCCTGGATGATTTCGAGGATAGTTGTGTGAGTATGGGCTGGGCTGCATCTGTTGTTGTGCTTTTAACGTCGGCGGCTCCTCCATTCATCAGCTGTCTGACGCTGAACCGATGCTGCGCCGCGCCATGAAGCTAGCATCCATTTTCTTGTCCGTTTGAATTTCCATTTCATTAATGTAAAACACACTGTGGCTGAAACTGTTCATTAGGCGCCGAGATGAGCAGGGTCTATTCTAACCGTTGTAACCGTTGTAACCGTTGCTCTGTTCACAGTGATGCAGTACAATCTGCATCCAGCGCGTGCTAGCCGCTGCTAGCTAACGTGTGCTGCTAACCACCTGACAGATAATGTGTTGGCAGGGGAAGGAGCTGTTAGCTGCCCACATTATTCAAGAGAAACCTGCTTAATATGCCAGCCGCGATGCAGACAAGCAAACAGACTGCTTTTGAAAACGGCACAGCCTGGATATGGCTGGTCTGTGGACTGAGCAGCACATCACCATATGGTATGAGTTAGTAAAAATGTGATGGCAAGGCTAAGCCCAGCAGCAGCAGCCCAGTCATGGATGTGAATACGTCCATCCATCCATCCATCCATCCATCGATGACTAGACTTATATTCTGGCCTGATAAATGTGTCTATTATCAATATTACAACATGTTGGAGTGACTTTACCGATTCTGTGATCAGTGGAGCAGTATCTGCAGTTCAGGCCTCTACTTCCACCTGTACACACTACATCCCCACAGTGTGGATGACTCAACTAAAGCCAGCAGCTGATCCCCTATGCAGACATTTCTACAATGCTGCATTAGTGTCGTCTTTTTTTCAAGTGACCGCTCTGCGTTTTTAATCAGGATATTGTGTCGTCTTACCACTCTGGATGTACCAGTCTATCAATGATTCTGTCAATTTCTTTTGGCTTTAACCATGCTGTACCTAAGCTTGGTAGTGTAATCCCCAAACGTACCTATGATGGTGTCTTTGAAAGGCCCAGGTGTAAAAATGTTAACAGTGTTTCATCGCTATAAATCTTCTTCTTGCCTGGATTACATAAGTAGAGGATAACCTTGGCAAATGGATATTTTTAGTGGCTTCCAGCTGGCTCTTCCACTTCACTACACCTCAGGTAGTCATGCGTCAATGGGAGGCAAACAATGTGACTGGATATGCATCATAATGGCTGCTGCGCATCTAACACAAGATCAATAATTTCTCATCTTTACTCTGTGCTCTAAACAGGCAGCCTCCTCTAGAAAAAAAACTGTTGCATTAGCAGCATAAATCACTTTCTTATGCTCAATGTATCTTGGATTCTCAGCGAGAGGACAGGACGCCTCGAACTCTGTCACGTGAACCTGAGATTGGGACACAAAGGGGCACAGGGCGTCTGCTGAGGGAGTCGACTGCCCTAGAGGCCTGCTACGAGTTGCCTCGGCTTACTGTACAAAGCTGAAAGGCACTGCACACATGACTGAGCAGCTCAGATATTTGGACAGTGGACCTACTTAAATGCTGGGGAAAAAACGCAGCTGGGAGCACAAGCCTGATAGGGGGACTCTGTATGAAAAACATTTAATCCTTAGTTTTTGATTAAGTATTTAGAAGTCAAAATCAGTACGCACACAGACCAGTCAGACACTGACTTTCTGAACTCTATTCTCCCTGCTATCCCCTCACTCAGCATTTACTGTAGCATCCTGTCACATCAGCACAAATCACCACAGTGGCACAGGACGCGACCAAATGCACATCAAAAGCACGGCTGTGTGTGTGCATAGTGTCCCAATCTACACATGGACTAACAAATGGTGACCCACCCCTGGCTCACTTGTGTGTTTTTCCACTTTGTCTCGCCGCAGTCTTCCGGACTTTATGATGTATGATATTTTGTGTACCGATAATCAGACCAGTGTGTCTTGACAAGCAATCAACTCTCTACTGTGGCATCACCAGTCAGATCAGGTGGAGACTGACTTTGCTTAAGTAGCCCAATAATACACTGGCTCAGAGCCAACATGGCTAACCTGCCATGTTCTCGAGCTGAATGCTCCTCTGACTCTCACTTCTCTGCTTTTTGCAGCCTTGCCTTTGGGACACTCTATCCAGCATACTCCTCATACAAGGCTGTCAAAACGAAGAATGTGAAGGAATATGTGAGTATCGCAGCAGATCGTTTCTGACCCCTGTCTGCGCTGTTTTTACTTTTTGGGATATTTTGCGGCTGGCTTCAGTTTGCTATTTTTACGCTAATGTTTTAAGTTTTAAATGCACGTTGCGAGAAGGAATGTAATACAAAGCCCACAGATAGAATTTAGGCCAGGCACACACTTGCCATTGTTTATCAGGAGGACATGTATATTAAACTGTGGCAAGTTTAGATGTTGGCCACACTGACTATTCTGTCACTTAGAGCACAATCACTGAAAGATTGATTGCCAAAATATCAAGCATGTTTGATAATCATGAGCATCTCACTGATGAGCGTGGCATGGCAGCTAACTGCGGCACACCAACCTTCATGAAACTGGGTCACTGAGGCAACATAATGACTCTAAAAGACAAAGTATTATCGCCATATCTCTCTACTAATTCTTCCTTCTACATAGATTTTCATGTCCATGTAGAATAAAAGACAAATTGGAAAATAAGATGGCTGTGTTTGGGTAGGCTTTCATCTGTTTGAGCAGATAATCATGTTAATCCAAAAATGAGCTGCAGATTGTGAATACCCGTCTTCATCATCTGGTGCATTTGTTCCCAACCAAGATTTAACCTAATGGGAAATAAAACAATAAAAAAAAAAACTAAATTATATTTCTTCAATATTGACTTTTCTAAGTGAGGAGGAGGGATTATTTTTGAAATGACTCACTATTATGTGTGTTTATGTTTATACGGTTGTATGTCTTTAACATTTGATATACCAATATGTTTTGATTATTGATAATGTATGGCTTAATCTAAAACGTTTAGTGTTTTCTTATTAAGCTAGAGGCCTAGTTTTTAGCCTTTCAATTAGTGTAGACTATGCCCTACGTTTTCTTTTGTCTCCGGGACATTGTCCTTGCATACTGATGTGATCTGACAGGACTGAAACGTATGTTGCGCGTCTGTTTAGCTCCACGTATCTTAGCATGTGCACACTGGATACTGTGGGTTTTCATGTGCTATTTTTGTGATTATCTCTACTCAACTCTGTGTGTTTGTATGTGTTCGTCCAGGTGAAGTGGATGATGTACTGGATAGTGTTCGCGTTGTTCACTACAGCAGAGACGGCCACAGACCTGCTCCTATCATGGTGAGTCAGGAGCTGCTCATGATCGCGACCCTCGTGCCAAAGTAGCTTGTTATAAATACACTTATATAATATCAATAGACTCATTCAAGTGTGTATCTTGTGCTAAGTGTCCTTGATCATTTTACTACAATGACTCTTATTAAAGTGTTTTTGTTTTCGCTTTAAAAAGAAATGCAACTCATGCAGTTATTCAGCCTTTTTATATACAATATATAAGTCTATATATGTATGTCTATCTGTTTTATAACTCTGGTGTCTATACTTTTTTTCTTTTTTTTTTCTCTCAAAAGCTTTTTATATAGTTATATTTGCCTCTCTGTTGATGGTATAACTCTTGTCATTACCCAGGTTTCCATTTTACTTTGAGCTAAAGATTGCCTTTGTGATCTGGCTCCTGTCCCCATACACCAAGGGCTCCAGTGTCCTCTACCGCAAGTTTGTCCACCCAACGCTGTCCAACAAAGAGAAGGTTGGATCATGAAATATTCAGATTTTACTTTTCCTCTCTGTACCGATTGCTCACATGCTTGTCTTCCCCCTCCGACTGTCGTCCTGTGCTATAGGAGATCGACGAGTACATAGCACAGGCCAAAGACAGGAGTTATGACACCATGATGAGGTTTGGAAAGAGGGGTCTCAACCTGGCTGCTAATGCTGCTGTCACTGCGGCCACCAAGGTGAGCTGTGTGCTCCATGATGTAATAACTTGTACAAATTAATTGTTAAAAAATATTTTCTATTTACTATTTCCATTATTGATTAATCATTGATTTTTCAATCAATTGAATAATCAGCCAAAAGATGCCAGAAGCCAAGGTTAAATCTTTAACTAGCCCCCACCGCGCCGACCAACAGTCCAAAGCCCAAACGTGTGCAATTTGCAAAAAAAATGAAACTGAGAAGACCAGTCTGTCTTTACATAATAGTTGTCGATTGACTAATTATTGCAGCTCTAGATGATGCGGTCGGGAGAGTTGCATGCCCATTCAAGTTGTGGAAAGTTTAAATGGCCATGTTTGTACAGTATAAGAAGTAAATTTGACATTTTATATTCAGTTACGTTTGCTGCCCAATATCATTTTCTGTAAATTGTCAATCTTGCATGGATCAAGTTAAAGGAATAATGTGTAACATTTCCCCCTTTTTTTTTTTTTTTTTTAAATGTCTAAACACATCTAGACCTGTGTTGTGTACTTTCATTATCCCAAATGTTTCCGACAATTTTCAAACTCAGAGAAATCTGTAATTTTAATCAAGCCGTCGGCCCGTTTTAATTCTGGTTGTCTGTAACGGGCGTAGTCCCTTTGCCCAAGCGTCGGCGTTGTGGTTGTCTGTCAGAAGCTGTCATAAATTGACTTATTATCCAGTTTTATGTCTCATGTTCGTTTTTAACTCCAAATTTTAACTGGATGAAGGATTTCAAGTCATTGGACGTCTGGATCTTAAATGATCAGAGAAACGAGCTGTGCAAACGTTGGCCTATAGCCCAGCTCCTATCCCTTCTGCACTTTGTCTGCCAGGGAAACACTGATGCACTAAAATGCTGACTGCAATGACAAACTCGCATGTTCATCTGCGCCACCCAACTCCGCCTTCTGTTATTGTTTTGAGTTTTGTTTTGTGTCACTCTAGACTAGGGAGCCAGTTCAGCTGCATAAACGGGTTCCTCCCTATGTAGTCACGAGGACCGAGACCTAAATCCACTCTAATCCATTTATTTCGGGGAGATCTGAAGTTTTGCCTTCCATAGCGTGGGAAGACCACAGTACCAGGATTTGCTAGCATAATCAAAGTAGCATGGATTGGAACTGGACGCCACGAGTGTACAGCCCAAGTAATTAATTTACAGATGTTTAAACGGAAATGTCATTATATCTGACCTGTGTGTATGTGTTTGCTTTTTGCTGTGATGCCCAGGGGCAGGGTGTGCTGTCGGACAAACTGCGGAGTTTCAGCATGCAGGACCTCACTCTCATCAACGCTGAGGATGAGCTGGCTCTGCACACTTCAGACGCCCGCAAGAGACGGGACCCCATGGACGAGATGAGCTCAGGGGCCAGCACGCTGCCCCGGGCCAAGAGCACCGCTGCACGGCAGAGTAAGGCCACGCACAACGCACACCGCTTTATTAGTGTGCAGAAGCACGGAGTCCCACAGTCCAGTTTGCTGATGGGGCCGGAGTGTCACTCAGTGGACTTCCTTTTGTTTTAATCGGAGCAGGACTGGGGCTAGTCGGGCGAAGTGTAGTCATGTGATTTAAAGCACTGCAGGATGGCAGGGAAGAGGAGGAGATGAGAGGGGGGTGAAAGAGGGGGGGGGGGGGGAAAGCATGTGATTTCCAGTAGGAGGAGAAGCTTGGAAGGAGGACTCTTTGTGTCTCACTGCACTGCCGGCTGGCTGGCTGTGTGGGCCTGACGAGCTGTGAACTGAATACTGAGAGAGACACACAGAGGCAGTGAAACAATGAGCGAAGTGGCACATTGTAATTTATATTTCCAAAGAAACCATGTTGTGCAACTTTAAAACCCAGTCTGAAAGACCGATGGAGCAACACACTGAAGTGAAACGGCTAGAGTTCAAGTAAACTCTTCAGGATGATTTGTGCAGTTGTGGATGTTCCTTTTTTAAATAACCTTTTGTGAACAAGTAGTATAATAATAATAATAATAATAATAATAATAATAATACTACTATATAGTGAAGACAATCCAAACTCAAAGTTCCTCTTACTGACGATAAAGAGCTTTTCAATCACATCTCAGTCTTCAATGAATAGAGCAGACTGATCATTTTAGAATAACTATTTAATCTTCCCGCTAAGCCACCTAACTATTAACAAGCAAAAAATATTTTTACAATTATTTATTTTCCTTTTTTTACAAAAAAGAACACATTTGTAAATGGAACGAAATTGATTGATGCTATACTTCTGCTGTACATGATGTTTAAATTTCCTGTGTCTACATGCAGTTACAACTCGCAGTGATTAAATTGGTTTTGAATTACAATTACTGTCTAAATGATCATATTAATGCTCTAACCTTACTGAACAACAGAACTAATGAACATGGACCAAAACAAATTCAAATGTGTTTTCCTCATTCCTTTCTGTCTCTTTTTTAAAATGTGCTTGAATCAGATGGTGAAGTGCCTGAGGGCACAGAGGGAAGGGGATTTTCTTGCTCTTCTCTTTCAGACTGAAATAATTATTAATTAATAAATCTATTGATCAACTGAAAATGAATTGCCAACAATTTGTACCTTTTTTTAATTGTTTGTCATAACTTTCAGGTTCTCAAATTTGTGGATTTTTACTCTTTTTATATCATTGTAAACTGAATTTTTTGGATCGGACAAAGCAAGCCGTTTTAGACGTCACCACATTTCTTTTCTTTTTTTCCTATCGGAATCAGAAAACCTTTATTCGTCCCACAGCGGGGAAATTTACAGCGCTACAACAGCAAAGGGACAGTGCAGATAAAAGGGTAATATAAGATAAGTACATGTTAGAATAAAAAATCCCTTTTTAATCATCTCATGACTCCTCCAGATTAATCTTGCGACCCCTTTAAAACACAACCCAGGTTGGGAACCACAGCTGCAGATGGTTTAGTTTAGAGACTTTTCAATCCTAGGGAAGGAGGCATGACTGTTTAAGTTTTTCCACATGCTGCAGCACCAGAGTCCCTTTGGGGTGCAGATGGCTTACAGCAGTAGATGGTGACTGAAGCACTCTGCAAAGCACTTTTGGTGTGAGTGCACTAAAAAGGATGTACCTCTGTTGACCCTGTCTGAATTGTTATTAACCCAATACATTTCCTCACCCAGATACTAATGGTGGCTGGGCAGAAGAGACCAGTGCTGGGCGATGTGGAGAAAATCAAATGTCACAATATTTTTTGGACCAAATACCACCTGTCAATATCGCGACTGTATTGGTGCTTTCACAAGATTTCATGAGATTTTCCATAAATAGTCATTATATCCACAATACAGATGCTTGCATGGGTAAAGGAAAATAATGGAACCGTCTGGGAAGTTCAGGAAATTAAATCACTTGACTGTAGTGCAGCCGTTTAAAACCAGGGAAAGACGACACTTATGCCATATTACGATATCCAAAATCTAAGACGATATCTAGTGTTGTATCACGATAACGATATATTGTCAATATATTTACCAGCCCTAAGAGATTCCTTTTTATTATACTATATAGCCCACATCCAACATTAAAACTGGTGGAAACGATACCTGTATTTTGAAATGTGGCCACTGGGTGGTGTGAGAGGCTGTGACTGCAGTGATGTGCTGGTCTGCAAATACACACTTTTGAACAGTTGCTTCACTCTTGTAAATTGATGGAGAAGGAGTTTCTTCCATTTTTAATGTTTATAGAATGAAATCCTTTTGGTTCAGAGGTGATGAAATGCACACATCTGACGGGCTAATAATATTTGTGTTCAAATTGACCCCATATTAGCTCAATCTCTGGTCTCTCGGCTGCTTTTTTTATTTTTTTATTTAAATGTTTTTAAAAGCTGCTATAGTCTGAACTCTGAACATCTCTCCCAGTGAGTGACCAACATTTAAAACATTTTTTGTCCAATCCTGCAGCCCGCTCTTTGGCAGCCACGGCCCTTGCTGATGATGCGTCATCCCAACACAGCTCGGACCAATCGGACACAAGGACTGAACACTCTGATGAAGATGTGGGAGAAAAAGCCCCCAAACGCACTACCAGTGTCAAGACAACCAAGAAACCTGCTGCTAAGACAGAAGTAGGGCCAATAAACACACACACACACACACACGCACGCACACACTGCAGACGGCTGATACATTTGATGTTTTTTTAGTGCTTTTATATTGGGCTTGAGAGAGAGAGAGAGAGAAACATGTTAAGGTGTTACAAACTATTTTAAATAAGTCTCATCAAGTGTTGACTACAAAATATGGTGTTTAAGAAAGGTACTTTGAAAGAATGTGAAATTACATACAGCTGAACACAAGATTACTTTAAACATGAGTGGCAGCTCCGTGTTGATATGTTCACAAGAGCAAATGCACAGTTTTACACATTATAAAACTGTTAATCCTACATTTCCCACAAAGATGGGGGATTTTCAAAAAAGGTACAAATAAAAAATAAAAGAAATAAAAAATCTAGTCGGCTCCAACGAATTTGCAGGTTAAAGTTCAACTTTGAGTGAGTGGGTTTGTTTAATCTACCAATGGAAATACTGCTGCTCTGTTTGGAAATGGAGAATTTATTATTCATACAGTCAACAGTTTGAGATCACTATCAATCAAAATTTATGTTTTACCTGCATCTGAAATGTGACCTCGCGTCCTTTTTTTTTTTTTTTTTTTTTTTTTTTTTTTTTTTTTTTTTTTTTTTTGTGGGCTGAGTGTGGGGAAATTTAATTCAAAAGAAATGTAATATGACCCGAGTTTCACTCGAGGACATTATCAGGGTTAATTTCAGACCTGACAAAACTCCTCCAGAGCCATAGAAGAAATGATCCAACTTTCCATGAAGTGTAAACGGACCTTTTTGTGTGTTTTGAAGTATCAGCCAACTTCAGTCGAACCTTTGGACCTCCTCCTCCTCTTTTATAATTTATTGTGTTGTTCCTTCTTTTCCTTCTAGTTGTTTACTCCACTGTGTTAATGACACATGTTACTCCCCTCTCTCTGCAAGACTCAAACCAAGACGGTGAAGAAGCCGGCCAAGAAAAAGACCACGACAAATGCAGAGACGCCACCATGAGGCCTGCTGTCCACATCCACCGGCCTACACTCTCTCCACCCACAGCCTGCAGGCCCTTCTTCCTCTGTTTGGTCTCCACAGAAACACATTCACTCATATTGAATAGTATGTGGGCTCCTTTTTAGGTTGGGAACAGTTCTTTTACATTTACCGGGTTGTTGCATATTTTTTCTCACGCTTTTGCTTACTGTGAGCTCATCCCAGATTGGGACATGTTTCTTAGACATGTTTTTAGTCTGATGGTTAGTGACGCATCAATATATGCTCCCCTTTTCCTTTTTTACTTTTTAACGCCTCGACATGTATGTAGGTCTCTATAGTACGTGAGAACATTAGCTCGCCATGTTGCAGTTTTCCACATTCTTCACTCCTAGATCTCTATATTTGGTTCCCTTTTGTGTCCTCTGGGCTGCTCCTGCATGATTTCAATTTAAAAAAAATAAATAAATAAATAAATAATAAATAAATCTGACCCTCTGCGTTCAGGCCACAAGTCTGAGTCCTCATCTGGACCTGACCATGATGGTAGAAATCCTCAGATGTTGTCTCTGGAGCACAAACAACATCACCAAGACAGTTGAAATCAACTTTAAAGCATTGATGGATAGTTGTAAACATCCTCATTACTGGTTCAGACCTAATACTTCCCACTTTTGACGACGGCTCAGCTCACCACCACGTCCTAGCTCATGCAACTGTCTAGCTTTACAGTATGACTTGTCATCAAACCTATTTTGGTTCTCTATCTTAATTAATTTTAACCTCTTTGACTGCATCTTGGGCCTCACAGCTTGTGGAGGAGTTTAACTTCCCCGCATTTAGTCTGTTTACCTCCTGAGTGAGTCTGGCTCTGCTAAGTTCAGGCCTCACTTACAGCAACTATATTCCTCGCTGCTTTAATGTGACTTTCACGTCATGGTCATGGTTTGTTTAGTGTTGGCTGGTTATCCTTCATAGACTCCACTCATATTTATTACCCTTCTGTTTCATCCAGTTATTTTGGTCATGTGATATCAGTAATGGGTATAATCAGTTGTACATAGCCAGGCCTCCTTAAAGTAATGCTGTAACTCCCAATCAATACAGTACTCATAGAAGAGTTGTGAGGCGACGTATCTGCTTTCACCACAGTAGTGATGTCTGTATATTGTTTGTGTTCAACATTAGAAAGTCATGGAGTAGCTCTGCACTTTCTCACTCCTTTCACCCAGCTGTGTGGTGACACTCTGCCTCTTTTGTAATATTATACATCTCAGAAGCCAGGATAAAGCAAAGCAATATAGAAATAATTGAACCAAAATCAACATTGGGAGACTGAGGAATTATTTTCTCATCCCCGTGCTGTTGCTCCAGATGTGGAGGAAGTGTCAGACCAGGCTCCGGGTGTTTCTAAACGCACTGGATTTTTGTTCTGGGATGGGCTCTTCTGGTTGCCAGCCAATGCATTGACCATGGCTTCTTCTGAGTGCTCAAATGAAAGATTTTAAAAAGCATGAGACTACTTCTGCACTCAATACTGCTGTCTACAATGTGACACTAGTTTGAACCAGTAGGGGGAGACAAACCCCACCTCAGCTGTTGGCAGTTACTAAACAATATGTAAACACAATGTAGATGGTAATCTTGACAGTATATACAGTATGAGCTTGCTTGCCTTATTCATTCTCTGGGCTTGAATACATTTAATGTTTTAATAATTTGTGTGCTTTTTAAAATTCGTGGTCTTGGCGAGTCCTATGTTCTGAAACTGGAAGAAGATTGGACTCCAGTGTGGACTTCTGGTGTTAGAAGTCTCGATTTTTGTATTTGTAACATGTTTTCTTTTTTTTATTCTGTCTTTTCTCGTTAATTTTTAACTCCCCTCCATCACAAAGTAAGGAATCTCCAGACTGAGTATAAACTGATGTTTGTACATTCACATCCTGCTATGTACTCGACTCGGACTGGTTCATAAGTATTTTAGGGCCAAAAGCTGAAAACAGACCTTTGTTTTCTGTCTTAATTTAACATTTGCACTAAATATTTTTTTTTTCTTATCAAGATACAACCCTGCATTTTTTTATTTTTTATTTTTTAAAAAATCTTGTTTCTATGCCATTTGTGGATATTTATTATTTTCTCTGTTTTGAAATCAGTATTGTATACAGGGATGTTCATTTGTATATGGTTTGTGCCAATTCTTAAAGCGCCGTGTGTGTGTGTGTGTGTGTGTGTGTGTGTGTGTGTGTGTGTGTGTGTGTGTGTGTGTGTGTGTGTTAAAACTACTAATAAAGGAAATCAAATCCGAGTGTTACTGACTGCTGTACAG
>CALSBV010010690.1:1343062-1356049 GCA_943590825.1 Bovichtus diacanthus
GCTCTTTTAGTGTAGTTGGCTATTTTGTTATGGTTACAGGATGTCTAAACAAAAAGAACCCAACTACTCTATGCAACAGAAATTCAACACGTGTAAAAGCTTACCCTACTTCCTCTTTCCTGGGGCTTCTCCCAATAACAGAGCAAACTTACGAATACTTTTTAATCAATTAATTTACTCAGAGTTAAAGAGATGGTAGCGGAGAGACATCAAAGGGAGAACAAACAAGGACATGCAAAAGGATGATGTGTGATTAAATGTGTATAAATGACTGTCTTCCTTGTCTCAGTGTACATTTCATATGAGCCCATTTTAGCTTAATGACATTGGTTATACTTATTCATCACGCAGTTACATTCAAGCGTCAAGGCCGCAAAGCATACATTTACAGAGTTCAAAAATAATTAGAGCTCTAATTTAAAAATAAAAGCAATACTAATTAATACACTTACTGCCATTTAGTATTGCATACTATATATATATATATTATTATATATATATATATTATTATATATATTATTATTATAATACATAATAAATTGTAGCAAAATGAAATATTCTAATCAACCCAACAAATTCTCACTTCTGTCAGGAGGGGACTTGGAACAATTGCAAAAAGTTCCTGTCCCCCAATTGTGATTTTAAATGTCTAGCATAACGTTTCACCACTAAAGTGTTGGAACCTGTTATTATCTGTTCTATTATGGGTGCCTCTGAACTGTAATTAACCATTTTAGTCCATTTGTCTTCTAAACTTTCACAAATTTGACCTTTGATGTCTTTGGGAAATTTCAAGGAGGAGATTAGTTTCTTTCCAGTCTTCATGTGTTCTTCTTTCAGACGTTCTGTTTCTCCCAGTTTTACAAGCTCATTGATGGCAGATTGTATATTCTTTGATATCGTGTCTCTGGCATCGTGGTTTTTGCAGTATTGATAGATATCACCGTTATCTTTTCTGAATTCTTTTGTGATCAGTTTGAAGGGGCGTTTATATTCGTAGGAATGCAACTTACTGCGGAGAGAGGAGATGTTCGAATTCAAGCGACGTCTAAGACTAATGCGTCCACTTAGTCCCCAAAACTGTGTGAACGCCACCTTAGTCACAATTCCATATTTCTTGTACCATTCGCCGGATTCATGTAAAAGATGAGACATGCAGCAGTCTGCACCTGGTCTATCTCGTAAACATGGACTATTTTCGGTGTATATTAAAATTCCAACTGGCACTTTCCCTGGATTTTCTTTTAAAAATTCAGTAATTCCTTGAATTAAAATTACCTCGCTGTGTTCCATATATTCGAGGGAATTTAATTTACTTAGCTTCTTTTTTGGATAAACTGGTTCAAAATACTTGTGATCACTATCCCTCATTAAAACAACAGCACTCGCATATTGTTTTTTTTGTCCATGAAGATAATATTTAGGGGACATTAATAAAGACTTAAAAGGACTACCTTCCTGTATGACATCAATACAGGATTCCTTTTCTATGTTTAAATGTTCAAATAGTAAAGAATGTGGTTGTAGCCAGTGGAGTTGATTTTTGTTTTTTGATATCATCAAATGTATATTACTGGAACTTTTGAATAAGGCCAAAAGAAGAAAATAAACTTCTAGAATTAAGTTGTCCAATGGCATCGATTGTTCATGAGCAAACTTCAAGGTCTTCTTCGGTTTTAAAGTAAAACAATAATAATAAATGCTGTATCCAAGATTTGCAATTTGGTATAAATCCTGTAGGTCTTTGTGAAAGAAAATCGAATGGCTCTCGCATAACATAACAGTTGCAACACAATCAGTCTGTATTTCATTGATAATATCCGTAATGCTCTCCGGGCCAGAGGGAAAATCTTCCTGATGCTGGTCTTCTTTCCTGGATAATAAAAAAGGTTGAATTTAATTCACAGAACAAAATCATATGCTAAATATTAAGTTATTTAACTGTGCAGCTGCAAGTGTACTTAATGGGGGGGTGTTGGATTGAAAGATATTTCTAATATTCCCTCCTCTTGTTGGAAATAGAAACAATAATAATAATGCTCAAATAATGGAGTTCAGTACAACAACACAGCCTCTGCGGCCATAGTAACTGTCATTGGAGCGAACGAGGAAGTCGTGTGATGTTGTAATAAGAGGAGTTCGAGGTGGTTGGATGAGTCACCAAAACATTAAACTTGCATATGGAAGATGGCTGTTAGATAATGGCCCATTATTAGGTAGTTTATGTGTATAGTGTGTCAAATCCTCCCATGGGTGGACAGATTTTCTATTCAATACTTATGTTGCATTTGTCCCTCCACTGTCGGGGGCAGCAACGCTGGTGTAAATACAGAAATGGAGGACATGGAGCAAGATTTTGACAAAGATGGATGGGAATAAGGTGTCAAATATGAAGTTGTGATGTTTCATAACTTGAATGCAGATTTTTTTAAAGTCAATTGAAGAAAAAGAAAACATTAGACATTTACTTGCCCCTGTTTAATGGGACCGGTTGACATAACTAGATTGAGTAAATACAGCATTTCATCTCTTAGACTGTACCGTTTCTGTACATCAGTGGAACTGGTGAAGCTCATGTTGACGCCGTCAAGGACTTCTGAAGGTTGTCTGCCTCTGTCAGGCTTAGGGAGAAAAAAAAGGTACATATATATATACATATACATATATACATACACATATATACATATATCTATATCTATACAATATATATATATATATATATATATATATATTGTATGAATATATCTATATATACATACATATATATGTATATATACATATACATATATACATATATCTATATCTATACATATATATATATATTGTATGTATATATCTATATATACATACATATATATGTATATATATATATATACATATATATATATATATAAATAAATGTATAAATTGTATAAATATAATTATTAATGAATTTAATTATTAATTACTAATGGCATATTCCAGCTACTCCAATCAATTGTCAGTGTTGTCAATCATTTAACCCTTTAAATTGTTTTATTTTGTTTATACATCCTACTTAATATATATATATATATATATATATATATATATAAAGGTAGAGTAACCACTTACCTCCATGGTCAGACGGTCTTGACCCTAGAGAGACAAATTAAATCAGATAAACGATACAACATTGTTGTCTTAAGTGAAGTTTCTATTTCTTTTACGTTGTATTGCTTTAAAGTTAGTTATATGCTCATCATAACAGGACTTCATAGGCCAGTTTTACACATTCACGTACAAAACACCGTACATTTAGAAAAACAGGTCCAAAATTTGTCCAAAATTGTAGTAACTTATCAGACTTGGGTTGGAAACCCACCAAAGCAGGGGCTGACCTTGTTCAGTACCAAAACTCCAAAGACTTTGACTATGTTGTAATGTAATGTAGTTAAATCTTACTGGGCGATAAGATTTAAAAAGGCAATGTTTTTTTAATGCCATGAAAACAAGATTTATCAGCCCCTGCTTTGGATTCATAAAATTTGTTTGTTTTTTTTGCTCTTGTCTTAATTCGTATTTCCTCATTCTTCTTAGGCAAGAACTTGCATGTAGATGTTGCCATACCCAGTTTCACTACGTACAAAGAGGCGTAGGAAACAGTTGTTCATTACACTTTCACTTTTGTTTCTTCAACAGGTGTGTAAAATGAAACTTACGTGCACCCTAAGTGGAAAAGCAGACACTGAACTGGAATTAATGTGCACAGAATGGCAAGAAAGGGACATTTCTATTCAAATCTTTATTGCCATTATGCTCTTACTCTGTCAAAGTTCTCACTTCTATCCATGGAGCCTCCATCTTGTGCTGTGTGTACAGGCTGGAAGGCTGGTTGTCAAATTTAAAGGGTAGAGCCCATGTGTGTGTTAAGGGGTTAAGTGTTAATAAACTGAGAGAGTTAAGATAAATGCAGTGAAGAATGTCGAGCTTTGCAACACTTCAGTAAGACTTGAGTGTTATTACCAAGTAAATGTGTGTCAAATTATTCAGTTTTTTATATATACATATACATATATACATACACATATATACATATATCTATATCTATATATAGATATATATACTGTATGTATATATCTATATATACATACATATATATGTATATATATACGCATATATATATATATATATATATATGAGTATATATGTATGTATATATATACATATATATGAGTATAATATATTGAGGGTCCTGTGAAATCAAAAAGACAAAGTTCTCTTGTATTCTTTAGGTATGTGTGGATGCAACCGCAGGCTGTGGTAGTAGGTGGACTAAGAGAAAAATACATTGCTTGTCTTTTGAATAACCTGTAAGGCAAGATATCTTGATAGAGTCAGAATTTTGAGTGAACAGGGAGGGGTTTGTAGTGCTAAAATTATTTTTCCATTGGAAGCATTAAAGGCAAATACAAAAATAAATGTTGACTTTATAAAAGAGTGATGTCGACAGCTTGTCTTCCAGCTAATTCAAAAGAAAAGCAACGTCTCTACTAGTTTTGCTGAACTAAAGACCAACAATGTAGATGTAAAGTGTGTTCGACATTCTGAAAAACAACTGGATTACTATTGTCCTACACTGCAGTCCGACGTCACAACGTGAAGAGATTTTAACTCAACAACCGGGACACTTCCCACACCATAACAGGGCAGTGGAAGATATTTACCGTCTAGAAAGTGGTTCTTTAACCATTTGTTTGGTGTTACAGTGGTTAGCGCTGTCGCTTGGCAGCAACAATGTTGAATGATCAAGCCTGCCTACTGAAAAAGAAGTTGGCAGTTGTCCCACAATAGTTTTCACTCATACATTTAAAGCTGCAAGGATATTTCTGTCAAACTGGTCCATAACAAGTGACACGTACAAATCACTCTCACGGAATTTGGATTGTATAGCTGTGATGAAGAGGATTCAGTTGTTAGAAGACAGTTGGAAACAAATAACAAACTGTCGTGACAAAACAGAAATGTATATTCACATAATGGGACTGGTTCCATCAAAAGGAGAGGAAGCTGGTCATAATGCTGTGTACTTTGATACAGTATGGCAAGCATATAAAGAATGTCTAAATACAAAAGAACCTGAAAGAGACAAACAATATGCATGTGCCATTGTCCTCATGAAAGACAACAGCAAAACGTTTTTCTGCGGCAGTTTATCCAGATTTTAAAAGAAAGAACAAAGAGCCTGGTGCTCCGTACACCAAACCGGACCAAAGTGGACTGCACAATAAAAAAACAATCCACAGTGAAGAAATTTTAATTAAACAACTGGATGAATTTCTCTGCCGTAGTGGAACAATGGCGGAACACATTTTCATTTATACACACAACAGCCCTTGTTTGAAAAGGAGAAACCAAATTGTCCCCTGTATGTTTCAGCTTTTACACAAAGCCTATGAATGGCGTGAAGACTATGACGTTTCTACAGATGTGGAATTCACAAAGCTTTCGGGACTAAGTGATCCAAATAGTTTTAAAGATCTCAACTATTCCAACGTCTCATGTCCCGGCAGTGATTTTCATTCACATATTGAGAAATGCAAGGACATCCATTTCAAATTGGACCCCAAAAATTTGAGGGACATTTTTAGGAAAAGTGATATCTGCAACACTCTGTCCTATGTTGAAGACAACGATAAAAACAGACTTCTCCGGGATATTAAATCTGCTGGAGAAAGCCTAGTGAGCGTGGCAGAACGTTCCTTTGGTCTGCGCGACGATCATTTGGACCGTGGAAAGCAGAAGATTGATTCCTTCATATTTCTGCCAGCAGAATGCGAAAAATTTGTGAAATATTACAGAAGGTGTTGAAAGAAATGGTCAACAACAGCTCAATCAGGAAATCCATCACTGAAGAATTCCACAGTGCTGTAGTTCATCTTTTTAGAGAACAGTTAAAATCATTTCTGGGGAACAGCAGCCCCAGTAACACTTTCTCAGTCAACGCAGAAGTCACAGCTGGGGGATCCACCATGAGCATTTTAGCATTTAGCATGTTAGCTAGACACAGGCTGCACCTGTTGGTCAGCGTGCTCGCCCGGTGGTGCATTAAATCACTATTAATTAAGGCAGATGCAAGCTGCGATACAACAATGCTAACCTCAACCCATAATGATGTAATTCTTCCTTATGTTGCATTGTTGGAGCCTACTTTTTACAAACTGCTGGGCACGGTTGCGACTGCATCTCTTAACCCCCTGACACTCAGTGAACAGGTGTGTTTTCAGAGTGGACACACCAGTAGCTTCTTCTCTCCTTTCTTTTGTCACATTCTCACACACTTAATCATAAACATTTATGACATTTTGTTTTTACTCTGTAGTGGATGTGCCTCGAAATGCCTGCCTAGTGCAGTACTTGAGCATTAAAAAAAAAATAAGCTACTGAAGTACCTAATTTCCAGACTACTCAGCGCATCTGAATGTAAGCCGCACCCACTGAATTTTTAAAAAATATGTATTTTGTACATAAATAAGCCGCACATGTCTATAAGCCGCAGGTGCCTAGCGGTACATTGAAACAAATGAACTTTACACAGGCTTTAACGAAACACGGCTTGGAACAAAAATAAATAGGCTTTTAAACGCCTTCAACTTGAAAGCTGCATCATATGTCTTTCTCCGTGTCTGATGATGAGGGTGACAACATGACAACATGACCGTAATCAGAATCATGACCATTCATAATGTCCGCTGTTTAAAATGTCCGCTGTTCATAATGTCCGCTGTTCATAATGTCCGCTGCTGAAGACATTCCAAGAACTAATAATGCAATTGAAGGTTGGCATAATGTTTTTAGAGGTTCATTTGGTACACTGAATAAAACACCGAGAAATTTCGTAAAAAAGTTAATTACCGTAATGAATGGGAAGTTTGAGCGCGCTCGATTTGCGTCACATTATGTGACGGTGCTCAGTTTTTTGGCGACATGAAGCTTGTGAAAGCGGGAAAAATCCATAAATTAGCCGCGTCATTGTATAAACCGCGAGGTTCAAAGTGTGGGGAAAAAGTAGCGGCTCATAGTCCGGAAATTACGGTAGGCTACAAGTATAAGAACTGATCTTTCACATAAGCCTACAGTACACAAAAAGCAACGTTTTCTGTCATTATGATAAAATGATGCCCTCCGTGATAATAGCAGTTTAACAAATAAGTTAAGTGTTGTATTATTTAGCTTTACTGATAGAAACCAATCTGTAATTACCTTCAGCATCCTCTCTCTACATGTCTTGTCTCTTCTCCTCTGTATAGTTTGCTTGAGTTTTGCATCTTGTAGGCTATGTGTGTGTCTAAGTCTATCCTCTTACCAGGTCGAACCAAATTCTTCGCTGGGATCCATAGTTTGCTGCAATAGTCTGTCCATACAAAGGACACCTACTTGAAAGAGGGATCCCTCCTCTGATGGTCTTCCTCATGGGTTTTCCCATTTTTTCCCAAGTTAAATGATTTTTAATGAGGACTTTTTAGAGGATGGGCTATGTTATAAAGATTGTCATTTCATGATTTTACTTGACATGTTTACTTTGTTTCTTTAGCATCATCTTAATGTCATCCACTACACACTCCACACTGGGGCATAATATATTGAGTGTCCTGTGGTATCAAAAAGTTGTGTGGTGTTCTTTAGGTATGTGACACATACTATAATTAGTATACTACAATTTGGTAGAAGGCTAGAGAAGACACATTTAAAGAAAACACTGTAAAACATTCACAAAATGTGTGGTCTTCCATAACTTCCATATTTTGAATGTTGCTGATGTGTAAGATGCACCTCCCCTAAAGAGGCTGTCTTACGCCTTGTGAAAAAGAACCCAAGAGACACAAACTTTTTGTTATGTATATTATGTTGTACCCTTTAATTAAGTCTCTGTCATAATTTGGCACAATGAAATAATAATGTAAAAAAACATTATCCCCCTCTGACATTATCCTGTTTGAATAATATAGGTTTGTATTCATAAACCCATATTAAAAGATTCAAACAGGAATCTACATGGAAAATCATTACAAAGCCCTTTGTCCTTTAAAATTCAACAATTAGTATAGCTGCTTTCACATTTTTAATCATTAATGGATACATTTTTTCCAATAGCAAACTTTCACATGTCCTTCCTTCCCACATGCAGCCACTTGAAATGATGTAGGGATGATTGATTATTCTCTGGTGTAAACTGCCACCTCGTGGCTTGCTGTTTATTATATAGTAAATAAGTACAAATGTATTGATATAGTACTTTTCCTGGGTTCAAACTTGAATTGGAAAGTGCCTAACAGTTGCTAATGAAAACACAGGAAAAAAAAAGGTAAATGATCAAACTAATAAGAAGGGAGGAAACTATTTTGTATAAAGTCACCTCTAGTCTAATGAGCAGGTCTGCTTTTGTCTTTCTTTCTTTCTTTCTTTCTTTCTTTCTTACGTTGACAGACAAGAATGACCCCTATGTCTTTCTTACAAAAGTAATCAACTGGGATCACATTTGGCACAATTTTCACTGTTAGATTGTCCAACTATAATGTAGTTTGACAATCTAACAGTGAAAACTGTGCTTCATAATTTCATAAGAATATAATGCAAATAAGACAATAACAGGTGCCATGTTTACCGTCCAGAACAGATGTAACACAAGCACTCAACACTTGGTGGAGCTGTCTGCCCAACAAAGAAAGAGAGAAGAGGACGGTGAGTTTTAATCTGCACAGAGCGACACAAAACCCAGAGACAGCTTTGAGCTGAAGGGGGCAGCCACACTCTGTGGAGTACAGTTGGCTTAATATGATACCTGTTTTAATTGAAAATGTGGAACAAATTGAACAGAGCGTTGACTTTTACTTTTACTAAGCAAACATTCATTGGAGAGTACACATTTATTTATTTATTTCAGAGTCAGTTTGCTTTGCAGCGCTCGTGACACACGTTATTCACCTCCCAGGTATCACAAGTAAGGTGATGTCTTTTAACCCAAACATGGCCCCATAAACTGGCCTGTCAGGGGCTGCTTGGCCACATCACTACTGAGGTGTAACGAGGCTACTGTTCCTACTACACTCCACCTCTGAGACATATAGTTTTGGACAGCTTATGTAACATGTCAGCTAAACGGGGGAGACATTTCTATGTGTGTGTGTGTGCTCGCGTGTGTATCAGGACATACAATATCAGTGTTTTAGAGGGTTGAAGGTGTTGGCAGGGACAAGGAGTCGGGTCAGAGTGTCGGGACCTATCTGTCTGTGTTCTCTTTGGGTCCACGTTACAAGTGCACCTGTATGTGTGTGTGCGCACGTATTGTGTGAGTTCAGGTGTGTGTAGTTGCTCAGTCTGGTGGCATGGGTCGGTATGTCAGATCCTACAAACGGGTGAAATTGTTTATAATTGCAAGACTATGATGGTGTTAAAGTGTTATTTGCATCCACCCTTTCTTTTATTTTCTTATATCAGGAAAAGTGGTTGACCGATATGATTTTTCAACGGTTAATGCTGATATTTATGGCCACTATATAGTGCCAATATCATCTTTTTGTTCTTTGGTTAGTTTTTTAAACCTGTATTATTTAATAATAATAACAAATGAGTATAAGTATATAAGTATATCTGCACATTTTTAAAAATGTATAATTTAGAATTTAGAATAATTATTATCACCATCAGACATACTATTATTGCTAGAAATGAGTTACTATAAAATACACAGGCTTAACAGGATTGTATCTGAGTTAACTGCTGTTTCTGATTGTTTTATATTTAGTTTATATAATGCAATGAATGTCTGTGACGTATTCTACAGATACAGACACTGCGGTGAAAGGTATAATGTTGCTGGTATGATGTCAGTATAACTATCATCATGGTGTGTTATTGCTTGCTTGTGCATCCTGTAATGTCCCTGAGAAGAGATCTGTACTTCAGACTCAACAGTTTTTTAATGCTAATGTACGGTATGCGCTTGCTGACCGATTTGTAGATTTTCTTTGTCATTCCTAGACAGAGAGTTTGCTATTAAAGTGCGTCTCTGACAATGTGGCCGACAATCACAGAGCCAACCACCCTCTCTGAACTAAACACCGTTTCTACTTCCTTTGTCTTTGTAGAGCTTTTGTTTACTTTCTCCCCGTTTCTTGTTCCCGCTTTTGTTATTTCCTCACATCTCTTTTATCTATTTCTATATTCTTTTTCTCTGTTTTTCCTGCACAGTGATAGAAAGGATTGCAGGTATCCATAGCAACATGTTTGCGAGCGTGCGCGCGCGTGTGTGTGTGTGTGTATGAGTGTGTGTGTGTGTGTGTGTGTGTGTGTGTGTATGAGTGTGTGTGTGTATGTGTGTGTGTATGAGTGTGTGTGATCTCTGTGTGTAGCCTCTTGTCCGAGACACAACGTGGTAATTACCGGAGCTTACCTCGGCGCTAATTAACCGTCGCCGTGGTAATTGGACGGGTCAAGTGAGCAGGACGATTGGCTCACCTTCCTGCATCATCCACCACCCTCTCCTCTACCATCCCTCGCTCCTTTTTCCTCTGGTGACAACTTCACATCTCCACCTTCACCCCTGTATCTCACCCTCTTTCCCTCCTGTCCTCTCTTCCTCTTTTTCATATCTTCCTCTCAGCTTCCTCCCACTCACTTTTGCACCAAAAGGAACATTACACTCATCTCTCTGCGACTTTTTGGTGTTGTTGTTTTGGATGGGAGCATTATCACAACACCTTTGGCTACCATCCCTAAAAAGTCACCCCTCCCTCCCTCACCCGCTCCACCTGATTGGGCAGACTGACAGCTGGCTGACAACCAGGGGTGGAGCTTTTGACCTTCACAGCCTCCAGGAGTCCACAGCAGTATCTGATTAACTTACCTAGAATATTTTTTGCCTTTGGAAAGCAGCGATAAACAGGAGTGTTTGTACTCTTATACATGAAAAATGGCTCATTCTGTGCTCTATTTCTGCTGTCAAATTCAAATATATTTATTTGTAATAATTAAGCTCAACAAGCTACATTTAACAACTGGATTGGGTTCCACATTTGTAAATACATTACTAACCTTCCTTAGTTATTGATATACTTGCTAGTTTCAAACTAATTTATGATTTACTTAATCAGGTTGCACCATTAAAACTTAAAGCGTCTATAATCGATCTATAATATAATATATTATATATGATAATAACAATGAATCAAATAGCAATGTGAAAGTGCGTCCCCCAGGAAGCCAGAAACACGGCTAACAAGTTCACTATGTCAACATAACAGGTGAGGATATGTCAATGTTTATACTGCCCCCAAGTGGCCACAATATTAATGTAGGCTTAAGAAATGTAGTTAATAAAGACTTTAGTAACGTGTAAATGGGTTGTTATGAAACATCTATTTTGCTATCCAATCAAAATTAACCAACTATCTAAAGAGAAGATGTAAAATAACTGCAAAAACAAGAATCATTATATTAAACTTACCTGCTTTTCTTTTAAGTATTTCTTAGCTTTATGTATGCATACATGCAGAAATATATATTTCAGAGTTAGTATCATTCATGCAGTTTAGAATGAGTAGGAAAGATTCAGCTATGCTAATCCAACCAACATTATTCAAATAGTAATTTAGCCGAAGATTGTTAGAATAACATTTAGCAATTTGAGGTATAGGTGTTATTTTTGTGAAAGGTAATCATTGTTAAATAACATTGATCAATTGTCAGGTCAGATATGTCGAACATACAGTGTGTCACATGACCGATTTTACTCTTCAGTCATATTGTTAGCTATGTCAGTTGGTTCAGTAAACTACGCAACAGTTACACCTGGCAGTAAGTGAGTGTAAACATTCAGCGCAAACTCATTTCTACGTAAGAACTAGTATGTGTGGTGCATAAATCTGCTCTTAGAAAAAACCTTTTGACTTACAAAGTCCAGCTTTTTGTGAGTTTGATGTAATTTGAAAACATTTCAGGTGACTTGGGGACAAACTCAACATTTGAATCATGTATCCACAGTAGGCCTGGAAGGACTTAGTCCCTCACCTCTGGCTCTGCATCTGCCACAACTGCCCTGGGATTGAATCCTGTCGAAGCTCTCTGTCCTCTGTCTCTGCTCCTCAACCTGTATTTCTCTCCATTTTCCTGGTTTTGAATCAAACACACAAATGGGTTAATTCTTGTTTAAAGAAAACAATTTCACTCTAAAGAGAATCGGGGGATCTCAAACAGTTTCCATGCAGTAGCAGTATCTGATTTCTGTGTTTTGATATCATGACATACACATTTTACTGTATGTATCTTCAAAAGTACATGGACCGCATGGACTGCCCATCTCTTTCCTCCTTTCTCTCAAAGAGCTGAAGGTTGCCAAGGCGTCTGCTACTTTCTACGCATCAACTACTTCTTCTATTCTATCCTTGCTATCGCTCCTTGGGGTTTCAAATTCTTCTCATCTTTCTTGTTCTCTTGGCTCATGAAAAGAAATACATCTGCCCTTTAGGGGAAAGAGTAAAAAATAGTCCTGCAGCTTAAATCAGACAGAAGAATGGATAGAGGTCCTTAGGAAAGAAGAAAAAGGTGGATAGTGGAAAATAAAGTGTTCACCGGAGCACCGAGGTGAGGAAGCATTACAATGTTGGTGATAGAAAAAGAGTGAGCCGTGGACATTACATATGGACGGAGAGGAAGAAAGAAAGGAAAAAAATGTGTCAAAGGTGTGGTGAAAGAGAGGTCAGGGGAGAGTGTCAGATGCAGATAGAATAGAGGACAGAGTGAGAAAGGACCTGGAGAGAAATAAAAAGAAGCACAGATTGATGAGAAGGCGATGGACGCAGTAAGTGACGAAAGAGCTGGAAGAGGGGAGATAAGGTGAGATGTGGGTTTGACATCATTACCGTCAGCAGGGCTCGTGTTTACCGCTCGGCTCCTGTTTACGGAGGAACTCATACTGAGAGGACACCTGGTGAGCTGTCAACACACGCACACACACACACACACACACAC
>CALSBV010010690.1:1356059-1399253 GCA_943590825.1 Bovichtus diacanthus
ACACACACACACACACACACACCACACACACACACACACACACACACACACACACACACACACACACACACACACAGAGCAGCCGTCACAGTGGCGCTCTCCGTAGTGCTGAACCCAACATAAAGGAGCCCAGCACGGAGCAGAACGGGGCAGGCCTCCTCTCCTCTCCTCTCTTCTCCTTATGGAGAGGCTCCTGTCAGAGGGGGAGAACCAGGGTGGAGGAGAGGTAGGGAGGATCTATATTTAACCACTCTCCTCATTGTTTATTAATGAGCGGGTGTTTAGTCAGACCTGGGGTGCTGTTTAATGTATGATGACAACGTCGCTCTCCGGGGACCTTTTCCATAGTCCTCGTCCCGCATTTTACATAACCGACACAGATTTGTGTCGGGGGGGGGGGCTTGGGGGGTGAGTTGGGCAGGTTGGCCATGGGTGGGGGGTGGTGGGTAATTCAAAAATGTGTGTGCGCAGACGAGAGGATATCCTCTCCCTTGCTGCTGAGTGGTGTACACATGGGGAGGTTTAACAAGGGGCCACGCTGAGGTTCCCATTTCTTCTCTATGCTGGGAGCAATCTGGAAATACAGCTGAGAAGTCTTCTTTTGATATGATATGGATCCACATATTTGATAACAAAATGACCTTAATATTATGTACAGTGTTTCCATACCGGCATATCAACTAGCAGATTTCAAAAAATGATTTGGCTCACTCCATAACCCATCACTGCAAGAATCCTGGTGTTACATTTCACTAGTGTTCAGTCTTGTTTCTATTCACTCAGGAAAATCTTGATTAGACTATTTCTCTCTGCTATAAACTGTAAACTGCTATTTTTGCATTCAATACTTCCCATCTTGACTACTGTAATGCCCAGTTTACTGGTATTAGTAAAAAATAAGTGTTGTTGTTTGCAACTTGTTCAAAATTCAGCTGCCATCATCTTAAATGGAACTAAGAAACACGACCATATTTCACATATTTTTGCATCCCTACACTTGGTTCATGATTGCCTTTAGAATGGAGTTGTTAACATACTGTTTTGCCCCTTGCTGCTTGAGCCGTGCAGATGATTTCCTCCGGGTTACTCCAAGGTCGAGATTTGATGATCTTTGTCAATACTCTTAAACCCTGTCCCTGCCTGTGGAGATTAGAGCAGGAAATACAATTTCTGCTATTCAATCTTTTAAAAAATCACGCAGGTTTCAAGATATAAATAAAGTTTATAATTATTCCTCATATTAAAGATTACGGATGTGTAATTTGGGATTAAACTCTGATAGTGCTTATTCCTTTTGTAAAAGCTACTACACAATGATTTTGTTATTATTGTTTTTTCTGCATGTTTCATGGCTCACCAATACACCTTACATACTGACACACACACACACAAAGAAAACATACATACAGTACACAGAGGCACAACGACGCTCTGGACGTACTTGTAGTAGTCTGAACACACAAACAGTGAATGAGAAAATCCTGCTGGGGCGTGCATGAGTGACACAGGCTCGTGCTGACAGTTGCCTAGAAGACCTCTCTGGGTGCGGAGCAGAGGAGTGAAAACAAACCAATTTGTTTCCCCATGCCAGGCCAATGAGCATACAGACACACACACATAAACAAACACACACACACACACACACACACACACACACACAGGAGGGGTGAGTCACGAGAACTCGGGGCATCCGCTGAGCTTTAATGTGCTGAACAGACAGGAACGAGAGGAACAAGAAGAGAGAGGGAAGAAAGGCTGGAGGTGGCAGAGAAAAACAGACGAGGTTAAGAAAAGGAGGGGGAATGAGGGAGCGATGACAGTCAGGTCGGTGAGGTGGCAAATGATTACGGAGGGGTACAAAGAGAGATATACTGCAGCTTGATTGGAGCATAAATACATAATAATGTAACATAAAGCAGAATTTAATTAACATTCAAATAATCTGCGCTTTAATAAGGCTGTTATTACTATGGGGATATTTCATTTGCATGTAAGACGCACACACACACACGTACGCACACACACACACACACACACACACAGACACACACACACAAACTGAGCTCGATGTACAGGGCACCACAAACTAGGAAAGTACTGCAGCGTTCATCAATAATGAAGAGGAGAAAATTTGGAAGACAACAGAACAAATGAGTCAAACTGGTCCAGAGAACAGGGCAGACAAACTAGCATCTACACAGACGCACTAACATCCGTGTGTGTGTTCATAGAAAACTGCCAAAATGACAAAACCACATTACAAATGAGTATCAAATACCTAGAAAGGAGCAAGGCCTCCGTCACCTACTTTAGCCCTTCGAAGAGAGCAAGAAGCCCACACAAGAACTTTTAAATAAATTATTTTACGGCTTGGCACATGGAAGAAAATGAGCACTGGAGAAAATTGAATGCATGGATCTACACAAACAATTGAATAAGGTTTTTAGTTAAATGTCAGTAGTCCCGGGTCCATTATCTCGGCAAATTCTGCTTTGTTTCACCTTCAAAGCCAAGATCTCCTGATTTGTTTCGCTTGCCCACCAGAACTCTGCATATCAAAGCTGAGAGAACACGGTTACATATAGACAGGTGGTAAAAATAGCTAGTTCACGTAAACAATGGCAGTAATAATATAACTGAACCATAACCAAACACCAAAATATATACAGGAATAAATGAATAATAATCCAAATGTGCTGCTTTTACTTAGTATTTAGATTTTGAAGATGTGCCACCCCTTGACAAGAAAACCCCTCCTCATAGATGACAAAAACAAAAAGTGAGTAAGAATTATCACTTGACACTGCAGCTTCCCTCGGCTTTACAGAGTTTGACAGTCAGTTTCAGCTCATTGTTTAGCTGTCTGGGCCGCAACTATAAATAGTGTTGTTTTTGGCGATCTAAAAACCCACTGTAATGCCCGACAGCTGACTGTCGATAATCAATTATAGAAATAGCGATTAAATACGCTTGAAAGCAGAATTTTATTTATTTCATTTCTGTGTGTCTGGTCTGTGGAGACCATGGAGAGTGTATTTCCTCATCCTGCTGTCCATAAAGCAGTTGTGGTCCACAGTGACTGTGGCTGCAGAGTATATTGTTCATCATTTCACTTTCCTTATAGCCCATATTCACACATACACTGAAAGTACAGTGAAATGATCTAGATCTTACCCAGAGGAGAGGTATGTGAGAACGCAAATGTCCGAATCATTCAGACCGGACATCAAATGGACTTTACCCTGCCAGCTCCCTCGCGTCTGAGGCATTCATGGCAAGCGAGTGGGCGTTAACAAACATCCGAGAGTAAAGAAGAAGGGTCATTAACAAGCAAAACCTGACAAAAATGTCTAACTGGTAAGGGCCGACGGCAAAATCGACAAACTAATTCAAGGAACGGCAAGAGACCTGGTTTATATGCCCGTGTGACCGCAGTGTAATCTGCATCATGTCATGCCTCCTGCATGCGCTACCCAGGCGCTACCCCTCGCACGGACAATCTCAGTTGTGTGAAAGGACAATATACTCCGGACAATATGCAGACCTGATTCTCCAGACATTACCTGGAGTTATAATGAGTAAACGGCTCATGTCAACTCATCTAGATGCAGTAAAACCTCTCCTCAGCTCAGGACTCCAGTTTGTTTCTGTGCTGCTTGCAGTGTGTTGTGATTAAATTCCTCGTGAAGCTCCTGACATGCAGCTCTTGTTGAGACTGTCACGGAGGTGTTAATTAAATTCTGTTGTACGGTTCAAAGGTTTCAGTGATTATTTTTATACACATCTGCCTTTCATTGTAAATAAGATCACAGCTATGACCATTGAAACAACCGCTTTTTGGCCTGTTTGTATTTCTGTTATTTGTCTGTTTCGCATGGTATTCTTAAATCTTAAGGGTCATGAATAGTATTTGGTGGCAAGCTAAATGTGACTCTTTTGTAGGTGTGATAAAAGTAACTTTTTTTTCCTCTCGTGGTATTTCAATGTACTGTAACTATATGTTGTATATACATGTATGTGTGTGTGTGTGCATAGTTGTGTGACTGTAAATGTACCCAAGTGCCTAGTGTTTGAACTCCTGCTAGTTTGTTGTTCACATGCACATGTTCATTGGTGTGTGTGTATGTGTGTGATCACTCTGTGCTCCAAGTATTCCAGTCTGCCTTATTTAAGGCGGGGCATTTCATTATTTGTCTTTATGTAACAGCTGCCCTGAGCAGCTGACATGCATCCATCGTGTGTGTTTGTGTGTGTACGTGTGTAGGTGTGTGCTGTACAGTAAAGATCCTTTGAGTCCATGTTTACATAAGAGTAGCAGGCATTTCACTGTTCCATGGCATCGGGAAAGCCCTTTTCCACCCACATCCGCTGCTGCAGTCTGTTGGCGAGAGCAGAGTCCTAGCACACACACACACGCACGCACTCACGCACGCACACACACACACACACGCGCACACGCGCACACGCACGCACGCACACACACACACACACGCGCAATACAACTGTCGCCTTGAATAATGAAACACGACCCTCTTGATATGACTTCATAAATATTACATCAATAATCTGACATTAATGGCTTTTCCTTCCGTGTAATCCTGCCTTATTATTTGTACAAAGCAGCCACACAAACAAAAACTCCTGGAAAGTCAGGACCTTGCAAGTCGCACCCACAGACAACAATATTACAGGCTGGTTACCAAATGTATTTGTTTATAGTACACATTTGTACCGCATCAGTGTACTCATTAAAACACATTGTATGTAGAGCATTAGGGCCAGTGAATAATGCACGTTTTATCTTTTACCTGTACCTATAGGTGTTGTTTGCTCTGATATCTCAGTGTGATCGCAGGCCTCACAGCTGTTACAGCATGGGGGAAGCCCTTTACACATCTGTGTGTGTGTGTGTGTGTGTGTGTGTCTGTGTCTTTGCCTTTGTAATGAGGCTGCTGGTTTCTGGGGAAAGCCCAAGGGCTAACCTCCTCCCACTCACTGTTTTCTGGATACCACTCTATATATCACTGTGTCTCCCTTTCTGTTTCTACCTTGTGTGTGTGCGTGTGTGTGTGTGTTTGTGTGTGTGTGTTCAGGTGTTCACCCCATCGAAAAGGATCGGCCTCTGGATTTCTCACTCGATCCAAGTCTTTTTTCCTTTTCTCTGCAATTTTCTTAAAATCTTTATCGTTTGTATCCCTCACTTGCTCTCACTATTGTACTTTACAACCCAAAGGGCACAGACAAGGCTCTAGTTCAGCTGTCTTCCTGTGGAGCTTAAGTATTACTGTATGGGTGAGAGCTGACATGTGTGTGTGTGAACATGAAGTTTCGAGTGAGGTATCACTAGAAACACCTGAGGAGCCATGAAAAGAGAGATTCGTACAAACCACCTTTACAAGCCTTTAATTATACTGTGTGCATGGCTATTTAAACCGCACACTTACATTTGTAAGAGAAATCTAAGGTCAAATTATTGTTTTATCTTCTCAGTAAAATCAGACTCCATTTGCTTCTTTCCCTTTGCTAATGTATTCAACATAAAAACGAAAAGTGTACAAGATGCTTTGCTGGCAGCAGCATCATTAACTGTGTAATTGCATTTGGTTTAAATGGATCAGCTGGGTTTGCATCTTCCAAAATACCTTTATTTTTTTATTTTTTACAATCACATATCATTATTATGTTATTCATGGTTCCCAGAGGATAAAGCCCTCGGACTGTGATGTTCTGACTTCTCCTTTAGCGCCACCATTAGATTGACTTTTTTGGATGAAATATCTCAGAAGTTAAAATTCATTTTGAATTATAACAACTTTGTGGATACCTAGACTGTTCATCTAGCTACACAATCAGGTCAGAATTTCACATTGTCCAATACTTTGGTTTATGACCAAATACTTGCAAATCTAATGGAAATCCCATCATCCTCATCTGTATGTTGTGTTTTTTGCTATTTAGCCAATGTTAGCATGCCAAACTAAGACGGTGAGCATCGTAAACATTACACCTGCTGCACATCATATTAACATTGTAATTGTGAACGTGCTAGCTGGCTAATGTTAGCATTTAGCTCAAAGAACTGCTGTTACCAAGTACAGCCTCACAGAGCCGATAGTAGTAGTTTTCTTTAGAGCAAATCCCTGTGTTAAGGACAGCATTAGTTGAGCTATGACTCATGAGCATCATGTAACATTTTCGCTCTGCTGCTTACCAAGAAACATTATTCAGAAATGCTACAGCTTACTGACTGCTTTGAAACAAAGAAACAACTTTGAGCCCTGCTTTGCCAGATCTTTTTTTTTTTTAACAATGCTTGAGTTTAGACTCTTTATAAAGCCCCTTTCCCACATCTTGCTTTTGTCTTGAGTGAAAAAAGGTTCAAATTAGCATTCATGGACACATGACTCTGCAGTATTCAGGGGTATTAATGGCTCCTGCTCCAATCTGCAGTGATGGAAACATGACACCCGGGGGGACACGCTGGTTTTTGACCCTTTCCTGGTGCAATGCTATGTGACACATTTAAGTGAACATATAATAAATAAAATCAACAGGAATTTGGAACTAACATACAAAACATACAATTAATATGCTTTCCTCAAAGCCACCAGACTGACATCAGACAACAGTAATTTTACCTTGCGGATCATCGTAAAACACACTTCATTCAAACTCGACAGCAACAAAATAATACTCATCAAAGCCTTCTTTGTTAGTCTTTCCACTGTTCCAACAATCACCAACTGTGGTTTGAGAGTTTTAAAGAGAGACTGAATAAGTAACAGATATAAAAAGAAATAACCTCCGTCACTGTTTACTAACCCTGCTTCTGATGCCGGCCGGAACGTCTGTGACGTCAAACATGACATGGCAGAAAAAAAAAGAAGAGAAAGGCAAACTCGTCTACTTGCAATGGGAAAAGAGTCTATCATCAATTTCAATTTCGGTTTCCCATTTTTTTTTTTAAACTTGCACATATGTGCTAATTTTGGAACAGATGTCAAAAACTTTTACCAAAAGAACATTGCCTTTAAAAGATCCTTGAAGCCCTTCTTACAAAAATACCAGACATGGACAAAATAATAGAAACACTTTTCTGACACAGTCTCAACAAAAATGTCTTCTTTTTAACTGTACTGCACAGATGTCTATGTCATTTTGTCCACACCTTGTAATATGCATTCATCCAAAGCTATACACTCTTATCATCACTAATTAATATCTACTGCATCATCCCCAATAATCCTATCTTCACAATGCTGTGGAGCTGTTCAGTGTCCTGAAACTAACAGAACTGCATCAAAAACATGACACAAGAATCAGCATGTCAACATGACACCGACTCTGTAAAATGCCAGTGGAAACTCCATGAAGGAGCAGTACACCTGCATGTCATATGACAGTTTCACACCATTTGTTTCTGAATTCATTCTCACCATTATTGACTAAATCAACCATGTGCCAGTGTGTGGAGTGATATGTGTGTGTGTGTGTGTGTGTGTGTGTGTGTGGGTGAGGTAATAAGTAGAGTCTGTAAGTAGCATTGTGGTGGGAGGAAAGGTACTGGCTGTTATTGGATGTAGAGTGGGAGGCAGGCAGGCAGAAGCAGGGCTCCCCTGGTTACTGTTGCTCTGTGGGTGGCTACCGGCAACCAGGCTCTCCTCTCTCCTCATGACACTGTCGCTGGGCTGAGGGGGCGATGGACGGGACTACCTCTCTCCCTCACTCTGTCTCTTCAGCTCATACTCCATGCCCCCTTCCTGTTATCCTTTCTTCTCTTCTTTCCCACCAACACAATTTTTCACTTTCTACCAACATTAGTTCCTGTATCTTGCGGTCCCTCCGCTCTGCTCCTTTATGGGTTTTCCTCAGTCTCTCTCCCACGCTGGCCCCCCACCCTCTGGTCTTGAATGGAGGTTTCTGAACTCTGCAGTGGTCTGGGGAAAGACCTTTTCTCCACCGCTACAGCCTCTCCAACCACCTGCCTGAACCCCCTGCTCTCCTTTACCTGTTGCTTCCTTCTCTATTTACTTTTTACCACCTTTCTTTTTCATATCGATCCCACCACGCACAAACTGCTAAGGTTTACATACCCTCGCTTTGGTTCCTTTGACCATCATGTTGTGCGTCATTGCTTTATGCCTGCTTTCACTGAGTTATGTGTTGCTATCTTTATTGCTAGGTCTCTATGTGTGTGTGTGTGTGTGTGTGTGTGTGTGGTCAGCTGTTCTTAGTGCTACACAGCTGATGTCAGATTGGACAGTCTCAAAGCAATAAGGCAGTAATCTGTTAAAGGCCCAGAGGCTTTTAAGTCCACACGTTCTCTCATCTCTCTCCTCGTACTCCGTTACCTCCCTCCCTCCTTTTCACCTTTAGAAAGAAAGACCATATTACCTCTAAATGGATCTTTTGGTGCGCCGATGCCCTCCCAGCTCTCACACACATACACACTGATGCATACATGCGTGCTTACACACTAAAAGAAAGTGCATGTACACACACTCCCGCTCCTCTGGACGTTACTTTGCACCCACCATCTTTATGAAGCTGAGAATTATCTCACCATAGGTAATCATAACTTGCCATACCTGGGACTCATACAAATACACCATGGCCCTTTTCTTTTATAGTGTGTATACAATGATCTAATATAGAGGCTACAGGCCAGGGCTTGATAGTCTTGAAACCAGTGGGAATGTTCAATGACCCAATGCTTTTTTCAGTCTCTTGACTGTGTCACATTTGTGTGGTAGACATGAGCAGCACAGGACAAACTGTGCAACTGTAACATATTTCCCTCATCTTTATGTGTGTTACACCAAGGAATAACTTCAGAGCACAGAAGCATTAAAACCATGTCTGCATAGCGGCGTGCACAGAAATAGAAGCACGCCATGTCGTTTGATACAAAATGTGCGCTTAGGGTGAGCATGAAAGCAGGACGGGCAGACAGGCAGGAGAGAGTGCTGCCCCCCTGCTAACACTTATACAACAATATGTCTGGGATATATAGCACACAGAGGATCCATACTCTTGTTGGTCAACATTAGAGTCATTTAATACAGGCCTGTAGGAGCCTGATGTGCTGATGTGCATATGCATCCCACAATATTTTCCACCGCCTCAAAGTTTAGAAGAAACTTGTGCTGATAGCACTTCTGCAAAAGTTTATATTCGGTACGCAAGTGCCAGAACTGCACCAGCTAGGAATGGGCCTGAGTTGCATGCTTAGACTTTCTTTGAATCCTAAGCTGTCTCTATAGCAACCACTATAGGCAGTTGCTGTGGTAATCACTAGCTGTTCCTGCCCCTGGCATCCTTAAGTGTTTGAAGTTGTCCCAGAGGTGCTCCGCTGAAAGGGTTAACTCCACCGCTCCCCTTGCAGACGTGTTCGCCAGCCCGCTTATTTGTCTCTTTGATGTTTCCCAGTGAAGGGGTTATCTGGCATCCGGGTCTATCTGGAGGTGTTTGGAGTGAACAAGCGCCGGGCCCCTGTCTGACATTGATGCTAAAGCCAAAAGAATAGGTCAATGTGTCTGCTGGTTTGTAGATGCGCTACACAAACGAGATGCCTACCACTCAGCGCAGCATGGCGCCCCGAGGTGAAGGGGTGTCAGAAGCCGTTAGCCAAAGAGAGGCAACGGGCGCTGACACCAGTCAGAATGGCAGATGTCCACACGACTAGGCAGGGTGGCACATGAGGGCACGGGACAGGCCAGAACTGGCTTGTAGAGGCTGTCCCCCCTGGATATGGCAGGAAGCAGACAGAGGCATTTCTAACATAGGCAGCAGACTGCACCCACCACGGCTCGCCCGTTCTTAAATATAGAGCCACATTATCAGCTCATAATCAATTTTGTCAGCCTTTAATGGTGGTGACATGATGGAGCCATGTGTGCATATGTGTGTGTGTTGTCTTGTACATCTGTCTTTGCAAGAATCAAGGGTTTAGACCATCAGAGTGAGAACATTTCTGCCGAGGGAACTCAAGGGATTATAAAGGGTCCTCACATAGACTGTATATTATAAGTGATCGATTCAGCGTGAAATCACCTATTGGTTTGTGGACGACGGTTTTGAAGCTTCAAGTTTGGCATTTTGGCCATTGTCATCTTGGTTTTTATGGAACCAGAAATGACAAAAGAAGATGGCGCTAAGTACAATCGAACGCTGAACAAGACATTTTTAGGCGACCATTACAATGAACTTTCATGAACTGAAAAAACACCGTGAAAGGGTTAAAGTTGTGAGACAACGGAAAACACCGAAACCAGACAACCTAATGATAGCGACCTGTCAATAACAAGGTAGCTAAGCCCTAAAGCATACCCTGCTTTATCGTCCAGTTTACTCTAAAGGGGACCATCATTTACGAAATGAACTTGATGCCATATTGAAGAAGACTTGAAACTAGCTATTGAGACATAGACTCGTCAGGAACATTTTAACTAGGGTAATAAATCAAGTGAGAAGTAGGGTTATTTTCTCCTAGACTTCTATAAAATCATTCTTCTTTTAACAACCAGTGGAGTCGCCCCCTGCTGGCCATTACAAAATATGCAGGTTTAACGCACTTGGCTTCACTTTTCAGAACCGGAGGTTGCTCCTAGGGTCCTCATAGAAACATAAGCATGTGTAAGTGTCTGTGTGAGTGACAGAAAGAGGGAGTGTATATAAGAGTGAGTCTTGTGTGGTCTTCTTTCTACAGATTTCTGTCAAACCTGACAGCACAAGCAAATTGTCTTCACCAAATAAGTCGGGCAGTACAGATATTGAACACACTCATCATGTTACTGTCAATCTCGGCTCCAGACCAGCGCCCTCTAATGGAAAAATCCTTTGAGAGTATGCTCTGGAATAAACTCAACACTGTTTTCATGCAGCTTCTGTTTCAGATCATCGTAAAGTCTTCTGCCAGGACTGCTCAGTCATCCAGAAGCAGCACCTCTACAGTAACAGGTCCAAAAGCAATGAAGACTGATGAGCTCCCTCCTCTTCCAATCATGATTTCTGATAGTAAGGATCCCTTAAGAAAGATCATATTACAGTGAAAGAAAATGATATTGTCTGCATTGTCCAGAAAATATTAAATTGACCATTTAAATAAAATATAATCATTTCAATTTGAATATTCAGGGTACATTTTCATGGCTTGCAGCTTCAAAGGATACTGTCTTGTAAACATAATGGTCTGAGAAGCATTAAGTGTTGAAAGCCATCAGTGATTTATGGTTGATGGATTCATTACGGACTGTGGCTAACTGGACTTCAATCAATCTGGAATTAATTGATTAGCCTTGTGTGGCAGAACATTTCTTCTAGCTTGTTTCTTCTGTTCTGGTGTGGAAAAACTGGTGGATATTAGGCAACTGAAGATAGGAAAGGTAACATTTTGCACATCAGGCGTCTTGTATGTTTGTGACATTTGTGACGATCACCATGATGGGTGCACATGATGTGCTGAAGTTTCATACACACCTATGAGACAGCTTTGCATTTAAGTATGCACAAAACCTCGTCCTCGGTTCTCGGTGGCCCAAGAGCGTGAGAAGGAGGTGAATCCCAGGAGTTTTCGTTGCACTTATGTAAGCTCTGATGTGATGTGCTGGCAGGCCCTCTCTGCTTACTTCTCCACACTCCTCATCTCCTCTTCTTCCCGCTGTTCTCCTTCCAGAGATTACCTCGATTACTCTGGCAAGACATCAGAAGGAAATCAGGAAACATGGAGAAAGAAAGCAAAGAATTACTGTTGCATGACTGAAAGTGTGGCCTTATCATAGCTAGCGGGCAACTGCCATCTCCCAGAGTGGAGTACAATTTGGTCAAATAAAAGATTCTGTTTTTTTCCCCTCGTTTTTTTCTGGAACATAACAGATGCATGTGAACGCTAAGGACTGACAGCTCTATGTGCGGAAATGGCAGTTTAGCCATGTGGTTCATGAATAAAGTATCCATTTAAGATCAAACGTACAGCAAACTTCAACTCATCTGACAGTCTCTTCAAAGACCCCGCAGAAGATGGAGCTGAGGAAGATACATTATTGTAAAGCTACATCACAACGGATGACAACGTTTCTTATTCCATATTGTTTTCCGTCTTTAATTATAAATCTATACGAGAACCAAACCCCCAATTATAATTTTTTTGCCCCGCTGTGTTCCTGCATTTACACACACCAGCATATCATCCGGAGTGATTGGCTCATAAAACATGTCTAATCTGCTAATACTGAATGAAGAAAGCTTATCATCTCGCCAAGATTTAAGACAAGCCTTCGGTTCCCCCCTGCCTTTGTTTTCATCTCTGATGGAAATAGCAACACATGGGCCACTGTGTTTGTCTTTAAGATGGCACACAACTAATCCTGTGTGAAGCTGGAGGGATCTCTTCAGCTACTCTTGTCAGCGTTGATTTGTCAACAACAATCTTTTCATTTCCTCTGTAAGCTGACACCATCATGTCTGTGCGATAATGTGATAGAGTCGAAGCTGGATTGAATCTAAGCGGGGCACGCTCAAAAACCAGGCTGCCACTCTGCCACCGAGCAAGTGGCGCCTTTGTGGGTCTGTGCACTGTGGCTTTAAAAATAAAAGCTCAACAATTCTACAAACAAGCCAACCAACCAAAAAATGTTGACTTAACTGAGGTGATTCTGAAGACGCAGGAAGGAAAAAGCATATACATACTGCAGTACACCCATTTAATCATGCAATTGTTTGAAATAAGGGGACAAGCATTGAAGGTAATTACAGATTTCAACCATGGCCGCCTGGCTGGTGAATATGGAGCTATGAGCAAAAGAAGCAAACAACAATTAAAAAACCTCAATAGGAACACCCAGCTTAAAGCAGGCAATCATGTACCAGATATTGGGCCTAAATGAGGATGTTGTTTTCTCTTTTCTGTTCTGTCAATCTCCGACAGAAAGCGATTTCCTCCTGGAGAGTGGCGGCCAGGGCTAAAAGCATGTTTTAATAAGCGCACTGACACATCCATCTTTGTTTCTGAGAGATAAGTCACAACGAGCGCAGAGCAAAGCATCCGGGGCTAGCTGGAAGGATGCCCATTGCTGCATATCAGTCGAATGTGCTTAGGCACACAAACACACACAAACGTGCACTTACATTCAAGAACACATTCACACACATACATACAGAAGAGCTGTCACCCTAACTTAAATCCTATTTATCTCCAAACCAATGGAATTTTTCCTTGGAGCCGAAGGTGGTTGGCATGTTCACTTTATGCCTCCTCGGAGATTAGTGAATTCAGCCCTGCTCTGTTCCCACTGTGTCTCCTTTTAAGTCTTCCCTCTCATACACCCCCTTCCTCTTCTTCTTCACATCATTGCGCTGCATTAAATGTGCTTTTATTTGTTTATTTATTTATTTGTTGTTTTTCATCTGGGGGAAAAAGGACTGAAGTCTCAGATACCTGGGACTTATAGCTGGCTGGGGCTGGCAGCTGCGCTTGTGATTGAGGAGCGTGACAGAAATGTCCTCATTAGGTCTCCACAAATGCTGTGAAGAGAAGCATGCTGAACAGGGGAGGCGAGGAGAGGAGAGGAGAGGAGAGGCGAGGAGAGGAGAGGAGAGGCGAGGAGAGGAGAGGCGAGGCAAGGAGAGGAGAGGAGAGGAGAGGAGAGGAGAGGAGAGGAAAGGAAGAATGCAAAGAGAGAGGAGAGAAAAGTTTGCAAGCTTTTGACACTTGCCGCCTTTTATCTGTTCAGCATCTCAAGGTTTAAAGTCATGTGTGCTCGAAAAGATATTCATGCATAAGTGCACACGCACAGGCACAAGTTCACTCTCTCTCTCTCTCTCTCTCTCTCTCTCTGACACACACACAATCACACTGTGCATTGGAGTAACTCTATGTCATTATTATACACTATTAATTAAAGAGAAATAATAGAAGCCAGATGAACTTCTGTTCAGCCTAATTATCATGTCTTTGATACCAAACTGTGTATAAAAAAAGAGTGAGAGCACAGCAGAGCAATAGAGAGAGAAAAAGAGAGAGAAATTAGTGTATGGGTAGGTTCAGACTGGGACTTGGGACTTGGGGAGTGGAAGTCAGTGAGAGGAGGATCTTACGCTACATTCCATTATGGCACCCATAACCCTTCCTTGAAATCAAAGCTCAATTTCTTAATTACAGAATAAGTTGAGACTCACACACAGAGGGAGATAAAGACAGAGACGGACTACAGGGAGGAAAAAAGGGTGTAAGGAAATGAAGGGATGGAAGAAAGGGGTAACGGCAGGGGGTAAAGGGGTTGAGGGAACTGTTGCTCAGGGGAAAAACGGCAACAACAAACAAACAACAATCATCTGTTTTATCTCCCTGCCTTTCTTCCACATCTCGTCCTCTGCATGCATCTAGTGATCTCTGAACTCGGCGCTTCCACGCCAACTCCCCTGTTGCCTTGTTTACATGTTGTTGCCGCTGCCGCGTTCGCAGCACATTGATCATTAACATCATTATATGTCTATGATACTGCATGTCGAGTTACAAATCAACTTTCCTTCCATCCTTTCTGCTGGTCTAATGATCAGACTAACTTTGCAACCTTTGTTGAAATGTCTCTTGCCATTAAAGTGCTGTAAAAACACACCTGTTTGTTGTTGATGTGACAAGCCGCTCTAACCGTGTGAGTGCAATGCTGCTGGCAGCTGCGCCGCCTGCATGAAAGATGAGATTCCACTAATACGAGAGAGAGAGAGGTAGACGAAACCATGCCGGACGCAACAGGAGTGACAACAGGGTGATCAGCAGCGGCTTTCGGGAAAGGCATTCAGTAATGTGAATAAGTCAAATAGGGGGAAGTCAGATAGATGGAGATGTGGAGAAAGAAAGAGGAAAAGCCAAAGAGATAGGAGAGAGGGAGAGAAGAAGAGGGAAGGAGAAAGTGGTGGCACAGCTGAGGTTGACACTAATGAGGAGCCTTTGTGATGGGACCTGACAGAGGAGAAGAAAGCAGAATCCCCCGACACCGATGCTCCACAACACTCCTCCGCTTAATTGGGAGAGCCAGAGCCCACAACGAGGGTGTGTGTTTGTCAAAAAGAGTGTGTATCTGTTTTAGGAGCAGTAAGTGAATGTAAGACAAAGTAGACGTATATATTCTCACTTAATTAAGCCTACATATTGTATGTTGGTGGATAAATGTATGTAATAGCGCTAATGTAGGTATTCACAGCTTTCTCCGTGTTCTTGGTGGATTTTCACACTTTTAGGTCCAGAATTTCACGCTTTTAGTTGATGTTGGCAAGATACGCGGCTTAGAGCATTACATGCACGCTGATGGCTTTGAGGTTCACACATCGGATATCTGCCATCTTCTCACATTCTTTAAAAGTGTCAGGAATCCAATGTAATAAGCCCACCCTTCCGTCTTGCAGTACCCACAAATGTACATGCATACTGTACTCACGCATTCACTCCAGCGACAGCACTTACACGCTTGCATGAACTGAGGATTTGCACTCGACGTTGCAGTGCAGCACTCGTGCACAATGCATGCACTTAAAACGTGCACTTGTGTGCGGACACAAGTGGGGACACTCGCTCGTTCCCTGCGGTGCAGTTTCCATCTTTGACTCTGAATCAATCATTTTTAATTTATCAGAGGGGATTTGTGTCATGAAGGCTGATGCCAACTCCAATAAGAGGAAAAAAACAACACAACAGCAGTGAAAAAGCCAGAGCAAATCCCTGCTCTGATGCGATTATAACACACAACCAAATCAGGGCTGACTTGAATAGACACAGAACACAAAATCATATTAAGGGAAATTCGATGTGCATGGCATTACATTGCTCTCAATCTCCCCTCTTTTCTCTTTCTGCTCCTCTCTCCCTCATTCTCTCTTTGACTTTCTTACTCCATTTCTTCCTGTCCTTCTTTCTATCTGTCATCATCACCATCGCCTCCTGATTTTTCAACGCCAGTGACCTGAAAAATGTGTTGCCAATGACTTATACGGTCACTTCCTCCTGTCTGAGCTGATCCTCTGTTTTCTGCTGCCGGTAGTGAGTCTGCTATCCACCCTCTCCCCGGGGACAAACTCTGTTAGCTACTCATGTCACAGGTAGCACCCAGGCTTAACAGCAACAGATTGAAGCCGAACACCATATCATATTCAACAATACCGCTGATATACGGTAACTGATGAAAGGCAATCTCTTAAACACTGTTGAAATGTGGCCACAGCAAAAGCTCTTACAATAATGTTTGATTTTAATGACAAAATAGCTATGCTGCAAGCAGGTATCTTGTGAAAAAAGAAAAACAACAGCTTTGCGATCAGCAAGAGAGGTGAGTCAGGGAGAGAATCTGCGAGGTATAGAGAAAGGGGGGTGGGGGGATACAGTATAGAGAGCCCGAGAGAGAAGAAGCTGAAGAGATGGATAGAGTAGGGTTGTTATGTCAGAGGCAGTCGAGCTGCTCTCATCTTGCCATTATCTCAAGCACCCTCACATTACCATAATAATGGCTTTTAACCAAATGTAACACTCTCCAAAGCAGCACAGGCAGAATCTGTTTTAACCAAATGTAAAACACTCATCTGCAGGCAGAATCAGAGGGGCTTAACGTTAACATCACCACAGACCGACGAGTGCTGTGTGGAAGGCATGTGTGGGTTTGAGTGGGAGTTTCAGGCTGGATGTAGTCTACTGATGTAGTCTTGATTATACATATAATGTACAAAGATCATTTTGTGTGTCATATACGCACCCACACATGTACATCTCTCTTCGACTGTAAATGTTGTGCAGCAACACAGACCAGTTTTCGATGTTCGCATGTGTCTCTGTGTGTGTGTGTGTGTGTGTGTGTGTGTATTTTCCTAATCATGCTACACGTGCTGTACATATATGTGTCGGTGTATACATGCGCCTGTGTGCGAGTGTGTGAGTCAGAGTTAAGCTCCAGGTCTGGCCAGGTACTCTGCATGTGTTTCCCCCGTCCAGATGGCCTCTCGGCAGGCCTGGGCTGGGGCGCAGGGTGTCCTCCTGCCCTCCCACCCAACCACCGCAGAAGGTCGACTCGACCGCGCCGCCCGCCTGCCTTGCGATGCCGCCTTCCAGACCAACTGCTCCATGCCAGAGGAAGAAAAAGAGCCAGAAAATGGCATTGAAAGCCAGTTTATGCCATCTATGTCATTAAGCAGGTACATATACAATAATGACCTTCCGACCAGAGAAACACACAGAATTGACATTTCTCTTTTAAGCCCTCTTTCTCTCTCTCACATGCTCCAATTCAGTCTTCCTGTCTTTTCCCTACATTGCTCTATCTTCTTCCTCCTTGTCTTTCTTTCTTCTGCCATGTCTCTAGTGTTACGGTTATTGTGCGAGTGTGTGTGTGCAGTGTGAGGTGCCAGGAGGGTGTGGAGACCCACAGATGGTCAGGGTGGTTCCCACTCAGTGAGATCTGGGTCAGAGCCCGCTCTCAGATTAGTGGGCCTCACTCGTGAGGCACCACCCGCAGGTTTCTGGGCAGACCTGGATCTGACACAGAGGTTTTGTTTTGTTACAGAGCGACACACTCATCGTGATATCATATTGTTTCCGTCAGCTCTTGAAAACGGGCATCTCACCTTTGCGTGCACCTGACTGTTGTATTTGTTCTTATTGTTAGGGCTTTACATTTGAACGTTCCTTGTGAGTCTTGCTGTATAGGAGATTTAGCTGTATGCCCAAAATGTTCAAGTAAATATGAATTTAAATTGCTGGGGTGCTAAAAGACTTTTGCATGTAGTCCTTATTTCATTTTGGGGCTCTATCCTGGCCTGCAGAGCTCAAAAACAATGCAGTCCCTTGACAATTATTTGTAACGTCTCCTATGGCAGAAACACTACAATACAATAGCAAAACAAAGGCAACTCTCCAGCCACCACAATGAAAACAACAAACAACAAATCTATGGATACGCGTAATCGCCAAGAGGTTCCTGAATTTTTAAAACAAATGTAGATAATAACTGTAACAACTAGTAACAACTAGTAAAAGAGTAAAAAGTTTCGATAATTTCTGCATTTTCACAGATTTTGATGTGTGCACAGGGTCTGTTTGGGAGCAGAGGTGTCGCTGGATGCTCTCTGGATCTGTATTTAGTGTCGTACTCAAGGACGCTTCAGCAGGGTGAAGGCTTGTAAAGTTTGGAACCGAAGCCCCATTAACCCACCTAAATGCTCTATTTGGTAAATGCTCAGTAGATGCTATAGAACTGGCCAGTCAGTTATGCATGCTTCATCAGTGGCCATGACAGAATGTATAGAGGGGTAATGGTGTCACATTGTGCGGAGCAGCACCCCATTGATTTAACCCACAGCATGCCATCACAGATCCTGTCAGCTCTCATTCTTTACAATGACGCTCATGTCCTTCACACACACACACACACACACACACACACACACACGCACACAAATACATGCTGATACATGCACTGCCACGTGCACAGACCCCACACACACTTACAGCCCAGCCTAATGAATGAATTACAATCTCCGTCAGTGTGTTTGTGTGTATTGGGTACTAATAGGAAGTGACAGGGGTTGCGGCGATGTACTCATCACTCCAGGCTTCCTGCCTTTCCCAACCGCCTCTCCTGACACCCCCCCAATCACCCAGTTCAGCTTGACATTTCTATCTTTGTAGTGTGGTCACCTGTCATTCTTTGAGCTGCCAGTTAGCTCATCACTTGTACTGACACAACTGCATGTGCATGAATACATACACACACACATGCGCACACACACACACACACAGATACGTCTCGGATGCACATACACATGCATGTCTGCTCTGATGTAGTAGTTACATGCAAATAATCAGCCTATTAAGTAGGCATTATTAGTGGTTATCAGCCTTATAGATGTATGTCAGAAGGGCCCTGCTACACAAACATGACATTACGTTTCACTTACGCTTTACAAATGCAGTTATTTCAACCCAAATCACAATCTTTTCCTAAACTTAACCAAGTAGTTTTTTTTTTTTGTCCAAACCTAAATAATAATAATAAAAAATAATGTTTTGTCTTTGTTCAAAGTTCACTCACTTTTACATTTTCACGTTACGTTTTGCTTTTCAGTTTCACTTTCACAGTGTAGTCGATTCAGCTGGACCACTGATAACGCTTATTTTATAGGCCGATGAAATTTGAAATGAATGCTTATGTGTGTACAGGATGTGTCATTTATTCATCCTGTTTTTGATAGAAAAATGGGCCAAAATCTCCACAAGGTTAACCAATTATTTGAACGCTTATTGCTGGCAAGTATAGTAAGACAAGTTTGTGTGCATAAAGATGCAGGGTTCAGGGGCTCCAGTGTACAGCAGAATAAAATGAATAGAGCCTGCACAGGAAATATGTGGCTTCTCACCTCATTCATTATGTAATGGGAGTAACAGCCCTCCTCTCTCCACCCCATCCTCCCCTCAGCCTTCCCCTTCTGTTCACCACCTGTACGGGAACAGATTCTCTCCTCTCTCCGCATGACACTTCAATCTGTTCTTCAGCAGATAGAAGCATTGTGTGTTGGAATTTTATTATCATCATTTTTTTTTTAAGTCTATATCTTGTCTCCTGCACGTGCTCGTCGGTGACTGACATGCCTGGACGCCACCTCAGGTCAAATTCAAAAGGTTAAAGGTCTGACATTTCAACACAGAGCCAGCAGGGATGATGTTCACATACACGTGACGTCGTTCATGCACACACATACATGCAGGCAGCAGGCATTTCTGCATGTCGTCTGTGATTCTGTGTGCATGTGTGTACACATCCGTGCATGTGTGTACGTCTGTGACCTTAAGCAAATGGCTCACCATACTTGTGTTGGTCCATATTTGACATATGGGCTTGACAAGCTTTGCAGCTTTAAAACTACTGTCCTTTTTCATATTCGTTATTTACTTTCGCAGCAACATTTCATTGGTATCGTATAGAGACTGATAAACCAAATTTGTAACATGTGAAAAGAAGGAGAAGAAAAACAAATACAGAAAGACGGGGGGAAGAATGAAAAGCAGGTGAAAGGAGAAATCATTTACATACACGCTCTCACACACTCGTGCAGGTTATGGAGAGGTGGCAACAGCGGGCTGATGGTTCGTTGTCATTGCTAAAGATACGACTGATGACAATTACATTAATCCTGTCAGTCCTCTCCCTCCATCTCTCTCAAACCCCCTCTTTTTCTCAGTCCTTTTATAGATGAAAGGCTTCCACTTTTTCTGTCAATGGCCTGCAGTCATCTGAATTAAACATTGATTTTATCGAAAGTTTAGTCCCTGCGTCCGTGACGACTCGCTGCCTCCTCAAAAAACTACGCCTCATCGCAGAGCCAAGGAGAGAAGGATGAAGGACGCGAGAGAGGGAACAGAGGGAGTTAGAACAGAGGAGACGAGGAGGTGGGAAAGAGTTTTCGAGAGGAGGACATTAAAATGAAAGAAAGGAGACAGACGAGGAGGAAGACACAGAGAACACAGGGGGGATGAGAAGAAAGAACAAGGGATTTGGCGAGCAGCAATTAAGAGAGGACGGAGGGAGAGGAAGAGAGACTCAGCGGTAGATGAGGCAGGGCTCACACAGAATAGAAAGGGGAAAGGGTTTTTGAAGTGCAATGTTCAAATCTCCCTTTTGTTCCTGTCATTGTCCAACACCTGCCACAACCCATCTCTGTAAAACTCCCTCCTTTTTCCTCCCATTCCCCTCCTCCCTCACTCCCACCATCAACAAAGAGACATCACTGCTAATCAGCTGGGCCACCACCACCATACCCACGTTCTTATTCTTCTGAAATATTAAGAAGCTACAGTTACAACATCCTCATGCAGTCGCTGTTGCTTGCAGCGCAAAGGATGAGAAAAGAAATTGTGCTTTGACATGCCCATAAAATCTCCTCTGTTTCAAATCTGTAACATCTGGTAAGAGAGGGAAAAAAAAGGTTATGTAGACACCCGGTTCTCGAACACAGCAGACAAATTAAGATAAATAGAACAGGTTGACCCCTAGCTGGGAATGCACAAACTTTGCTGTCGTCCCCCCCTGGCCAAAACTTTTCTTCGTCTATGTTTCTTTCCCTGCTTCCTCCATCGGTGGTTTGTTGTTGGGCACCCTGAGGAGACGAGGAGATGAAAGGGAGCTGGTCTCGGGGGAGCACCAGCATCGAACGGGGAGGCCCTGCGCCATCTCAGCACTCACCCCCGCAGCGGCAAGCCAACTGTGGGATGAAACATCTCCAGAGTGGGACGACGACGAGTTGGGTCCTCTGGTTCACGTTCACCCCTTTTCATAAGTGCATTGTACACACACATTTACACGCAGACAGACACACACACACCTTGGAGGAAGTGGTTCCAAGTGAGCAACGAGAACAAAACTTCCAGTCTTCGCATTATTCATGTTCATAGGGTGTGGTAGACTCGAGGGATAGTAAAAAGTGAACTTAACATAGATAACAGCAAAAGTGCGTTAAGGAAGCAGAATAAAACTAATGGGCTAGTTTTCATAGAACTCATGAATATTTCTCTCCCTCCCTCTATGTTCCTCTCTGAGGTCCTCTGGCAGCTAATGGTGGAGTTCCCTCACACCCATGGCCCTGAGGTGGCACAACTTTGACTCCCAGAGTGCACTACTGCCCCAGAAATACCTCCACACTTGGGTCAGTCTCTCTCTCCCTTTCTATCTCTCTCGCGGGTTCTTTCTCTCCCTCGCTCGCTCTCTTTTTGCTGCAGTAGGTATGAATAATTAAACCTGCGTTTCCTCTCCTCTCATGTCATGTCTCTGTCTGCCACCCCTCCTCCCGCCCTCACCGCTGTGTCTCTCACTCAGGCTGAAGTGTTATAACAGAAGTGAATCATTTAGAAGAGGGAAAAGGCTGCAGATCAAGGAGAGTTGAGTTCAGTTTGGAACTTGGCATGTTACATAAGCTGTCACTGTGTGTTATTGGCTGAGAGAGAGGGATAGAGGAGAGAGATAGAAACAGCAACAGAGTGAGAGGAAAGGTGAGACTGTGATAATGGTGAACGGAAAGAGCGAGTGAGAGAAAAATGGAGAGCGAAGGATCCTGAGTGAGTTACTGGCATATGGAGTAATGTTGCAACAGAGGTGATGAAGTTGTATTTACTCTTGAAGGTGTCATAAGATGCCCTTTATGGGCAAAGTACATTTCACAATTTGCAGAAAGCCCTTCAGAACCTGAATGATCCAGTGTTGCACGTATGACAATCCTGTAGTTCTTGCTGTCAGAGTTGGAAAGTTAACTTTATTTTCTTGTATTTTGTACGACTTCAACTAGCAAGGTGCTTCAAGGAAATTTAAAACTTTGCAAAGTTACAAAACACAACACTGACATTATATAAAAAGGATCAGATCTGAAGAGCATATGAGCATGAAAGGTTGTTGTTGACATTGCTACGTTATGAAGAGAATAATCAGATAATCAGGAGACAATGTAAACACAGTAAGCAGCCTGGTCTCACTTCCAGGGCGTCAAATACCAACGCTTAGCCATTGGCCATGGACGTCTTTATACCGACGCACAAGGCACCCTTGAGGGTCTGTGTGAGACGCACCGGGCTTTCAAATAACTCCAATGTAAACCTATCTGCGTCATTATGAGACACTCAGAGCTACGGACGTGGTAGCAAGAGTGAGAACGTTTGCTGAGGGCGGGATGGAGGGGTGGATGGGTCAAACAAACAAAGCACTTTCACCCGGGGGACCTGCGTTTGTGTCCTGTGTGAAACCAAAAGTTTAGTTATTTTTACTGACAACGTTATGTCACATGACGTTAGATTCGAAGCAAACCTGTGTGAAGACACCACGCAAAAGGCTGACGCTCGGCGTGCTACAAAAACTAATTTTGGGCTCCACCACCAGCTCAGCAGAAAGATGCATTGAGCAGCTAAAGAGCCAGATTGTTCCTCAGGAGTTAGTAGAGACCAAAAACAGAGTTAATTGAAAGTCAACATTGGATTTAACTTCATCAGGTGACGAGAAACACGACTTCATATGAATGCTAAGGCTGCTGCGTATCGGCTGGATGTGTAAAGAGGCAACTGTTTGCCGTTTACAACATGTCACCCCTCAAATCAACTTTAAAGGGTATGATATGTAATTGTTTTATCACCAAGTGGAAAGGCATATACGTTTTTTTTCTATTTATGGTATTTCTACAATTGTGATTAAGCTATGAAAGAAAAATCTGATTATTATTATTACACAAGACAAGACCAAGAGAGACATCAAGTCCGACATAATAAGAAAAACATTTTGAGACCAGACTAAAAAGCAAGAATGGACTTGAGAATAAAGCCCTGTCCAAATCAAGGAGAAAGGATTCCTAAAGTTGTATGTCCAACTGAAACATGTTGAAATGAGAGGAAGTAGCATGAAGCTTCTCATATATTCTTTCAGTTGACAAGGTACTCTATGTACTGAAAGAAGGTGTCAAGTTCACGATCACTTTCATCCTCTACCTGTAAACAAACTTCCTTCATCAGCCTGCAGTGCACAGCAAAACAATCACATAACCTTGTCCTTGCACAACATTTTCACCAGTATGAACTGGTTTACCCTTCTCCTATCTATGCACACATCTACCTCTTCCTCTCGTCTTTCCCTTCTCTCCATCTCTCTGGCAGCTCCTTCCCTTTTTCCGTTTCTCTTCCCTCAGGTGCCGTATTACCATAATGACTTCTTGTGACGGTGATGTAGTAAGCAGCAGTATGGAAATGCAACATGCCACGGCGCACATTATCAGAGCTGAATGCATTAGATGTCATTTGTGTGAGTACACGGCTGTGCGGTCATTATGTGTTAAACTGTTCTGTGGGAAACAGGAGGAGAGGTAGGGGACAGAGGGAGGGAGAGTGATGGTAAACTGTATTCCATTTACAGTACAGTCAAGGTATTCCACAGCTTGCGTGCAAAGAGGAGTGAGGATTAACAGGGAGATGAAAATAGGAAATGGAAATGGCTGCAATCTTTTCTGCATACCTACAATATTCAGTGCGGGACAATTGTGGCGTGTTTAGCCACTGAACTGGCTGAGGCTGGTCTGTGTGTGACGACTTTCATGTAAGTTCATCTAGTGACAGATGTAGACCAAGTAAGAATGTAGATGGCATGATACATTTGTTTGCTTTCCCTAAACTGTCTGCACTCTTGGTGCATTTTTAGCCGAGCTCTAGAGATGGCAATGTTTTTCGCTCGGTCAATCTCGACAGCATGTGTACTTACATCATCGTAACTCGCCTTTGTACACATCCATAATACTCACTAATCCTCACTTCTAAAGTCATTTTACTGACTTAAATTGTTGTCGCTGTTATTTAAAAACGTCTTCTATGTGCGCTCAGTCCGCAAAGTTCCGGTTTCTCTTCGGATCTCTATAGCTGCTAAACTGAACACCAATGTTAGCATTTAGCTCAAAGTACCGCTGTGCAGAACGGCCTCACAGAGCCACTAGAATGACTGTAGACTCTTGGTCTGGTTACTAAATGCGTCAGTGTGAGATAAATTGAGTTTTCTACCAGTGGCATACTAAGCTGAACTGATCTCCATTAGCTGATTGTTGTTACGCTCCCCTCTCCAGTCCACTGGAAATCATTCACATAATAAATCCTCCACTTCGCTCCTAATAAGAAGACCATGCTAATCACTAAGGTTTCAACAATAATCAATTTTTATTTCATATTACTGAATCACACTGAAAACATTTGACCTCTGTTGTGTTGCTGACTGCAATGATGACTGTTTCTCTTCCTCTTTCGAAGAACACTGCACTCTTCCTTCCAACACAGTGTTTTATTTCCTCCCGTGTGTTTGCGTGTGTGCGTGTATATGCGTGTTGCAGCAGGTGTGAGTGTGTGGTCTGAGGTTCGCCTTTTCACTGCAGCAGGACCCTGGGATGAGTCACTGTGTTGCCGTGGGGACACTTCCTGCCCTCCTCATAAATATAGAAAACCCTAAAGTGCAGAAAAATGTTCCTTTTTGAAAATGGGCGAAAAAATGAAGGGAACAAATATGTATGTATATGAATATTTCAGTGTTTATATAAGCTCTGAGAGGCTCTGTGTTTGGAGCCATTGTAATTAAATGAAATAAAAAGGTTTATTGTGATGCAGTTTTGACAGGTGTAGATGCATACAATGTATTTGTGCAGGTGAGAAAAGTTTTTAAACGCAAAGACAGAGCTCATAGTTCATACGAGGCACAGAGATGGTGTGCTTTTTTGTTAAATAAAGGCAAAGAGGGTGAGGAGAAAAAAAAGGAGAGTGTATCCGTGGGCATTGCTTCAGGGCATCACACTCTGAGTACCAGAGAGAGAGACAGACAGACAGAGGAGTAGAGGAGCATCCTGTCACCTATCAATCTCTCCCCTTCAGGTTTTATTTATTTTACTGTTTTTTTCCCTTCACCTGTTTACACAAATTGTTTTTCCTTCAACCTCTCTCCTTTTCAAATTATGCATTGCTCAGAGTGAGTGCACGTTATTGTTGTGGAAACTCGAGAGAGGGGACAATGAGGCCTCCAAACTCCAAATCTCCCTTTTTGTCTTTAGGCTGTCAAAGTTATCGCTGTCAGTTTTCATTTACTGTACAATAACAGTACAGTTTACGCTTGTATTAGTTCAATGAAATGTGTGTTTACTACTGTACACTCTCTTTTTCAAGCGCTTCTGTGCTTCTGCCACCATTTTTCCCTGAGTTTGAAATTTGTTTGTTGTATCCCGACAGAGCAGATGATGGAAATCAGTTTTTGCAGCACTAACTCTCTGTGATTCACGCTAACCGCAGCCTCAGAAAGTCTGCACAATCACATTTCCGCCGAACTGGGTGAGAAAGTCAAGAATTCATTTATAGTCTCTACCCACTCAATCCTTTTCACAGTCACCAGGGACTCTGAAAAGATCACCAGTCAGTCAGTCACAGGGCCATCACAGATAGACAAACGCTCTCTCTCAGTCATATTCACGTTCAGATTCTTACCTAACACTGTTTCCTGGAGTGTGGGAGGGAAACAGCATCATGAGGAAACCCATGCAAACTCCACACAAGCCGGGAATCGGGCACTGTGAAGCAGCTGAGTCACAGTGATGCTTTTATTAGTGAATATATTTTTTTAAATAAATCAGTTAATGAATATAGAGCAGAGGGCTGTACCGCAAAGTAAGTTTGACAGAGCCAGTCAGAGATAACAAATACCACACCGCCGTGGTATTTGTTATCTCTGACCGGCACTTTATACTTTATCAACTTGCTCTGGGAAGTTTGGGTCAATTGACTGTACTACAGCACAAAATGGACCAATCGCTACTCCTGCCTATGAAGAATAAAAAAACACGATGCAGCAAAATAAACACTGTTGCTGTAAATAAGGCAAGAGAGGAATGCTGGCAGAAAATGACAGTTAATAAATAATAATTATTTATTTTACCATTCAATGCCTACCGTTTACATGACAACTGCACATTTCTACAGCTCTTAAACTTTAAACTGGATGCGTCAGATTTTTAACGTCATACTCAAGAATTGCATCGAGGTCTGACACTGTCCCGTAACGAAGGATACGTTGAAATCAGTTTAGTTATTGTCACAATGGCAAAACAAAAACACACAATGGAAAATCACAAATAACAAAAACACGGCAATTTGCAAAATGCAACGGCAGCAAATTCGCAAAACGTTTACATTTAATTACACAAGATTAGTTTTTAACTGAGAGTTTCCTCTATACTTGTCAGTGGGAATTGTGTGTTAAGTGAATTTTACCTTAACACCTTTAATGTAATTACTACAATATAGATAAGATGGATCTAAAAAAAAAATTGATAGTGAGTTTCTTCAAAAGTAACTAGCGGAAAAATGTACACTGTCTTTTCGTGTGAATTCATTAACAATATCAGCTCAAATGCCATCACAAAGATCACTTCACTACTTTCCTCCTGGTTGCTGTTGATGTCTGCCGTCTCCAGTTTGTGGGACTTAGTGGGACAGATGGAGAAATCCCTTTCTCATCGCCCACCCCTGCTTCAGCTTTCATCCCTCGGGAGGACTCACATCTCCCTCAACACAGAGGTGTTTTCAAATTAAATACTATCTAATGAACTGGAAAACCTGCCCCCACCGTGCTTTGTGTGTGTGTGTGTGTGTATTTGTGGAGTAGGTGTGGAGAGAGGGACGAGAAAATGAAAGAAAAACTGTGTGAGAGATTAAAAGAGAGAGGTATTTGCATTGCAATCTAGTAATTGCACAGCCTGTGTGTGGCGTCATGAAGCGTGTGTTTGTTAATTGTATATCTTTGCAGTTCTAATTGCTTTAATTCCCTGTAATTAATCAGTAATTGCAGTGAGGAGCCATGCACAGCTTCGCTCTGAACGCAAAAGAACTTTTCAATATGGAGTACATAAATATAGATGAGAGAAAGGAACCAACGAAGATGGTGCGAAAACAGAGGTGAAAGAAAGAAGGAAAGAAAGAAAGAAGGAAAGAAAGAAAGAAGGAAAGAAAGAAAGAAAGAAAGAAAGAAAGAAAGAAAGAAACTACTATATTTAGTATTCTCTGAAAGTCCTGCACCATGAAGTATATGGCAGGATCTCATTTCTCATTAATGTATTCTGATGCAAATGAAAATGAGAGATTATGGGTGAAAGTGGAGCAGTCCCTAAAGACTTGCAGCAGTGCCGCTAGTAAATCCCCACAACTCAGAGGAGAAACCTTTTTATTGCAGAGACACTCAAAGGTTTGCCCACAAAACAGTGAGTACTATTCAGGCAACAGTTCGCTGCACCTCCTGTTTGAAATCTTGGGGTTCATGTATTTCTGTCTTTTAATGTTTCACTTCAAAATGATTGAGGATATGAGTGCATCTGTGCGCACAGGAGGGTGTGGCAGTTGTTTCCAGCGAGATCCCTGTCCCATCAGTCCACCAGAGAGAATCCCTCCCACTCACCATACTGTTGCAAGGTAATCCCCCCCCCCCCTTACTGTACCCTCTCCCTGCCCTCACTTCCTACCTCCCTCTGCCCCCCTCATTAATTCCCAATTAAGACAGCAGCCCACACACCCACACACCTCCTTATTGCACATATTGCACATAAATGCTTTTTCTGGTCAGACTTTTAATTTCCAAAGGTTTGAGCTGAGGCTAGCAGACTCACTGAACTGTGGGAATGTGTCCGTGTGTCTGTGTGTGTGCGCACATGGGGGTGTATGCGTATGTTGTATAATGATCACTCCTCTGTTCCTTTCCCTAAACCCGGATAAAAGCAAACCATTCTCGATTGTTTTTGAAATGAGAGATGGTGGCTGGTCTTCGGTGACCTGCTGCGCCCCTCCCTCCTCCTCTGCCTTATATCTGCTGCCTTACACCTCCCCACCAACCCCCTTCCTCATAAATGGCCCCGGCTCCCTCATAACAAGCTGGATTCTCATAGATCTCCATCAATTTGTGTCACACCAGGGATTCCCTGAACAAAGTTGTCTTTGCCACATCACCTACAACAACTATGCATTATTAAGGCTAGAAAAACAGCCTGCAAAGTGTCTGACACAGCCTTGGTTACAGAACTAAAAGATACAAAGAAGAGCGAGAAACAGGCAAAGCAGCAGAGAAAGACAGAGGGTGAAAGAAAGAGACTAATGATAAAAGGTTAACATTTTAAATGCCAATGTGGCCATGAATTCCTCAGTATGTTAGTGATTTGACTGTTAAGCGGAAATCTTGCTCCGCCGCTCTCTATACTGTGCATTCATTTAAGAGATTTCCCAAGATGCACCTCATCCACGGGCAGCTCACATCAGTTTGTGAGTGGTGAGACTCGCGTTAATCTCAGTAGGACAATACTATTAAAATGCAGCGTGTCAAAGGGCCCTACGTTGAAGAAAGAACATTTAAGGAGCTTCATGTTAAACTCCCTGGAGCCCACAAACAGCACATGGCTCTGCGAAGTTCACACCGACAGCAGCGGATTTACACATAAGATGATAAGATTCATTGTGAGTCCAGAAAGGGCAATTAAAATAAAATAACATTCCTTGTAACCTGAAAATTCTGTTAGGGCAACAATTCACCTTTAAACTTAATTTACGATTTCATGATCTTTTACAAGTCATACATGATTTATGAGCAGGAGCAGCTTTCGGTGGCTCGGTTACAAACTGGACAATCAGGTTTTAATTTGGGATTTAATTAAGGGAAGCCAACATGAAGAAGCTGCATTGACAAAAAATTAATAAATTGAGAATATGTTAACTTGGAGAATGCTTCATCGAGTATTTAGCCACTAATGAGTTTAATTTAACTGCAGCACTGAAAGGTCATGAACCTCAACATGGGCCCATTTGACCATAAAATCACTGTACAGATACATTTTTAACCACTGTGGAGATCCAGGATTGATAGTAAAACCACAGAGAGGAATATACAAAATTAGACCATGAAATGTAAATAAAAACATGTGTGACTCCCCCTAAGTGAAAACTAATGAGGGTGTGACAATGACATTGAAAGACTTCCTGCACTCGCTCCTCTTCACATCATAGTGTTTAAAACCACGTCCTTTGTGAAGCCATTGGATGAAGTCAGGTGACATTATCATAGAGCGACAAAGTCCACGTAAGGGCGTAGTTGTGGTGGAGGGATAAGTCAACAAAACAACAAAACAGGAGGTTTTAGTTTTATGTTGCTTCTGTGTACACGACTCTGGACATCGAAATGTATCAAGTATGTTAAGTCTTTGAGTATTAAGTATTAAGTTAAGCAATATATCTTCCCAAAATATAAAGGTGTGGGCTTCATAACGCTGGTAACTTATGAAACCAAGACGTGTTTTTACTCAATACTGTGCTTATGTTAACATCAGCAGCAGGCAAGTCGGGTCAGGTTGAGTCAAGTGGAGCATACAGGCTTACTGAACGGTCCCAGTCCTGAGACAAAAACATATATTAGTCAGTAAACTTTGTCCCACTGTACTGGGTGAGTTCGTAACATTGTTTAAGGTTGTTACATGGCTTACAGACAGCCTCTGTTAGACTTTAGAGTGCGATCATATGGCTGTTTCTTGGAGTCAGTGCAGACACGAACAAATCAAACAAGCAAAGAGTATCAGTAGAAAATCATAATTAGTTCATTTTTGGCCAGCGCTATTCAACACGAGAGATTGCTTTTTATTTCCTGTTTCCAAACTTTTTTTAAGCGTTGTGTTTATTATTGTAACCATGGCCATGACGCTCCCCTAAACCTAGCGAAGTAGTCAGTTTAGCTCAAACATGATCTTTCCATAAACCTTGCCAAGTTGTTTTTGTGCCCAAAGTTAACCAAACCTTAACACTTGTATTGTAAGATCAGAAAGCATATTTTTCACCATTGACTGTAATTTCTAACCGGTTTGGAAGGAACAGACAAACCATGTCGTCCTTTCGATGCGAGCGTCAGATCAGAAAACGCTTCTGTGTCGTTCTAGAGCGAATGGACAAACGACGCATATTGTGTTTTTACTTTGGAGGACTTGTTGATGGGTTGTTAACATGATGATCATCACTGTTGGTTATCACCCCTCCATGATATAGCCATGCTGGTACACACACACCTTCCTGAATTCACATCGCACCTTTACCTTCTCAACACTCGCAGTAATAAGATCAAACTTGCTCGGTGAAACCCAACCTTTGTTTTATTCGATGGAGGCATGAAATGAGATTCTATTAATACTCGCAGCCCAATTGGGCTGGCTGGCTGACTCCCAACGGAGGCAGCACTGAAAAGGTTAGGTGCGGCAATTATGCAGGTGGAGTTGCAGAGGAGATGGGAGTGAGGAGAAGATGATTCTGCCTTGATCACTGGCTCTGAACAAGGTGTTATCAGCTGCAGCAGAGAGAGAGAGGGGAGAAGGGGGGTGAGGATGGGAGGTGGGTTTGCTGCCAGAACGGCGTTAATGACTCGCCTTGTTTTTTGAAGCGAGAAGTTGCCTTTTCAAAGGCAAGGCAATTAGAGGGGGACTTGTTCCGTTGTGCTGGGGCTACTGCAGTGACTTCGTAAAGCTGTCACCTACCGGCCAATCAATGCTGGACAGGAGCGACTGGTGAAATGAGAACACACACACAGCGATATGACGTAATGGCTGCGCTACACACACACACACACACACACACGGTGCACCTATACATATCGGAGCAACCTTTCCCTGTGCAAACACGGTCTTTAAACACACGTATTTCCTCTCTCTTTCAACTCTCAACTCAATGAAGATTACATGCGTGCGTTAATATTGAAGGGATGCTACAGTATTGTTATTATATGTCTGAGAGCTTCACATGGCAGCCACACACTGTATGTGAAGCACAGGTGACACAGATAATTGGGACCTTTCAAATCTCATTATGCTGCCTTGCTCAAAAGAAAAGAGAAAACATGTGCCCCCTCTCGCTCCCCAACCTCTCTCTTTGTCTCTTTGGATTATCCGGTAGTGCAGCAACACACCCACCATTAGTTTGCCGCTGCTGCTGACCCCAGTCATTCATTTAATTGGCTGTTAATTGCTATTCTCTCTACAAGACACAATGTATATGTGGAGCTAAATTTAGGCTCGCCCCTCGATGGCTCTTCATGCTAAATTACAACTTTCAGCCAGACGCTGAAGGGCCCCATTGTGGCCTGTCGTTCTCCCCCTCTGTGACTGACTGACAGGCTGGGGAGGGGGAGAGACATCCCTCCCTCCCTTCTCCTCTCCTTTCCTTCCCTCTTTCTATGAGCTGCTGTACTGTACAGTCTGACACCTGGATCAGGCGGCGTGTCACTCCCTCTGTCCTCGTCTGTTTGACACAACAGCAGCAACTTTTCATCTGTTTCCAGGGACGTCGGAGGACTTCACCGAGTCTACATCAGTTCCTCATCAACTTCTGTCTGCTGCGCTGAGGGAAAAAGACGTTTCATTTGGCAGATTTTACAGCATGGACTGTGAAAAGTATTTTATCTTGTATGACTCCCTAATTTTTCTGTGTCTGTATCAGTCATTCTGTTTTATTTCTATAGCATATCTTAATGAAATGATAGGACGGCCTTATTACAGTCCTGCGACCATTTCTTTTGTTTTCGTCAGAGCATTTGATTTATTGATTGCTATTGCGATGTAAAGAATATTTTAACAAATATTACAATTATTTTTCTAAAATACATAACCCAGCCTAGCTTTAAGTAAGATTACAGACGTATAAGCATCAAAATATAGTTAAAGCACCAAAAGTAAAAGTCCTCATTCTGCACAATGGCCCATTTCATAATAAAATATATAATATTTTTGGATTATAATTATTGATGCAATAATGTGTTCATCACTTTTGTCTTGCAGCTGGTAAAAGAGGAGTTTATTTTCTTTGTACTGTATATACTGCCGGGTAGGTTCACTAAAGGGCCAATAAAGTTTATCTTAACTTATAAGAATACATGATACACATTATTTGTTGATTATATTTTGTATTATTAATCTGAATCTGAATCTTCAAAGTAATAAAGTTATCATTCAAAAATAGTAGAGTAAAAGTACAAAGTAGCAGGAAATGAAAATACTCAAGTATAGTAAAGGTACCTCAAAATTGTATTCAAGTACAATACTTGAGTAAATGTACTTTGTTGTTATTGTCCACCACTGATCCTAATGAATGATTTCCACAGAAAACCTAAAAGTTAAATTCCCAGACTTGTTTTGTTTTTTTTCTATTTCTCCAACAGTCCCTGCTCCTGCACGTCCACTTCAGCACCACAGAGCAGGCCAGCTGCGTCTGAGTCATTTTGGATTGCAGTACAAACACAGGCACACACACGCACACACACACACACACACACACAGAGGAATGTTTGTGACACAGATGTGAGTTTGATGGATAACATGGGCCAACTGCTGACGTCATTGGGTGGAAATCCCGGATTACTCAACCCCCCCTTCCTATGTCCATATCTCGTCTCTCTTTCTGTCTGTGTCTTATTCTCGCCAGCAGGACAGCCAGATCCACCGTTTGTCCAGGTTAGACGAAGACAGGAGGGGAGCGTGAGTGAAGTGAGGAGGAAAGTGTGTGAGGTGGGGGGCGGGGGTTCATGATTTATGGCTCTGACTTTTCATTTGTAATACCCTGATTATCTCTGGGGAGCTGGGTGGGAGGACGGTGGGGGGCTGGTGCTGGTGAGAGGCCTGAGCATCTTAATAATGTGTACATGCCCACAGCAACAGGGGGATATAAGGCAACAAAATGCTGCCCTCTTAAAATGAGACGGGGAAATGCCAGAGCAGAGCAAACCTCTGGTTTCAGCAGATTTAATTGTAAAACAGCGTCTTTGACTTCACTCCGAATCACTTTTGTTCCCCGTCATGTTTTTGTCATCATTAAACATCTTTTTGATAGAGATTGAAGGTGATAAATGCTTCAAATGAATATGCACTTGTCTTGAATTCCTCCCTTTTGCTTCCTTAGCTTTTGCAGGATGTGAATCCAGCGAGACGGTGGTGAGATAATTAGTGCAAAGTCACTCCTAATGACAACCGCTGACATTAGTTACGAGTCTCACAGACGCAGGTGTGTCATCGGAGAAGCACAGATTTGTAGAATTTTCAAAGTGAGATAATGTTCTCACTAGTTTCTTTAACTAAATAATTCAAGCATCAGGACAAACTGTATTATTGGAGCGATAATGCTACTTTTGTGTGAAATGTGACAGATGATGGCTCTTTCACACATAAAATGATTTTCAGTGAATAAAACCACTTTCTGTTACAACCATTTGCTCACTGTCTCTCTCACACGCTGACACAAACACACATGCACACACACAGGCACAGCTGTTGAACACACATAGGTAAGCTCGGCCCTGGAAATAACACCCTCATCATCGTTCTAATAATCATCATCACAAGATACACTGTTGTTATCGTAATCAGATCTGCGGCGGTACACAGCTTTAACGAAATGCAGCATGAACCCTGCTCATAATAATTGGTACGGTTGTGCAGGCACGTTAGCCGGGAGTGCATCTCCAGTTTTCACACGGTGCTATTATCCCAGCACATAATACCTTGCTGATTATCCATTCAACGAAGGCGTAGCTATCGTAACTGTTATGATAATAGCACGCGCGGCTGTGATAATCCACACAACCGCTGCTTTCTCTCTCTCTGTCAGATGCTAATGATGATAGTGGGTGGTCATGCACAGAAACAGTAATGGCTGGTGGGAAGCCTCTCCCGGTTCAGTGGTGAGCCGATTGAACGGACCACCGCCGTGTAAATCCATTTGACCCCAGAGGGGCCCGGCACTGGACACGCTGGTGGTGAGAGGGCGAGGTTGGGGGCCCTTCTCAGCCCTGCGGATCATATCACAAGTGCGGATTAGCTCATTTAGCCGGATTGATTAAGTTAAAAGGAGACACCTGTTTACCCTACGGCCTGTTAATATGTTGCCATGACAACAGCCAAGGACCCAGCGTCTCCAGCTCTGTCTGTCTATTTCTCACTTCCTCCTCAATCTCTACACTTCCTCTCTCTCTCTCGCTCTGGCACTTCCTCACACGACACACACACACACACACATGCACGCACGCACACACAGATGTCTCTCCACTGAGTCCCTCCATCTGAAGTTGCTGAGGTAAGAAGATCAGGTTTTCCACTCAGTGGAGCGAGAGCGCTCTCACCTCTTCCCCACGGTCCACCCAGCAGCACCTGTATGTGTGTGTATATGTGTCTGCATGTGTGTGTGTTTATGCATCTCTGTGACATTTTGGGTCCAAAGTGGAGGAGGCTAAAGCGCACAGGTGCATTTCACATGTCTATAAATCGTTTTTGTCTGTGTGTGTGTGTGTTGAGGGGATGTGGAAGGTATAAATCACCAGGTTTTTTAAAGTTCTTGGGCTGGCAGAACACCGGTCAGATTTTTCATCCAAATAGCTGGAAACAAAAGCAGAGGCGAGCAGGGGTAATTAAATGCATGCTTTCAGGTGGGAAATACTCAATTTTAGTCTCAGCGTGATAGAAAAGTTTGCAGAAGTGGACACGCAGCAGGAGGATCACTTGGCTGTCTTCCTACTCGTCAAAGTGTTCCGCGTTTGTCTTCATCCTTTCCGCCTCCCTCTCCTCTTCACTGTGCTTACCCCGTTTCTCACTGTCTTTCACTCTGTTTCTCTCTTTCACACCTTACATCCCATGGTGGTTGACATGTGCCTCTGTAATGTCTCTGACTCTGTGTCTCCCGCTCTGCCTCTCAGCTCCTTTCAGGTCAACTCTCTAACCTGAAACAAAGTGAAGGTCCCCCTTCTCACCTTTTAACATGTCTTTCTTCCTTCATTTCCTGTGTTGCCCCTTTCTTACATTAGTTGTCAGTCTGTAGTTGCACTTATAGTATCTGTGTTTTGTTGATCTGTCATATTTCATCTCCTCCTCTCCTCGCCGTCTCACTCCTCTCTCCTCGGCTGTTTGTTTCTCCCCTTGACTCTGGCAGACTCATTATCTTTGTAGAACAGCAGTGTGCGTTCGTCAGCAGTGATTAGCAACGTTTCATTTTAACATCGTTAAGGAAAGACAGTTTGATATTTGACGAATGAAGATATGGCATTCTCTAATCTTCCACCGCAAAACTGTGTCATAGTAGATAGAGGCTTCGGTTAAGTTTTCCATAACATTAAAGCTTGCATTGATCATAATCCAATTAATGAAGAAAAAAAAAAAGGAGAGAAACGGACAAAAAGGACAGAGAAAAAAGAAACGCTTGCCTCATTAAATAGAAAGAAATCAACTGTAATCAAATTGCTGAGTTCTCAGAACTGATGAAGTGTACACATTTAAAGATCTAATGAAAAATTCTTGCAGTTAACATAATTAATTTGCAGCCCTTTTGATAAGTGGTAATGACTTGGAGATTATTGGTTTAAATTAATAGTTTTGTTGTACAGCTGCGGTGGAAGAGAGAAGTTGATGAGGAGGGGGGGGGGGGGTCTGTACGGGGGAAACACTATCCCACTTTCAAAGTTCCCGAGGAGATGAAGCAATGTTTTTAAAAACACAATAAGACAATTAGACTCCTCTATAAACTAATTACTGCCGCTTTAATTCATTTTCAGATTAAACTGCAATTGTAATAAGACAACGTCTCAAAGAAGATGTTTGTAAGCAGGAAGAAAGAAAAACACATTTGTAATTAAAGGTGGAATAATATTTTCTCATTAAACAAATATTTGCACGGAAGATAAAGATGCAGACATCCATTCTGAAGACACTTCATCTCTCGCTCTTCTCACTCTCACAATGGCGATGAATTAGAGGAGATGCTGCTTTGCATCGCCTCCAGAAACAGACCAGCAGCCTGCTAACAGGAGGTGAGCCACTCAGACAAGATATTAACACACAATGTGATGAGTGAGGATTGTTTTGCTCTGAGGCTAAAAAGTGGGACACTTAACTTACAAAAAAGGAACTTTTCTTTTATCCCTGCAATGTTATTATTGTGAGAAAGCGACGGTAATGTTATTATTCCTCAGATCCACCGCAGGCTTTTTCCCATGCTGTCAGCTAATGTTGATGATGCCCTCCCCTCGGTCGTCGCTCCACACACTAACAGCATCGCCTCTGATGGACTCAAAACAACCAGTTTCAGCACGACTGATTCTCTCTTATCATAATTTGATTATTTTAATGATCTTGTTACTAAACCTCAGACGCTGCACTTGCATACACCCGGAGGGAAGCCATGGTTGAACGCATTGTATGAATCTCACATGAGGCTCGGGAAATGTCCGAGGGTGACAATATACAGTGGTGTTTACCCGTGTGTGTGTGTGTGTGTGTGTATTAATGCGTGCATGCAAATGTGCTTGTGTGTCACTTTCCGCAGACAAACAGATAAACCCAGTAGCACCGACCACAGCCACGTCGCCTGCCACAGAGAGGTTATGGAAAACTATTCACATAAAACAGCCCAGTGCATTATCAGTCAAACACTAGAGCCAGAGGGGGCTTGATTGTGGCGTTTCATCATCGCTTATTGAATTATCTGGATTAATTTAACGCATTTAGGCCTGTGTGTTTTTCCCATCTCGCAACTCTCCCGTCTCTTCGTTAGCGATAATTACACTAAGTGGGTCATCTCCTTCTGAGCTCCCTTTCTTTTCTCTCTCCCTACATAGCATTAGCATTTTCAACTTCTTAAACAAAGTTTGGCGAAAATCTAATGATATAAACGTTGTGATTCACTCTGCATTCTGTGGATGAAAGCCTTGAAAAGCAGGCGGTTGACTCAGAAAGTGGAGGAGTAGCGCGAGAGAATAGCAGAGTTGAACAAGAGGTTTTCAAACTCACCTTTAATTTTATTATACTTTCTCACACATTCGAGCTCTGAGTCACAGAAACCAGCTGCTTTAACCCGCGTGGGCATCGCTGGTCAGTAGAACTACTAATGCTGAGTTATAACATAATATCACAATATAATATCACAAGTCATGCTGGCAGCAGCTTTAGTAAAGCAGGCCAGATTATGTAACAAATGCCAACATTTTATTCCAGTGATACTACAAAATGGTTAGAGCATGTTTCTCAGTTTCTGACCAACAAACAACTATTAGACGATGAAAGGAATCAAATGGTTGCCACGGTAACAGCAGCCTCAACTCGAATCTAGCGAGCGCTGGTGGGTTTAACTGTTATCACCGGTTTTGCACGAGATTGATCTGATCTGGAAACAGCTCAACAAGCCGAGACCGTGTTTGTGCACCGGACTGTATCCCAGAAAACACACAAAAAGAGTGAGGTGAGGTCAAGATAATAAGACACACTGACAGCTAAATTGAGTCATAGTGCACACCCACTCCATGACTCCTGTTACCCTTTCTCGCCCACAGCAGCCTGAGCTATGGCGGAGAAACCTCACAGAGGAAATATGGCTGTTAAGTCATTAGACAGCTCATTAACACGTTGTTTAATTGGTGGATAATTGATCATGGATGTTTTATAAAGCCGTGAACCTCAGGGGTGTGTGGCGGCATCAGCAGGCTCTCAAGGGAACCATGGAGTCGGCTAAAGTCTAAGAATAGACTCGCAATGTCGATATTGTGCCGCACAGCTTGTGTGAGCCACTCAGCAAAAAACCTGAACTTGTTTTAAATGTCAGTCTCAGTTCAGTCAATCAAGTTGCAGAACCTCCAGATTTGGTTTCCAAATCAGAGTCGTCCATAAAGGGCCAGTTCATTTTCTGATCGTTAAGTCACCATGAGACGTTAAAGTGGGAATAATGTGAGCAAATAAATGATATGAGGTGCAGCTGGAAGAAAGAGCAGTGACAGAGGCGTCGTCTATTTTCATGCAGCGTCTCTTTTTTTTTTCTCTCTCTCTCTCTCAAACGCACACAGACCAACAGCTGCAGGAAAAACTCTTCAGTGGACCAGCACCGCATCTCAGGTGGTCAAACAGAGAAAGAGGCTCCTGACTCGATGTTTTGACCTCTCTTCCTTTTTATATTTCCTTTTCTCTGCCACATACTGATGATGAAAGGAGGAGGACACTGGGGCTCTAACCGTGTACCACTTTTCAAACTGGTTTAATTCAGTTGAAAGTAACTTTGTCATGTACCAGATAAAAGAAACTCACAATGTGCGATCCATATGCTCATATACTGTAAACTCTGTACACTGAGTTGTAAGCTCACATACATAACCAATGGCCTTTGAATGAAAGTCTTTATAAGGTAATGGATGGTATCAAGTAAACCGCATCACTTTTTCGCATTTGCCTTCCCCTATTTTGTGCTTGTTTTTTCACTTGAAGCGCTCTGCTAGCTCTCCCTGTCATTTTGTGACGAGAACTCACCTGTGAATAATTCATGAGGAGCAGCACATACGATTACACTGGTTAAAAAGTAATGAGGCGCTGCCATAATAAAAGGTTGTCTTGCATTGTTTTACCAAGTGTCTCTCACACACCTATGTCGTTGCTGGCCCCGAGTTCACATGAAAGCACATCCTTGTCACCCCTGACAGAGCGCAGCGCTAAGAGAGAGAAAACAAGAAAACAAAACCACGGCCTGTGGAGCAGGTGGTTAGAAAACAGGCACCACAGAAGCCCCCTCACACACCTCCCCACCAGCACAGCGGCGTGATCTAGCCCAGGCTATGAGCTGTCACTGGGGGCTTTTCATGTCTGAGCTCGGGAAAGATCAGTAGACTCCCCGTCTGAGCTCGCAGCCCTTTGATAATCGATGGAGCTTACAGTGGTGCTTTGTAACGACAGCGACCGTTCACAGCCCAATCAAACTGCACCGCTGTCCTCTCTTGTTTGTTCCCAGGATTGTGCGGGCTATTTCCTATTTGACTTAAAATGAGGCCTTGTGTTTTATGAGCATGTCAGTGTTGACAGCGAGGAGATACGTCGGCAGTACAAAGCTCCTCCTTTTTGAATTTCAGTACGATATCAGCACAGCTCAGCATTGTTTTCTGTGTAGTAGGAACAGATTTACAAGGCTAACACAGTTTTTACATAACCTGCACTAACACTGCGACGCACTTTGACTTTTTGGTAGCAATGAAACAACTTCTTCACCACACAGAGAAGCATTCATGGGCCATTAGTCATCAGCCCTCATCAGATACTTGAGCATTATACAAGTGATCATGTAGAAAGAAAAATGCAACAGAAGTTATAGTGATTGATATTAAAGTGATACTGAAGTTTCTATGGTGGTCTTGGTGCATTTTCTCCCACTGTGAACATGGAAAACAATTCAATGTAAATCAACTGAATTCAATTAGACTGCTTTAAACTAATGATCTCAAAAACACTTTTTGACAACCACTGTCCAAGCCCGTCAGTTGTGAGAGTTTGATAATGCATTTTGAGCGGAGTATCACTTTAATAAACTAAGAAGCCTGGGGTTAATGAGACTAATTGGCTTGCCACCAGAAAAGAAAAAAAACGATGCTTTCAAAGATGTTGATTAAAAATGTGTCAAAAATGATCCTAATCTCAGGTATTCTCTACCTCCAATCTATTTCTGTCACACAAATACATTATTTAGTGGCTGTGAATCTAATTAAGTATTGAACATGCACAGATGGTGCTCTTGACCTCCTGCGAGTGCAGTGTGTTGTATGTATATTGCTGCATCAACTGACACGCGTCTCTTATTGCATGTGAACATACAGTACTTGGGTGTCTATGTGTTAGTGTATAGACATCAAGAATGGCATTCACTCTGTATAACAAGGACATACTATTGTGTATATATTTATGTCTTTCATTGTGTGACTTTTCATTCCTGTGTGTGTGTTTCATGATATGTAATCGCAGTATGATTCATACGCTGACGGATGAAGAGAACCTGTTCATTTGCTGTCCACATCGGTTAGATAGACCTAGTTAATAAGCCATCACGCTGGCCACATTGTGACATTTCCACTGCCTGCTCTGTGTGCATCACACACATGAATTTGTAACTGTGTGTGTGTGTGTGTGTGTCTTCCCAACTGCTTTACAGTACCCTCTGAACAGGACAAACAGTACACTGACCAAAATAACATGTGGGGAGAGGGAGAGATAGAACAAACTAACGGATGAAAGAGAACCGATTGATTGAATAGGAAATATATAAAGAGCCCATGTAGTTGAGGCACACAGCGTTCACAGCGAGTTCACGCTACCCAAGGTTGTTTTGATATTTCTGAGCCACTTCCTTCAATCCGGTTGCTTCTGTATAGTAGAGCTATATGGATTTAAAAAAAGCACATTTCTTCTGTGTGCGCATGCACTTCTGTATGTGTTTGTGTTATAGTTAGTGTTTTCTGGTGTATCCTTCAATGTCCATACCTTTCTTCCTTCCTCTCACTCCTTCTCCTCTTCATCCCTCAGTCATAGGTGGGTGTTGTCAGCTGTTACTGAACACTGGAGACCCTGGGCAAACTGGGAGAACACATATCAAAAAAAAACATTTGAAAATGTATGCAATTTTTCCATACATCCCAAAGCATTCTCTAGTTTTTATACTTAAAAAGATGTACGCCCTTGTTCCCATTAAACGCACTTGAAGGGAACATTTTCTGCCTGCCGCCAGCTCACCTCTTTTATTGCCATCCATCACTCTCTCCATCTCTCTCCCTGTCGGCCAGAGCATCTACTCTTCTCATTTAATGCCTGCTGTGTGCTGACCCGATCAATAGTCTAAGACAAACATGCACTGACATAAACACATAAATACACATACATGCACAGGAAAGAACACACACACATTAAAGGAAAATATCTGAGCCCTTCAGCTATAACCATAGGGGGTCTTAATGTAAGGATAAAATAGTTTCTCACTGATGTTTGATACAATTATAATGCCTTATTGGAACTCGCAAGCTTGTGGTTACGACATTGGAAGTCGTGTCTACGGCATGCTTGCCGTTCAAATGGTGAAGTCGTGAGAACACTGCTGCTAGGCAACGGCAACATCGGCGTTCAGAAGCCACTGAGGCTAACAATTCAGCAAGCTAGCAAGCGGGTAACGTAGTGCAGGAAATGCAAAGGCATTGTGACAGAGGGAAAAAATGAGGCCGTTGATTATATCAACATTTTCCTGAGACATGAAAAATTCCGAAGAAAAACTAACTTACCATCCACCAAAAGATAAACTTCCCTGGCCTCCGCCATTTCTAAAATCATCAGCAAACACGTCAGAACTCGAGAGTTCTGAGCGTTGGGAAAATGTCCACTTCCGAGGTTGTGGATACCACAAAGAGGGGGCGTACATATGGACCCTTCCTATGGACACTGTAAACACGACCCCATTTGAAGACAGCATTACAGCACCTGGAAAATAGACAGAGGGAGAAAGTGACTGGAATTGAGGCTGAAAAGAAAAAAAAACATAAACAGGCAGATAGGTAGACTATAAACCATCAATGCAGCCAACCAGCTGCACAGAGACGGCGTGAGCCAGAGAGTGCAGGACACGATTACCATCCTGTGAATGTGCATGACCGGAGTGGAGCTGAGGTGAAATGACTTGTGTCAGGTCTGCGGGACCACTAGTGGCTGACGGCCTCATCACACACAGCCCCGAGCGGCCTGCGTGCAAATCGCACTCGCCCGCTTGCGCAAAAAAAAACCTGATTATGACTTTTTAGCTTCTCAGATTTTCCCTGCCCCTCGCTCGGCAGCGGATGCGCCCAGTCACAGTTACTCAATCCCGGCCACTGGACGATTAGGCACCATCTCACTCCAAGCATGACCGATTCTTCTGCTCCCCTCTCACACACTCGTCGCTCCCCGGCGAGGTCAGGGGACAGACGAGCCGAGGACTTCATTCCTTACGCTTCTGTCGTTTAAATCAGGTCAGATGAGTGTCATCCTCCCCTCCCCTATAAGAGCATGATAATCTGATTCTTTCTACTCATGCCTCCATCCGCTCTACTCTCCTCTGCCTCTAACTCTCCCGGTTTATACCCAAACTCTGTGTCTATGTCTTCATCACGGTTGTGTTTTATGATTGAATTATGGCCTCTGGAGTGGCTCTATAGGGCCCTGTGTGGCTGCTGTGCTGTCACCAACAGACCTACATCTCCTCTCCATGCTGCCCAGGCCGCTCTCTCTCTGCCTTTACACTATATGCTCGCTTGCCCTATCCACTGCCCTGTCACCTCGGATCACAATGGAAGAATGAAGAGAAGGACAAGAGGAAGGAAAACAAACACTGACCTCATGGCAGCTTCTTTGCCTGCAACATTTGTGTGTGTGTAAATCTATGAGATGTGGCAGAAATGAAGAAATGGTCTGGTTGTTGTTATCAGAGAGGTAAAACAGTAGAGCAACGTCCTTTAAAGCTTTTACACCAGTTCTCAACGCTGACCTTTCTCTCTTTCTCTTATTGTCTTCCCTGCCACAATGCCACCTAGCTTGACTCTAGCTCATATTTAAATGACGCATTGCTGCAACAAGTTCTCAAAATCCTTCTAATTCTGTTACCTCAATTAGTAACAAACGGGGTGTTTTCTTGCCATCTGTTGCCTTTGCTCTGTTAAAGTAGATATACTCTCTGTTACACTCTTAATTGCTTGCATCTCTGCGTACATATTTTCTGTGATATACATACAAAGCAGAGATTCATATGCACAAATGCACAGATAGTCGTACGCAGCAGTAAATTGAGGCAGGGATAGTGTGAGG
>CALSBV010010690.1:1409253-1438837 GCA_943590825.1 Bovichtus diacanthus
ACACACACACACACACACACACACTTTCTCTCTCTCTGGCGTTGTTATGTTACAGTGTTCCAACTCCCACACAAATAGACAGAAATGAGTGCATCTTCGTTTATGCTTTTTGGGGTAACTGACACAAATGAACCAAAAATATCTTTAACATGCACTCCTTTCTCACTTCTTCCGACTAGCAGCTCATGAGTGTGGTTATAAATATTATAATCACATAACAAAAGGCAAGATTTACTCAGTGGTGTCTTATAAATTCATTCATATAAATAAGCAGTTTATATAACAGATTACTTTCAGAAATCTGTTTCTTAATTCGATGCTCTGCTGTGCTTTATCAGGAAAACACTGCAGCACATTTGCGACTATAGTACAAAGGATAAAGTCCTTTTAATGTGTTTTGCTGTGCACCGTGTGCTTAGCGGAGGTCACGGCAAACAATAGCCCGCGGGAAGTGAGAGCAGCTACAAAGGCACGAGAGCTTGAAAATATGAAAGAGAAAAAAAGGATATATATGTGTGTACGCTTGTATAAAAATTGATTTGGGTGTCGAACATTTTGTGCAACAAAGCAAAGACATAATTCCACAGTTAGTCAAAGTAGTAGCAGTAATAATAGCCGCAGTATTCAGTCTGTTGCTCACCTTATCACCACTGCCTATCGTGTTATCTTAAAGGGGAAAGTCCGCACGCTGGAAACTTTACAGTTCACTTACAGTATCCAATTACAGTTCAGTCAACAATTTTTCCTTTTTCAAATGAAGCCACAACTTCCTCATTGCTGATTTTCCACGCCTCTCTGTTGCTGTCTTTCTCTTTTTTCCGAGCGTTGCGTCACTGGGTTGTGGTTTTCTCACTACTCACAGTGCACAGGAAGTGTGTTGTGGCAAAACAGGTCCCTGTCACTGTTTCCACTCATCACTGAGCACCACAGAGCTAAATTTAACACCAATAACAAGATCACAGGTGCTCAAAATACTCACTTCCACATACATAGAGGTTGAATTTAACTATTCTGAGTTATTTATACTTAAGTTTGTTAATATACTTATGTCTGGGCTGAGGTTAAGTTTACTGTGTGACGCAATCTGCCACAAAGGAAACAGACCAAGCCAATTAGCCAGCCATGGGCTTTAGAGAGGCGCTAGTAAAGACAGGACAGTTAGCCGCTAAAGCTTAACCGCCCTTGATGATCACTTGAATGAAGCCTGGTCAGAAAATAAACAGATTGCCACCGACATGTGTGTCGACCTGACACCTGACTGAGAGCCAGCACATAGTTTTGACGCAGAAGTTCTTGTCATCGATCATTTCACTGGATTAGTCCTTTACTCTAGCTAAAAGTGTGCCCAAGACAAATGAGAACACAACTACTGACGTCTGTTTGCATCACAGAAAATACTTATAAATGTGCATCATTACCGAGTTCAGGTCAGCCCTATTCACCAGCAGTCAAATTTCAGAAACTGAAATGCCTGCCACCTCGAATCTGTTACATCTGGTGTCACGTGTCGGTGTAAGAATAGAATACAACCATGCAGTTTATTGAAATGTATGGTTCGTGAGCTTCAGACCACACAAAAAAGGAATGGTGAAAAATGTTTTCTATTAATAAGTGTGGTAGTAGGCAATGAATGGATAATTGCAACAATTAAATAGAAGTAGTGGGAAAAGAAATATGTGATGGAAAAAAATATCCACCAAGCTGCAGGGAGAAAAGAAATGTGAAAGAGACCACGGATCAATCACACTGAGAGGAGACATGACTGAAGCCGCGTAACATTGACGAACGCCTTCAGATCATGTCCGGGAGTATAACTGTAAAGGACCGGCAGTATCAATATCAGGCCATTTATATGGAGCAGCTCCTTTCTCCACTCTGTCTTTGTGTCGAGGGTATTGTGAGGCCTCGACTGAACCCACATCTGTGCGCTGCCAACGTATGCTCAGTATCAGTGCAGTAGAGATGAGGGGGGTTGAGAAAGAGGCCAGTGGACTTGGACCGCAGCCAGGGCCAGTGGGTTTAACTCTGGCTAAAGTTACACACTGCTCACTGTGACTGGCTCCGCTAACTCAGTCTGGCTGGGAGCAGAAGCCAATAGCGGGACAATTACCCCGGGCACTGCAGAGTCACGTTGGCCAAAGTCTGGTCTGTGTCCATGTGGGTGTAAGTTCAGCCACGCACACACATATACACTCGCTACACATTTGCTGATTAGTACAAATCTGATAATCTGTTTTAACTCCTTTTGATTCCCTTAAGTTGATTTAAGATAGGAAAAAACAACTTATTCTACACTGTCTGAAATGATCTCATATACATTTTATATTCTCTATCAGCTTGTTTTAGTTTTTCATTGACGCTGATTGATTTTCCCGCTGAGTGAAATATTCAAACCCATTTTCTGCTGGCTGTACCATTTTCTCAAATGGAAAATCTGATACATATGTTGTACATCATTTTGTAAACTTTTCCTCAAACACCTGGTATCTTATCTTTGGGATCACCACTGGGGTTTGAATAATGTTTGCCTACACAACATGCATTTGTAAAAGTTAAGCTTAATTTAACTGGAAAGTCTCTTTGAGATCAAGATCTCTTTCACACGAGAGACCTTAGAACAAAAGCCACACAAACACATATATGAACATATACTCTGTGTACATATATATACGTACACACACACACACACACACACACACACACACACACACACTAATTAATACAATCCTTAAAAGTATTGAAAATATCAGTAAACAACTTTAAAATCCTTTGACTTCATTTTGGTTTATGGGGTTAAAGAAAAGATGAACACATAATCAGAGGCAGTAAAGCGTCACTCTCTTAGCCTCTATTACATTTTTTTTCTCTGTAACTTCCTGCTTCCTACTCATTCTCTCTCATTCCCTCTCATTCCCTCTCATTTATTCCCAGCTCTGTCTCTCCATCCCTAACTCGCACCATCCCTGTCCCTCTGCTAGTGTGGGACTATAGATAGGCCGAAGTAAGGTAGATGTGGTGGGGCTTTGGAAAAAAGCAGATTAGCTCTTTTTGTCGTAAAGTTTGTGTTGTCTCGTACAATATGAGTGACATGGCCGGCTATAAATAGGCAGATTTAGTCCACCCCACTACTCAGAGCTCAGCAGGAGATCAGACTCTGACTGTGGAGTTCAACAGTAAGGCCAGGGTCATTGTGTTACTATGGCGACACAGCCCTGGCAGAGTGTGTGTCAGGGGGTGAGAGTGTACATGAGATCATGTGTGCGTGTGTGTGTGTGTGTGGGGGTGTGTGCCCCACCTCCCTGTTCTCTGGGTCTCTCCAGCAGCAGCCGCAGCAGCAGCAGTCAGTCTCCCAGCCCCTGTTGAGAGAGAGCATGTTGGGTAACAGCAGTCTGGAGTTCCCCTGGACCCGCTCCAGACCTCCTCTCCCTTCCCTCCTGCCTCTCTCCCACAGTCCTCCCCTCCTTCTCCCCTCTCTCCCACTCACCCGCTTCCCCTTCTCCCCGCTGGCTTTTTCACAGAGGAGAGATATGGGTTTATGCATGTGTGTGTGTGGACATGCTTGGCTATTCCCAACAGCCCATACAGTACAACTGCTGGTTTATTTGTCCTGTTCTCAGCATGCCATCTCCTTTTGACATTTTCAATGTTTTAAACACCGCCCTTCCTCTAAACGCTGCTGCTGGACCGTCTTTCCATTAACCCCTGTAGGCTCAATCTCCCTATTAAACCATTACGTGGAACTGATCTGGAGTCAGTGTCAGCATCTCCACACATCTACTCTGACTAATTTTCTCTAGTTCCCCATTCTGAAAATCAGAAATGAAGCCTGCTTTCAAAACAGTTTGAGCCTATTTATGGCTCTGACCAAGCCCAGACAGAGTACCATCATCAAGACAATCGTCATCATCATAGCAACAAATGTTGGGTAATGGGTGATGAAACACATGTGTGTATGTATCTCATGGGGGGATTAAGGTGGGCAGACTCTTTCAAAAAATCCCTTCAAAGAGATGTACAGAAACTTAAATGATTCAGGTACTGAAAAGGAAGTTATCTATTTCTCGTTTGAGCAGATTCAAAAGTTCAACTCTGAGTATTTCACACATGCACATTTATGGTCAGATCAAGATTTCTCTCCATGTTTTGCTGACTTTTCACATTAAAATGCTGAAGCATTATTTCTCTAACCGCCAGATCCCAAACACTGAAAAGTCAGAGGTAGTATGACGTCAGTTATTGAGAAAAAGTAGGTGTACAAACATGAAACATGTCAACAAGGCAGCAAAATTACCTAGAGGGCCTGTTTTAGCATGTTTACCTGCACCCACTCCATTCAGTGTTTCGCCTCCGTGCCAGAGGAACATGCTGCCTCACGCTTCTACCACACAGGCACACAATAGTAACTAACCCTGCCTTGCACCCAGCACTGACAAAGCGCAGCGTCACAGTTTCCAGAACCTCTCCTTCCACTTTTGCATCACCTTGCATGCAAAAAAAACCAGAAATGTAAGTGTAACTGTGTGAACTGGCAGGTCATACACAGAGCAGATCTTTGTATCTCAAACACACATATTTCCTCTGTTTATTTGCCTTTTAAAAGTAAAGGTGAAAAATTGTTAATAATTCAAATTAACACTAGTGAAACTGAATTAATCTGTAGCTATTTAAAAGTTACACAAAGTGCAGGAAACAAGAGGCAGATGTAAGAATGAACTGAGCGAATGTTTAGCAACTGCTGACGTGAGCAAAGTCTAGCCCAAAAATATTTATGTATGATTATAAAGTTTCCAAAAAAAACTTTATATGTGGTGATTCAAGACGGTCATCAATGGGTAAACACTCTGTGTTTGTAGCCCCTCTGATTAAGTAGATAAGTGACTTAAAGTGGATCAGTTTATTTGTCTGGCTGGCCTTAAACAAGACCACAGAGTCTGGGATGTCTGAGCCACAGCCACTGAATGAGAACGAAACACAGACAGCTTCCTCTTTCCACCCATCAGCCGCTCTGCCGCGCTCCTCGCTCTGTCTCTTTTCTTCCTTTCACTCTATCGTTTTCTCCGACTCAGCCCTGTGATATCACGGAGCAACGGATGTGATGTCACTTCCTGTTTTGTTTTCAGTCGGCCTGCCAGCGACTACAGAAGTAGCAGCTTGCTGACAGCTGTGAGTGGAGCTGGAAACATGCAAACAAACGGGGTTAAAGGTTGGAGCTCGCTGATTGTAAGTGTTTGTAAGCCCTCACAGCTGCTTTTTAAAACCACATTAGAGTCACTGAAAAGTTCTCTTTATTATTTGGTATGTGGCTCACCTTTAGCTTGTTTTCTGTGAGTGGACCACTCTTATACAGGCGTCTCCAAATCAACCTCTCCAACAATACAGTTGCATACATCACTGCTGGTGAACTTTTTGCATAACACATCAAGCCGGGCCACATAGTTGGAGGACAATATGCTTATTTACTGTATATTTATATATCCTGTATTATCTATTCTGCCAAAAAGAGCAGCAGTAAGAAAACTGCAACTCCTTTTCCTCATCATCTGTCGCTAGTTGAGAGTCTCCTGGTGACAGACAGGCTGTGACACCCAGCCCTGGTAATAGAAGGCAATTATAAGCCCTGGCGAGAGTTGTGGCAATGGGGAAAACTTTTATACAGCCCCCCTCCTGGGGCCCTGACATGCAGACACACTGAAATTAATTGCTACAAAACATCAGGCGAGCTTGACGCACACATGCGCATAGTCAAACTCCTGGAAAGGAGAAGAATGAAACAATACACATCATGCGACGTTGCATTGATGCTCGTGTGGAGGAAGAAGAAGAAAGAAAAGGCAGCAAAGAGAAGCAGCAAAAAAACAAGTAGATCTCTTCCAACAAATCATGTTTTCATCTAAATAAAGAAGCCAAAGACAATAGACTCGGGTACCTTGGAGACCAGGAGGACTATTTCTCCATGGCAACCAGTGTGGTGTGTGACAATGCCGCAGTGCGAGGGTTTGAACTGCTAAAGCTGTCTGGGAATGCAGAGATAGATGGGGAGAGAGAGAGAGAGACTCGGAGAGTGAGACCCATGGAGGGCTGTCTGTGTGCTCGTAATGAGAACACACACTGTCACAATCCCACTGCGAGAAAAATGGAAGTTCATGACTTTCCAACTCACGTAATTTTCTTTCTTTGACTCTTTAAGTCAATACAGAGAGAAATCCTGTTCCTAACTAAATTATGAAACTAAGCCTGTTTATGTTTCCAACAGTGCATATCCAAATATTCTCACACATAAACATTTCTCCGGTGTTGCTATGGAGTTGTTCCCCTGTCTAGCTGTTAGAAGAAGCAGCACCATGTGGCCTTCGTAGGAGATTTATTTTAATTGTGTGGTGTATTGCGGCCAAGAGAATGTCAGGCTATATGCAGGGTGTGTGCCGTCAGCACACTTGTGGATACATGTTCTCGCGTCGGCCCTCGGACATGATCATGTGTGTGTGTGAGTGCACGCTGTGTTTGGATAACAAGACAAACACAAATAATGTAACACGTTGGTGTGTGTCTTTGTCGCAACCTGTGTGTGGAGTCTTGTTGAAAAACGAGCGATAAAGATAATATATAAAAGCTTTTCACTTCCTGTTTGATCAGTCCTCCTCGTGTTAAAATCCTGGGAGTTAATTGAGATTATTGTTCCATAATCTAGAAAACTTAAGGCAGGCTGAGGCTACTTGATGTCTTTCACAAAGTGTACACTACTGCAAGTCTCAACGCCATCCTCACCCATTTCTCCTTGTCAGCATCACCCGACAACCATCAACATGCAATCTCCTTTGTGTGTCTTTATTTTTATTTGCAGTGCGCTTTATAGAAATTCATTACACCGTCTGCCGCCAGCGTAGGCAGAAAAACATTCCCTCGGCTCAGTTGAACTCTCACCCTCCTTTAATGTAAACACTGCTCCTCAGTCACGTTTCTCCCATTAAGGTAAACGCCTGCATTATGTATGAATCTAGTCTCCTTAATCCAGTTGCACCATTAACCTGCACACCCTGTCGTTTCCAAGCCCTCGCATGAACAGAGAGAAAGAGAGACAACTCTGACCCTGTTCATTTGTAATAGATAGATAGAGAAAATTAGATTACTTATAATTACTTATCAGTCAAGATGCTTTATTGTCTGGCTGCTGCAGAGTTTAACTTTACCACTGTTGTGGAATCTTCAGTCCAAATGACCCAAAGTGACATTTGGCCCCCGAGCATCAACTCTTTTAAAAACCATTGTCCCATAAGCCAAATGCTTCTGACAGTTATTCATTTATTCATTTCTTCCTCCTTCCATTCCTTGTTGTTTTTTTATTTTTCCTTGGAAGCATACAACGGGTGTTGCCGTTACGGTTGTTTGTCGTCTTGTCTGCCTGCCTCGTCAGCCGTCATGCCTGTTGACGTATGGCACTCGGAGTTAAATGATTATCGTATGATTTTAAAGGGTTGCGGGGCAATCTGATGGAGACCTGTCTCCTCAGCCCTGTAGGCGATCCCGCAACGGCAGTCTCCAGCTGGGGTAGAGGGGAGGGTTGCATGGTGGAGGGGGGGAGGGGAGAGAAGGGAGAGGGGCTTACCTGAATCAACCTGTCGTACCTGCCCTGAGGCCCACCTGTCAACAACCCAGCGACAGTTGCTTTCTCTTTCACTCTCTGTCTCCGTCACTTTCTGGCTCTACCGATCCATCACTTCCTCTGCCTCTGTATCTCTCCTCACCCATTTATCTCTCTGCCTCTCAGCCTCTCTACTCCTTCACTTTACTTCAGCTCCGACACTACAAAACAAATAACTCTCACCTGAGCAGATGTGCCTCTCTACGACTGTCATTTTCACTTCACAGCCAGTTATTGGGAAAAGATTTGGCCATTGGACCCAAGGAGACTCTTTGCCTTGGCAAGTTCTGATCTCACTCAAAACTCAAAATAAACTCCTTAATGGTTTGTGTGTGTGTGTATGTGAGGGTGTGTGTACGTGCGTATGCCTTGCCTGCCTGTTTGTATAACACAGGGTTTAGACAGGTCATCCTTTGAGAGACAGGGTGAATTCAGGTTAAGTTTACCAAATTTTCAGTAGCTCAGGCTTTGTGTTTATTGCTCTTAGTTCAGAGAGGAAAAGATAAAACCAAACGATCTCCCCTTTTTTGCCATGCTCTAAAAAATCGTCAAGGGCCAAGCAGTGAGCAAGGGTGATGGCGTGACTGTCTGATGCAATAATAAACCCACGCGCTTCCACATAAACAGATGTGGACTGGCAGAGCTCCATGTGACTGTGGACTAAAGCAAAGTTTAAACTCCCGACAAAAATCTGAAGACTGTAGTAGAATAAAAACAGGTCTGTGAGTTTGGATGTTTTCTGTCTGCTCCGAGTACGTATGCACATGAGTCACACCCGAACGTGTTCACTAAAGACAACAAACCAGTTGCTGCTCAGTCTGGACACTGAGGCCACGTCTTTCTGCCTCCCTCGCTCCTCATCTCTTCCTGTCTGTCTTGCTGTCCACATGAAGACGTCAGCAGTGTGGAGAGCAGTTGGTTTTAGTCAGCTCAGTCAATCAGCCAATAAGGAGCTTTGTCCCGGTGCAACAAGGCACAACATCCAGGCAGCTTTGAAGTAAACTTTAAATTAATCTGGTCTGGTCTGTGCCGGACTTCTTCTCCATATAGGGACTGACTTGACTTAAACTACCAATACCGCGATGTAAAAATACTGCCTTAAAAGTAAAAGTCTTTCATTCAAAATCTTATTTAAGCATCAGTTTTTAAAGTATCAAAAGTAAAAGTACTCGTCCTGCAGAAAAATTGCCTCTTAAACTGATATATATGATATTAAGAGATTGTTCATTCAGCAGCATTTTACTCTTGTCTAGGATCCAAAATGGTCACAAGATTAATCTGAGGGGCCGTGAGACGATTAATGGGGCAGGTTAGAAAAAGAAGTTCTGCTACAAAAACCATCATATGTTTGTCATGTACAACCTTCACCTGAAAAGTAAATAATAAGAATGAATTCCCTCTGAAATGTAGTGGAGTAGAAGTATAAAGTATAAAAAAACAAGGGGTACAAGGAGCCCAATATTTTACTTGAGTACAGCCAATTCTCATCAATAACGGGTGCCTTTACTTATCGAGGAGGGTAACATTAATTTTTTTAATAGAACATTTTATTTTGAGCAGTGGCTTCAGTGGTCATTGACTTGAACTGCAAAGCTAATGCATTAGCTTCTCAAACCCAAAAACAATCACCTCAAAAGTGCAACACTGAAGATGCCATGCACAGAGCTAACCTATTTTACATCACTTCTGGCAACACGCTGGAGTCTTGTCGCCAACAATTTATGGTATACACAGCTCAGACAAACACAGAAAGTGTTTTGTGACAACCTTTAAATGTTACCCGTTGCTGTACTGTGACCGCTATGGTGTGGGGAAGCCCCGTCTTTCAGCGTGCTACCGGTGACTCATCGGGAGCTGAAAGGTCGGAGGTCAGGTCTTTTGTCAGAAGCATCAAACAAACAGGCCGGGGGCCCAGTGAGTCACATCCCCGGGGACGCGGTGGGGTTGGCTTTGTGCTGTGTTTGGTAATTGTCTCTCTGTCACCTACCACCTTCAGGAGGCAACAACAGGCAGATAAGCAGATTGAGCGGCTATTCGATGCCGGGAAGCTGCTTCTGTGTGATATGCTAACACCTATCCTGCTCCACGGACTTGGAGGTAATACGACAGGGAGGGACGCCTGCAGTGACTGTGAAGTGCGAGTAAAAGAAAACGTGTGATCTTCCCCACATAATCATACGCCGCTCACACAAGCATTCCACAGCTGCATTCCTGGAACAGAGTAGGAACTGTCTGGCTGCTTCAGCGCAGCAACAGGTGGTGCACTGTAATCTTAGGCATTGTATTGTAATGGGCCGTCTTAGATTTCAATAAGTGAGCACTGGTTTATGATGACTGGAGAGCTGAGTCGAGGTGTCAAGTATTTAAAAAGACATACAGTGATGGATGGTATCCAGAATCCCATTAGATCCATTTGGCTTTTAATGCATGTCAATTAGTCCGGAGATTTTCTGCGACCTCTTTACACTGCCAGTTTCCTTAACGCTTCCGACAGATTTTATCCCTCTCACGCCTGTTTGTCTTTTCCCGGGCACATCTCACTCTGTGTGTAAAAGGTCAGGCTGCACACTCCTGCTGGCGTCATTTTAAAAGCTGGGAGAAAAATGACATTTATCAAATACCCTCCGATCATGTTCTCTGCTCCTCTCCCCATCACTCTAAGGCTATGGGCTAATATTCAGCATGTCACTCTGCCCGAGACGATCAGGCTGCCGCTCTTCCCCCATTTAATTATCAACTCTCCCTGTGTGCTATCATCCCAACACATCAATACAACATTTCATTTTTTATCATCTTAAAATCCAACACTCTCCCCTTCCCGCTTGGCATAATACAACTATCTCTGCTCAAAATAACCAGGTCCTCTGTCTTTCTCTCTGTCATTACAGTATTCCCTCCTCCCCATCCTCTCTGCTACATTATGTAACATGCAGGCTTTGGTAACTGTCATCGTCCACCCTCTAATCTTGGTCCGCCCATCATGGGAGCACACGAGGCTGAACACACCTGTATGTTAATGTGGAGGGATTGCACCACTGGTCGTTGTGGGCGGCCTGGGAGGAGAGGAGGTGTGACTGAGAAGCAGGAGTGTCTGTTTGTCTGCCTGTCTGTCTCTCTGTCCTGTCTCCCTGAGTGACAGCCTAGCATTGGCTGCTGACAAAATACCAGCACAAAGCTTGGTATTTGCTCCCACATACAGTATGTGGGTGTGAGGATTCTCTCTCGCTCTCTCTATTTTCTATTTTTCTATTGCCCTCACCCTTCCTTCCCACCTTCTCCATCTCTTTTTCTGAACCAGCCTCCATCTCCTCGAGATCTATACATCTCTTTTCGCTCTCTCCCTCCCATCTACCTTTTTTTTTTATGTTCCAACTCCTCTCGTCTACCTATCTACTTCCGCATCTTTCATCCGTGGCAGATTGGGTCATGATTAAATATCAACTAGCGCTCGTGCTGGGTGTGTTAGTGTGTGTGATCAGGGGTGTGGTGACTTCGTAGGTAAAGGGAGAGCCTTTCTTTCTCACCGGCTGGCAGAGCGTTGGAGTTTCATCAGGCGAGGACTCCTCTGGCTGGTTTGTGTGGGCAGCAATGGGGAACACACAGAGGAGAATGAACCAGCTGACTCAAAAACACACACACACACACACACACACACACACACACACACACACACACACACACACACACACAAACACACACACACACACAGACTAATTCTCCTTCCCCTGCCCTTACAGCATCTGGCTTCCACCCCCTCCATGCATCAGAGTGAAGGGAGGCCCAAACATCCACTGTGAACTGTTTATCATCTTTATTACTTTATTACTTTTCCGACAGTTTTCCCTAACCTGATTTTATTACTTTGTCATCAGATGATGAGTTCTCTCATCTGCTCTCTCTGCTCTTTCTTCTTTGCTTTGCCACAAATGTATCGACCTTGGTAACTGATGCATGAGAGCAGTGGATGCAGACACGAGTTTAGATTTGGTATCACAGCCCTGCCACGCAGTCACTTTGTACAACTCACCATCGTCGTGTCCTGAGCTTCTGGGCTTCGTTTCCTCAGGTGAGGATGCACAGTGGCATCTCCTTTGCTGAAAAACAAAATGTAAACTCAGGTTTGTGGAGCGTGCGTGTGCAGTGGGAGCACCAGTTTCCTCTTAAAAAACAACACCGCTGTGCAGTGCCACATTTACCTTCAAAAGTGATTAGATTTGAGAGTTTCTACGTATCTGACTGTATGAATAAACAACATTACACATTATCCAGCTGCGCCCTCTACTTCAGGCTTATTTGGATTTTGTGAAGGAGCCTCTGCTCCAGATCATCCATAATATATGACAGAATTGTGCTATCAGTCTAATAGGGGTAAACAGAAGATTTGCCAGAGGCTGAATGGGAAACGCCTGAGAGAGAATGTAATTCAGTAAAGACCAGAAACTTACTATGTGTACCTGAATTGGGTTTTGTTTTCATTTACTGTATATCCATCTATCGATCTATCTCTTGCAGTGAAATGTATCACTTTATCCTCGGATTAGGGTGATTGTGAATATATCCATGTGACACTAGCTCCTGTAGATAAAGGTCAGTTGAAAATAGTTTGAGAGCTATGAAATCAGTATTTTGAGTCCAAGTCAAATCATATTGGAATAACGGAGAGTCTCACCTGGGCTGCCCTGTCCTGTCCTGTCCAATGCATCAGCAGCATCTCTCTTCTATCTCTCCTTCTCCTTCTCTCTCTCTCTCTCTCTCTTTCTCTCTCTCAGGCCACCTCAACGTGTCCTGCCCCCGATGTTTCCCAATGAGGGTGCTCGTATATAGATCCAGTCAGCAGCAAGGGAAACACATTGATTTCCCGTCAGCATCCACCGAGGAGTGCTGGAGCGCCAGTCGAAGCTGGAGCAGCCGGGGGGAACATCGGTATCCCGCAGGCGTCCTGGCAGCTGTGCGCAGCGTTGTTAATGCGGCCCATTAGACCGCTGAGTGGCAGAGAGATTCCCCGAATATTGAGCCGGGGACACCCCTCAATTAGACAGATCGCCCCGCACCTCGTCAGCATCCGCGGCTATCTGTTCTCATTAATCAATGACACAGCCGAGAGAGATGGAAAGTTAATTCAGAGGAAGTTTGCTACCAGCCAGCAGTTTGCACAGCCTATATTTTTAAGCTCATAGCCTTATAAATACACTCCCTTATAGGCTATCAAATGTCAAAATCAATTTAACATGTCGGTTAATTATTCATGATCAATAAGCCTAGAGACCTATAGAAATGCACGGCAATAGTTTCCAACCATAACAATGTGTGAAAACTATGTTCCAGCCTAAAAAGGGAGGTTAAAGTCGCGTTTTTAAAAAAAAAATATACTTTGATATTATGTTTGCTTGTTTGGGTTAAAAATGTAGGCCTATGTGTTTCATAAACACACAGAAGTGTTGCATTTGTGATTAAAATAGGTTTAGTTCTTATGTTGCGTAAAACCCATGCAGCCTTCAACTTTCAAACATTAACAAAACACATGTAAAGCAGTTCGTCTGTTGCACAAAGTCTTTCACATACAGTCTAATAGTTGAGCTGAAGCTGTGCTTTAAAACAGAGAAGCAGGATTCTGCTGCTGACATTAGTTATTGTGAGCGCTGGACATGATTTGCACTCCAGCCTCTCATTCACTGCCAAGCAGCGATCAGCGCTGCCTCAGGAAGTTCCAAATAAGGACAGGGAAATGGAAACCCACCGGAATAGGTCCTTATGTAGTCACGACCTTATAAGGCACGGCGGAGTCGGGCTTTCCGGCAGCAGCGCAGCCTGCTGCACAGATGGGAAATCCAAATAAAATCTATTGGGCGACGGGGAGAGAGCAAGAATTATGCTGCTGTCTCGCGGAGCTCTTCTGCTATGAAGATACATTGATTCGGGAGAGAGGAAGAGCGGCGTTGTCTTCGCAATTTACTGCGAGAGCTTAATATAAAGTCCTTCCACTCTGCTTTCCCCCAGGCCAGCGTCATGTGTCCTCCACTGCAGTGCCTAAATATGGGCTTCCTCCGCTCCAAATATGGACATCTACGTCACGGCAAGAGGGTATAAAACTAGCAGGGAAGCCTCTCAGCTCAGAGAGAGCCCTGAGAGCCCACAAGAGCAACCGTTAGAGCAGAGCTAGATAGACAAACACATAGAACTCCCTTACTGAGAAATATCACAACAAAAGTACAAAGTCAATTCAAAACATATCCATCCAAGAGGGTCAAAACCTGATTGGATAAGTAATTTAATACATAGATACAAAATCAAGATTGATCTGTTGATTAATTTCGATGGATCTTAGGGAATGAGTATAAAGGACACTTTTGATTTTTTCTGAAAAGACAAGTGGATCTTTACTCATCTCTGAGAGAAAAAGGAAACAACAGGACAACTGGAGAACAAGAGTCACGGAGCAAGACAGAAAACAGCATCTTCCTCGACATCAGCAGAAGTGTACAGCTGGGCTAAGTGATTCCCTCCACCTGCGAGGCACCACTCGGCCAGCGTGCATCCAGTCTCCCTGCACTTATCACTAGCCACCAGCGCAGCTCCAGCACCAGCAGAGGATGGCTGCAGCCAAGACCGAGATGATCCTCCCAGCCCTGCAGATCTCAGAGCCGCTGAGCTTCCCTCACTCCCCCATGGATAACTATCCCAAGCTGGAGGAGGTGATGATGCTCAGCTCTGCAGGGACCCCCTTCCTCACCGCCTCCGCACCCGAAGGTGCTGGCTTTGGCTCCGGGGAGGCAGGAGATCAGTACGACCACCTTGCTGGAGGTAAGATCTGGAGATTTGTCTATTATGCCTCTTGTGCTATGTGCTGCATGTAAAACTGAACTAAAGATTACGGCACATCTGCTGAGCTACACTAAACCAAGAAAAGAGTTAAGTGAAATAAACAGCTGCATAACTTTAATTATTTTACATATTTTGCTGTGTTTTATTAATTCACATTATTGATGTATCATATGAATGCAGCTGAGACAGATTTTCAGTTACAAGTCTAGCTATATTAAATTGTTTCATCATAGCTTATGGTGAGAAATGTTATACTTGGAGTGAAATTGCAGGCTACAAGTACATTTTAATTTTAATTGACCGAACATAATACAATACAATAATGCAATAAATATTCACAAATGAACAAAAACAGCTAAATAAAAAAAAAGCATCTGACTTTATATCAATTTATCGATAGCTCTAAATCCCTGTCAACTCTCAGAGGACTCAACACTGCTCAGTCACCGCATGCCTCTAGACACTCCTACAGCTCAATTCAAATTGCATTCCTTAAACCAGCTGAACTGCAGTTTTGGTAATCAATTGCCTCGGGCTCTGTGATGGGCTTCAAGAATGTGCGCGCGTTTGTGCGCGCGCGCGTGTGTGTGTGTGTGTGTGTGTGTGTGTGTGTGTGTGTGTGTGTGCGCAAGACAGGAAGACTGAAAGAATGAAAGAAAGACCGAGAGTGTGAGCAGAGGAAAATGCGAGCATAGAAAGCTTGCACAGCAGCCCTTGTTGAGGTTGAGGACAGTTTTAGAGTTTAGGGGGAAAGAGTTTAGTTGGAGGGGTTTTCTCTGTGTGGGCACCAGACTGATCTGTCTCAGAAGTGAGGGGTGACACACTGTCCAGTGCTCTGGCAGGATTCCTCCTCACCCTCCCTCTGCATATTGACAGTTTGATTAATGTCTCCTCTTTCTCTGTTCTCCCTGCAGATACGTTACCTGATATCCCCTTCAACTGTGACAAGTCAGTGGGAGAGCAGACCTACCCCACCCAGAGGCTGCCCCCCATCTCTTACACAGGCCGCTTCACGCTGGAGCCTGCCACCACCTGCAGCAACAGCCTCTGGGCGGAGCCCATCTTGGGCCTGTTCACTGGTCTGATGGGCAATATTGCCCCCAGCTCTTCCTCCGCTGCCTCACAGACCACCTCGTCCTCCTCTTTATCAATCCAGTCCTCCACTTCCTCCTCTTCTACCTCTTCCTCATCTCAGAGCCTCAGTTCCTCCATTCACCACAGCGAGCCCAACCCCATCTACTCAGCGGCCCCAACCTACTCCAGTCCCAACTCTGACATCTTCCCGGACCAGGGCCAGGCTTTTGCCAGCTCAGCTGGAGCTGTGCAGTACCCTCCTCCGGCCTACCCCAATGGCAAAACCTGCAACACTAGCTTCCCTGTGCCCATGATTCCTGACTACCTCTTCCCCCAGCAGCAGGGAGAGATCAGCCTGGTGCCCCCTGACCAAAAGCCCTTCCAGAGTCAGTCAAGCCAGCCCTCCCTCACTCCTCTGTCCACCATCAAGGCCTTTGCCACCCAGACTGGTTCCCAGGACTTAAAGAGTGTCTACCAGTCCCAGCTGATTAAGCCCAGTCGCATGCGCAAGTACCCCACACGGCCGAGCAAGACACCTCCTCACGAGAGGCCCTACGCTTGCCCCGTTGAGACCTGCGATCGTCGCTTCTCCCGTTCTGATGAGCTGACACGTCACATTCGCATCCACACGGGCCAGAAACCCTTCCAGTGCCGCATCTGCATGCGCAACTTCAGCCGCAGCGACCACCTGACAACCCACATCCGCACTCACACTGGAGAGAAGCCCTTCGCCTGCGAAATCTGCGGACGCAAGTTTGCCCGCAGTGATGAGAGGAAGAGGCACACAAAAATCCACCTACGGCAGAAGGACAAGAAAGCAGAGAAGGCAGGAGCAGTGGTGGTGACAGCAGCGCCCGTATCAGCTGCTTCACCTGCCTCCAGCTACCCTTCTCCCATCACCTCCTACCCATCTCCAGTGTCTTCTTACCCCTCTCCCGTCACCTCTTGCTACTCCTCTCCCGTCCACACTTCCTATCCCTCTCCTTCCATCGCCACCACCTACCCATCAGTGTCCATGTCCAGCACCTTTCAGTCCCAGATCGCCTCATCCTTCCCCTCCTCAGTCGCCTCCAACATCTACAGCTCCCCCGTCCCCACCCCGCTATCAGACATGCAGACCACTCTCTCCCCAAGGACAATCGAGATCTGCTAAGAAAGACTTTTAATAAAAACTTTTCATAGTCTCTGTGCACCTCTCCTTCCTTAAGGTTCTTTGAGGGGAAAGAACTCAGCATCAAAAGACTTTGTTTTCCCCTCCAAAAAGCACTTTTCTGTCTGCTCCCTGTGCAGTGTTAGGTGAATCTTGAGATTTACCTGAAACAGAGAAAAAGACACATGTCAAGGACTAGGCAAAGACAATAGAAGATGAAAAGGAATTTCTTTTTGTTTCTGTAAAACAAATGCAGCACTTCAAATGCATAAGGGACTCAACAGATAGACCGTAGAAACCGGCATTGACGGGTTTCTACTATTAGGTACAGAAAAACCAAGAGACAAACAGATTGCCAGCAGTTGTGGCACGTTCGCCCTTGCAGGCACTCAAACAGTACAAAAGACATTGAATGATATACATAAGCTACCATATATGTATATTGTACATGTGCCATGTTCCGTTTTTTATCATTCTTTGGTACCATTGATGTGAAAAATGATTTGCATATTTGCATTGTATTATTTGAAGTGAGCAGGGCCATATTTTCTACATACTTTCTCTATTATGTAGTGATGATGCTGTGATTCGTTTTGACATTGTTTGAAAAAAAAGCACTTAAGTATTCAAGCATGAGTAAGAGTGATGTTAGTTTCTGTTTGTAAATATCATCCACTGGTACTATATTTTTCTCTCTTTCTCACATGTGACATATCGCTCGGTTATATGGAAAAATAGAGAAAAGGAAAAAAAAACATTTAAAAAAAAAAAAACTAAACAAGACAAACGCTCCCGTTATTTGGTGCCTTTTTGTGAAGCCTTGCTGATGTTGTGACTCGGCTGAGCGCGAGAGAGGATGCACTGCATCTCGCCTTAAGGGTTGAGGGAATATTTTTGTTACAGAATGTAAGTCATACTCAGAGGGAGGAAAAGGGACGAGCTATGAGGGCACCGCTTCATTTCATTAGAATGTAAGCAAAAAAGGAGAAAAACTATAAAGTATATTTTTGTAAAACTTAAGTGTAAATATCCACATCTTCAAGAGCTGGAATGTTGAAGTTACCTACTGAGTAGGCATGGGATTCTTTTGTATGTTATATACATGCAGTTCATTATTTTGTGGTTATCTTTATTTTGTATTTGTGTTTGTTAAAACAAGTGACTGTTTCTGGCTTCTAAACACATTGAATGCGCTTAACTGCCAATGGGATATTTGGTGTACAAGATATCCTCCCAGAAATGAAATATAAATAAAAATATGAATATATATGTATATTTGTTCTCATACTTTATTTTCCTACTTCTGTGCTTTCAAATATTTCCATTGGTACTTCAAACCATTTCATTCAAAGTCATTACACCGCACCCTTCATTTCATCATGTACGTACATCCCTCATACATGAACATCTATATTGCATCATCTTATATGTTAATTGTGTGCAAATTATTAGTGGATTTTTACCACAATTTCACATCACAGAGAGCCACCCTTTCCTTTGAGGAAAATCTGCACAGCGTGATCTTATAGAAACTCCGTTTTAATCGCTGTTCTCCAATTGAACCCTGTATTAATGATAACACTAATGCATGACTCCCATGCCTATAAACAGTGAAGATGAGGATTTCTTATCTAGATCCAACATGCTCTTGAAGATATTAAATTTATCAAAATTTCCATTTCATTTTAGATTTTATGATACACACTGGCCTTTACTGTTGAATACACAGACTTCCAGCAAAAAAAAAAAAAAAAATCCCTCTTCTGTATGCTGTTAGAAAAATGATTTTTTTTTTTTGGAGCGCTATATTTTAAACCGACTGTGCTTAGACATGCACAGGGTTATTTTCACAGAGTGCAGGTGAAATCCATCATGTGATAATTACCTTCTTTTCTGCAAATGTGCTTGGCGAGATGCTGTCACCGCGTAGCAAATGAGCTGTTACACACAATTGGGCAATATCCGTGTAGGTTAGGCAGAATTGTTGCATGGGTGCAGCTGAACAGACTGGCCCTGAAGGTTTAACTGCCGTTTCTTTTGGTTTTTCAAGCAGAATATAATAACAGCCTCTTCATGCCATCATTATTCATCTGCCACTGTTCCCTAGGCAAAAAAATTCTTGCTACATGTTTGAGAATGAAAATAAAACAGCTTTGTTTTTTTTAGCCTATGTAGACAAGAACCCTCCTAAGTTTTACTCTCAGAGCTTTGGAGTAATTTTGTGTTGTGAAATGCACTAACCAAAATACTCACAAATGCAAACACAGCTAAAATAGAAAGTACGAAAACAAGTAGAAGAGAGTGACGGAGGGAAAGGGAAAATAATTAAGATAATTGGTCTCCTGATCCCAAATTGACTTTCTAAATTGGGTGTGATGAGGTGTGTGTGTGTGAGTTTGTGTGTGTGTGTGTGTGTGTGTGTGTGTGTGTGTTGGTGCGTATATGTAAGCAGGCATTTGTGTGCCATATACACAGTAACTGTCTATAGACTCTGACTAATGTAGTTGTTTCCTGGAGTGTGCATGTTGCAAGTGTGTAATTGTGTGAAATTTGCCGCGTTGGCAGCCGTGGTTCTGCTTTGTTTTCTCTTAGTTAAAGCTCAGCGTCCCCATGAAACAGATCTACCTGGACAACACCCTCTCATCTGCTGACACAGTTTGCAGGTGTGTGTGTGTGTGTGTGTGTGTGTGTGTGTGTGTAAACTCTGCTAAATGATAGAGCAACAGGCAGCAAAAATGAGCAATGGGCGGAACTCAGCGTCACTGCTACGATTGAATTGATCTTGCTAAAAATGGAAGAAATATCGGTCTGTCTGTCTGTCTGTCTGTCTTTCAATTTTCTCGATTTCACACTTGGCGAGTGTGTTGCTGAGAACCCAAGGAAGTGCAGTGACGGGTGCGAGCTCTTGAGATCTACATGACATATTTATTAGTAGTTTATTATGTACACTAATGTGTAGCGGGTTGTGACTTTTAACTTTTACACCGGCAGACGGCATGCTGGGTACAACTCGCTTTCTGTTGCTCGCTACAGTACATTCAAGAACTGATGAAGAAAGACAGACCGGAGAGACCGGAGATGTTACATTGTAGCAAACTCAAACATGTCAAGCATCAGCGATGTAACTTTCGAAAGCTAGCTGTTAGCCAAAGACGCATGTACTGTAGCATTGCTAGGGGACGCAACTATGTCATGGCAGGAGTATTGCTCAGGAGGTTGTTTGTAAGCGCGGTTCTCGAGAAAGCTGCAATCAGCCCTTGATGAACAGGCAGGTTTTGAACGTGCGCTAATACATTAAATACACACACGTGAAAGGATATACTACAGCAAAACAAAAATCAGCATTGTGGTTCCGCTCTGAGTTAAATGATCTTGATGTGTAAAAGATTATGTTCCCCACTCAGAGCCACATCCAGCTTTTCTGGACAAATCTCAAGCCTCCTTGTGTGGCTTAAAATCTTGAAATCTGTCATTTCCTGCCATTGTTTACGGCATTATTTTGGTCCCTGGCTTCAAACCAAGATCCATTCAGCAGATTTTACATCAAAACTTTCTCATTGCCATGCTTTTAGGAAACTCTTTTCCTCAATGTGAAAACCACAGAGTGTGCTTCTGTCAGCCCTTTTTTGTCATGTTAAGAGACAATAATTCAACTAGTATTGTCACAGTCCATAACCAAAATGCTATAAAGACAGACGACCAGTATCCCTCAAAGTACGAGGGAATTGTGTAGCCCATCGTATCCTCTTGCTCTGATTCAATCCTCTTCCTCGCGTATCAAAGCTCACGCGCTGCGCCTGTTCTGTTTAGGGAGGTGCAAGAGGAGCGCGAGAGGAGTTGGGAGTGCTGTTGCGTCGTGGCTTCACTCTGTTGTAACCCACAATGGAGCCACCTCATGCCCCCAACAGGCTTTCACTTCAAGAGCCCTGCCTTTGTTCAAAAATGTATTTGTTCTCTTATTCTTTTTGGGAACTGTGTAAAACAAAAAAGGACGAATGGAGAACCGTTCTTTCTCCCTCAGCCCTCAAACCCCACCCCGCTACCACCTCTCCCTCTCTCTCCCTGTCTGTCTCTACCTTGCTCTCCCTCTCTGGTAGTGCATATTTTGCTGGAGATGCTAATGATCTCCCCCCTCTGTATTCTGATGCAAGGTCTGTCTACACTTTTCCCTTTCATCCACATACAAATGTGCTCTTATTGCCTCTTCGCCCTCGGGCCTTTTAAGATGCCTTTTTGAAATATGCCGTTTGATAAGCACATCATTGGCCAAGTCCCCGCAGTGATTAGAGATCTCTTTAATGTTAGCAAGTTAGAGAGCGAATGAGGGGCTCCGGGGCCGGCAGCTATCCCTTCTCCTCTGCCCTCACCCCTTGACATCTCCCGGGCCACTGGGGAGAGACCAATGTCGGGTAGGACGACCCAAAGCCCAGCTTAGCATGTTGGCACCGTTGGCCATCGTCCATGCTTTCTTCCCCAGATGGAGATGGAGCACGGGAGGAAAGACACTGGAGAATCTCTTTCATAGCGATATGGTACTGTATGCTGGAAGGCTAGATTTCTGTACTTTATCACAGGGATATGACAGAAGGACTGCTCTCTAATGTCTTTTAAATATGCTCCATTGATCTAATGTTCAGAGCCTCGCTTTGTCTCACTGGGATGGGTTTTTTTTTTTTTCTATCTTGCCAATAGGGAACGCTGATGCAGTTGTCAGGTGCTTTTTCCTGCTCTGCGCCTTGCACTTGATACCTGTTGAGCCTTTTGGGATAAATAGGTTATATTTAAATTGCTTGATTTCCAGCCTCCTCAGTTACATTTCAGGTAGATTGCAGCATTTACATAGACGCGGCGTTCAGGAGACGTGCTTGGCATATCACAGTTTGAAACAAACATCAGTCAGAAAATGTGAGTACGACACACCTGGACAAAATGTAGCGGCCCATGTTTAATGATCTCCTCACGTTTTAAAGGAAATACAGACAGACCAACCTGGAACAACAGATGCTCAGCTTTTCACATAAACACAACCACGCACATAAAAGATGTTGAAGATGTCACAAATTTGCTCTCCATTTCTGGGTTAAGATGTGTGAAAGTTTTGCATGTGTGTCAGCTGTGTACCTGTTCAAAACGCACCAGATGTAAGAGCAGCACAACTCACAAGCATCTTTGAAATTATTTGTGGCACACAAAAGAGATTTTTGACGTATCACTTCCACAATAATCTACAGGTGTCCTGGCAACTTTAGCTCTACTTAATAAGCCATGCTTGTTTGAAGTACATGGCTTTGAACAGACAACAAAACAGTGCATGCTTAAGTACCTCCAAATATGACACCTCTTCAACTCAGCATCAAGCACACTACAGCTTCACAAAAGGCACCTAGGTGGCTCTGAAATGCAAACAGGCCCTCATAAGTCTTTATGTGTTAAGGCTAGTAAGTGGGCTCGAGTTGTTTTCTTTTCTGTCTGTGAGTCTGACTATTATATGCAATCCCTGAGCAGGGTCTCTGAATCTGAGTAAATAAATGCAGTTATGCCTCTCAGAGACCTGTCTGTTTTTATCAGAGGGATGCATGTTCTGCAGCAGATGGCTTCCTACTGCAAATTAGAGGCTCTTGCACTGTGCAAAACATACATTTTTAAATAACAATAATTCAAACAAAACAATGATGAATGTATTATAGTAAATATTTATAAATAGAAGTAGATTGGCTGTTATTAGGGCTATTATAAGTGCCGTAATGCCCTAAAATTCTCATAAATCTGCCTCTTTCTATGATCCATTTTATTCCACATGAAGCAGTAGAGATGCATTTCAGGTTCACTAGATTTGCTTGAACGAGAGTTCAAGAGTTCAGAACAACCGCCCGGTTGTCACAACATTCCAGATTAGAGGTGAGAGCTACAGTGATGTAAGTATGTGTGAGTATACTGTGTGTGTGTGTGTGTGTGCGTGTGTGCGTGTGTGCGTGCATGCGTGTGTGTAGGCTTTGTGACTGAATATAACTAAAACTACATTTACTAAATATAGTTTGGCCTTTATTTACATGTTCCTGGCCATTGAGGCATTTGCATATTTTCCTAAGGAGCACTGCTGCAACCACTAAGTAAGATGGCAATTTAGGACAGTTGTAGGTCAAAAAAATAAATAAATAAAAATAATATTTCTAATATAGATAGATATAAATTGTACATTTGCGAGAAGAAAGCTCACAAATTTACGAGAAGAAAACTTGAAAATTCAAGTTGACCTATTCAAAATATACTCGGATAATTGCATTATAATCATATCACAATCACATAGATTTAGAAATAAAGAAATACCATAAGCATTGAGACTTTGAAGATCCATTTTTTGTTAATTTTTTTGTCAGAGGAAAAAAAACATACTGATTTGGATGAGGTTATAGCCTTTGTGCCTCATGGACTACAACCCAATAGACAGATACAAGGATATCACCATGTTCCATATTGTTGCACCTGTTACACTGACGTGTACCTCATCTCAACCTCAACCTCATCACACCACAGACAAAGCCGGTAAACAAGGAATGCCACATGCACACGTTAGTGAGGAGTTGGAACATTGCATGTGTCCACTGGGTTGTAGCTCCTGATGTACAAAAGCTATCGCCTCATCTAAATCAGTATGTTCCCAATTCACAAAAAAAATCCTCTTCAAAGTCTGGATGCTTATTGTTTTTCTGGGCTAAAATCACGAGTATTTACTTATTGCTAAATCCGAGTGCAAAGTATAATTTGATTAGGTCATCCACTGCAGGCATAATACAAGGCAAGCTGCGGCGTCTGTGGTGTGATGGGGCTGATCCAACTTTGCAAAATGAAGCAATGCGGTTCCTTGATTTAAAAAAATTAGAATAATTTCAGTATTTTTTCCTTTAATTTTCTGACCTAAATCTTGGAAATTCAGATTTTTTTTTTCTATGAATATTATTCCGCTCCGCCAGATCTGTCATTTTGGATTTTTTTTCAGTCGTAAGACCTGTAATAAGATTAGAATAATAAAGATCATACAAAACCAACTAACCCCCTTATGAGCAGATCAGGGCTTCCTGTGTCTTACTCTGATACATCAAAAGCTGACAGACAGAGAGAGAGAGAGAGAGAGAGAGAGAGAGAGAGAGAGAGGGAGAGAGGCAGAGACCTAAAAGAAAATCCTGCCCCCCCCCCCCTCCAGATGTGCCCTGCAGTGACTTCACCACCTGTCATTCAAAAGGCCCTCTGCCAGGTGTCTGATCAGACACCACAGCCACCTGTTCTTCACTTATTAGGTGATACCTGTGGAATAAGTAGGTAATAAATAATGTAATATGCCACAGGAATAAAGCTTTAGTTACACAACTGCAAGAGGAAAACACAATCTTGCTGGTTCAAGGCCAAAGATAATAGAATCAAGACTAACAGCGGTGGCAAGAGACATCCTTTGTCTTGGTGTTTTATAGTTTTGACTTACACTGACAATGGTATTGTGTGCTGTCGCTGCTCTGCTTTCATAATGCAGCTCCAGGTATTACAAAAGCAGCGCTCCTCATCCGGCTGCTAAGCCTCGTTTAAAGGCTGAGCCATAATCACATACTAAAAAATAGGAGATTCCTGTGTGGACAGAATGTAGAATTAGATAAACCGGTGTGTGTGTATATGTGTGTGTGTGTGCATCATGTGCCTATATGCTGCAGCCATAAGGTGTTATCAGTCTCAGGGGTGACAGCGTGATCGTGAGGGAGTGGGAGAAGTGAGATTTGGGGAGGAGGAGGGATACGGTGAATGTGTATCATCATCTGGCCAGGTTTCCTTTCCCGCCCCCTCACTACAGCTGTCCTCCATGTCTGATGAAAGCCTTTCGCTGCTATATTTGTCCCACAGTGATGAGGTGGAACTAATGGCCACTTTCACACCAGCTGATGTCATCAGTGTGCTGCGCCTTGGGAGCAGGGGGCTCGGAGCGGCCTGGCTACCTGCTGGGAGCTTCTGTTGTCCACCGGCACATGCACACGTATAAATGATTTACATCAACTTGCTTGTTTTATACCCAATGTTCTCAGGGGAAACTCTCAGGTCAGCACTCTCCAAGGGTCCGCCAATGTTTAACGGAATAGTTTGACATTTTGACATTGGCCTTCTTGCCGAGCGTTAGATGAAGCTTGGAAAAGATAACAAAATCCACCGCTTCATATTAACCGTACAGACATGAGAGTGGTATCAATCTCCTCGTCGGGAAAGAAAGCGTTGTATTTCACAAAATGTCAAACCATTTCTTTAATGTACTATAATCCAATTGTCTACCAATTTATATAGATATTAATCCAAGCAATCATCCTCTTTTCCTCTTTCTCTCTGTCAGTCTCTCCTCGTCTGCCTTCCTAACAGCTAGTTAACAGTAAGCAGTGTGTGCTGTGGCGAGCCGAGCACAGCCACATCTCTGTCACATCCACAGATCGGTCCTCATTTAGGGCCTGTGACTGCATGCAGTGGCATGTCAGCATCTGTCAGCTCTGTCAAGTGTATATGTAGGCTTTTACACTTCCTAATGTGAAACAGTTGACAGGTTATTACTGCCAAAGTGAAGTCATGAGCCTTGACCACAGCTATAACCCAACTTTAACCTGGGAACATTTTTGGCTCAGCACTGAAATGCTTTGACAAGGTGAGACGAGCAAAGTTTTCCAGATAGCAGACTCAAACATTTAGCTGAGGGGAAAACTGTGCATTACCTGGCTATCCTGTTTCCATTAGGATACATCTGTGATCAGATCATGAACTCTGCACGCTTTCAATGCTTGAATCGTTTGGCTATAAATACCTCAGATGCCCCCTCAGTGAAATTACCCCTTCAGCGGCCCTATCTCCTCCTGCCCTCCATCATTTTCATCCTCTAATGTACGTGAAGCCGCCAGTAATGGTGCTAGATTACAAAGAGTGCGCGTAGTTTGTGTGTGCGCGTGTTTTTTTGCAGCTCGGAAACATCCCTGCAGTTAAGTATAATTCACACACAGAGTGCCGCGCATTTGACCCGAACACGTGCACGCACGCACACACTTCAGTGTGCTCTCTCTACACCTCAGGGTGTGTGTGTGTGTGCATTTAGCTCTGTACACTGCCGCTTAATAGAGTCCTCCATTGTGAGTAATGACCCCAGCCCTATTCTGTTATTCTATCCAGACCAGCGGGCTAAAAGTTGCTGTGAGGATGAGAATCGTCTCTCTCTTTCTCTAGAGCAGTAACATGAGGAGAAATTGCAGTTAAATGAATGGTTGTTTACTCGCTGTGTTGTCCCCAAATAAATCTCATCCATCTTCCTTTGTGCACTGTTACATCCTTCTATTTGACTTTTACCTTTAACATACATTATTGCTCTTATTTGTCGCTACACACATTCAGTGATTTCTCTTGACATCCCCACATGCTAAACAATGTTCTACCACTACAGCTTTGCTCTTGAATTCCAGGCTTGAACCCACACACACATTTTCCCTGGCAGCCTCAAACACCGCCATCACCACACACCATGCCAGTGATGCTATGAAGCAGCGGGGCTGTCAGTGTGTATGGAGGGGTGTGTGAACGTGTGTTTATTTGTGATTGTTTGTGTCTAGGACGGTATTTTACACTCTGCTGCCCGTCTACTGTCCATCCTCTCTCTCTCTTTTAAATCCTTTTCCTCAGTCTGTTGCTTTTCCTTTGTCTGTGTGTGCGTGTCTGTGTGTGTGTGTGCGTGCGTGTGTGTGTGTGCGTGCGTGTGTGTGTTTATGCTTGTTCATGTGTGTTTTTGTGTGTGTGAGAGAGAGAGAGAGAGTGAGAGAGAGCAGGTGCAGGATTTAACATGTCACTTTACAGATTTATGTCTGATTGGAGCACTCACTGTTTACCAGGAAACATCTGTCTGTCTGTCTCTGTTCGTCTGTCTGTGCGTCTGTCCGCCTGTCCGTGAGCAGTGGAAGTTTATTGTCAACATGAATGCACAGATGGCCGATCAATAAGCAATGAAGCATGAGCCCACAACAAGGTTTTAGCCGTTGACAGAAAAGTGTCTGGTTTTGAGTTTTTGGCAGACATTTTCACAGCTTCTGAAAAGGCAAAGTGAGGAGGAGAGCAAACAGGTCACCAGCATCACTGAAGGCAGTTTAACTGAGAGGAGCTCAAACACAACAAGCAGATGTCTTTCTGGACTTTGCTGCAAATTAAATGGAAGCAGGATGCACTTTGAATGTCAGGGCTAAAAAAAGGACATTTGAATAATATTCCATCACGGTCATGTTTTCTTCATTGAAACAGTGTTCATTTTGTTAACGACAACTATGATTAAATATGTTCGTCAACAAGCTTTTTTATCCATGACTAGGACGAGATGAGACAGCACCGACGTTATCAAACAAACTGCGATATCAGCATGCAATACTGTTGAAGAGATATATAGTTAAAAAACGTTTTTTTACCAAAATGTGTCTTTATTTTTGTTGACGAAAAAGAGGAGACGGAATATTATAGACCGCGAGCAAACGAGGAGCAAAGTCAGGAGGACTCGGAGTAACTTACTTCCGTTAACGTTGACAATTACAACAACAGGCTTGGGAGAAAGACACAAGGTGATACTGGACTAGATATGGACTAGATAACACAAAAATGTCAATAGTTTTTTTTTTTTTTTACCAAAGATTATACGAAATAGATAAGGTTTTCTGTGTAAATGCCCAGACTTGCAACTGAAACAAAAAACTGGATGAGATTGAATAAATATGATTAAAACTAAGAAGGACATTTGACACAGGACTAAGACTAAATTAAATGAAATAAAACTAACTAAAATGATGATTCAGGATAAGATGTCCGCAAGAAACGTAAGCAGGAAAGCTAATGTGGGTTGTTGTTAAAAGTCTGCGGCTCCTGTGTTGTGTAGCCGGCTGCTCAGTGTATACTGTAGATAGATACGACAGAACGCTGATTTGATTGTCTGTATCAAAATAAGGTTTCCATCTATGTAGACATCATTATGTTGAATTTATGCAAAACTATAAATGATCACCAACGTCCTTAGAATTCATCCTCTGGGAACCATGAACATCTGTATCAAATTTAAAGGCAATCCATCTAAAGGTTGTTGAGATATTTCACTTTTTATATTTATATTTTCAATTTCAAAGTGGTGGACCAGCAGATCGACACTAGAGTCACACCCCTAGTGTGGCTAAAATGTCTTACTTGGCAAAGACAGATTAAATCTTGAATACACAGGAAAGTCAGTGCGAGAGCAAACGTGATGTCACAACCGTCATAGTTATAAATACTTACGTATATGCAGATAGAATCCACATGTTCACCACGCTGTCCCAGCCCCCATCTATACAGTAAATACAGCGCTATGGTAATAGAGCAACATGTTACATATCATTACTCCACAGTGGAATACTGTATGTCATTGGTGCAGAGAATAAATGCTGGCCTGTGAAGTGTCTGCTACAGCAATAAGCCACTAGCTGCAGGCTGTAGAGAGAGCAAAGCAGAAACAGAGGGAGGGAGCGCTGGAGCTGAAACCAGAGAGCGGGCCCAGCCCAGCCCGACCGGCGGCCCACCACCACCTCTGCAGCCTCCCTCAAGCCTTCATGTGATCGCCTCTCCAGAAGCCAAACAGTAGAGGAAATGTCAGTCTTCTAGGCAGCCAGGAAACCTCCATGCCCAAACAAGGAGCTTCCTGCCCTGACACAGCTCTTCCTGTAGGCTATGTAAGGACTTTCCTGCCCTCGCTCCCTCTCTCTCTTCTGTCTGTGTGTGTGTGTGTGTCTCTCCCTCTCTCTCTTCTGTCTGTGTGTGTGTGTGTCTCTCCCTCTCTCTCTTCTCTGTGTGTGTGTGTCTCTCCCTCTCTCCCTTTCTCCCTCTCTTTTGGCAGGCTGCCCTTCGGCAAGCTGCCTCAGTGCAATCCTTTTTTTCCTAGCCCTCTTGCTAGGTGTGCGTGTGTGTCTGTGTGTGTGTGTGTGTGTGTGTGTGTGTGTGTGTGTGTGTGCGTACGTGTGTTTATTATAATAATTATGTTATGCTGGTTCATCAACTTGCTAAATAACGCAGCATGTTGCAACGCAGTCCAAGTACTTAACCTATCTACATTCATTGTATGTAATACGTAACGTTTCTTTCTTTGTGAGTTCTGTGTATCTTTAGAGAATATTTCAGGAGGGCCTGTTGTTGTGTTAATGGGGCAGTTCTTCCCTCTCTTTCCAGTCGTCTGTTGGCCTGTTTAATATAACCATAATATACAACAAAGCTGCCACCCACCTCTAGAGCTGTCTGGCAAGACTTGTTTTGAGACACCTCTGAAGTCCATGTGAGGGTTGCACTGTACTTTGAGTAATGCAACATATTGTTTTCGACTAGTTTTCAGAGGTAGAAAAGTTTCTCTAAACCTGTAGCTGTAAATGTGAAATAATCTAAAATTGAACAATGACCCAGATGTTCATACTATTGATAATTGGCCAGGTCAAATTCTTTCCTTTTTCCAGGTTGTCAAGGTCATACACGAGAAATTGCTGGAGGAAATAGACTTTTTAGCCATGCCAGCGGTATGCTTCACCCCTTTGGTCCAGACTGAAATATCTTAACAACTGTTTGATGGATTAAGACAAAATGTTGTACAAACATTAATGTTACCCAGAGGATGAAGCCTACTGACTTTGGTGATCCCCTGATTTTCCTTGACTCACCATGAGATCAACATTTGAGGTTTTTTGTGAAAAGTCTTGACAGCTCTTGGTTAGATTGCATGGAATTTGGTTTCCATTCATGTCCCTCTCAGGATGAATTGTAATTACTTTTGTGATCCATTAACTTTTAATATAGCACCATCATCAGGTCAAAATGATAATTTCTTCAATACCTTGGTCTATGAC
>CALSBV010010690.1:1453837-1493028 GCA_943590825.1 Bovichtus diacanthus
CACACACACACACACACACACACACAGCCGAATACTTTCGCCACAGTGTTGTAGTCAGAGCTGAAACCTCTGCGATATGGCCCATAATGCTCTCCTCTCAGTGGCAGAAAGACAAAAAGAGCAGTTCTGGGCCAACAACAATACGACATGAAAACACTCAAGACACCGCCTCAAACCAGCGCCACTCAAGGGGAACTATGCTATGGCTGTACTGGGATATAACAGTCCAGATTAAGGCTTTACTTTAAACATGAACACTGTCTGAGCAGACTAAGGGATTCAAAATAAAAACGGACACGCTGACTGGACATCCGCAGCTGTGATCCGTGGGCTTTTCATAAAAGTTGCTGCAGCTCAGACTAAACAAGTGGTCTGCCTGCAGCCCCCGTGGGAAGCTGCTCACAATACATGACATGGCACGGCTGAGGCCCTAAAGATGAAACAGATGCTACCATAGTTTGCCATTCAAGAGCATTTTGGAGTTGTTAAGGTGGTCAGACTGTCCGGTGTCAAGCCTGTTCCCACTGCATGATAAACTCCTGCCAATGCCCTCATGTCTTGTTCGTCGTCTTAGTACCATTTATGAAAGTTGTGTGTGAAGAAAAACAGAAAAAAGATAGAGAGATGAGAGCGGGCAGAGAAGGAGGGAGAGTCAGTAGATGATGGAGGAAGAGGAGTTGCGATCATCCTGGAGAGACTGCTCCTTTGTTCTGTTGCATTAATCTGCTTTTTTCCCCGTTCCCCTGCTCGTTCTTTTGATCCGCTGTTGGATCATCCCCTTGATGATTCACTAACAGCAAAAGAAATTAAATACATCGGATTGACGACCCGCTCCCCCCCCCCCCCACATCATATCCCCTCCCCGACTCTTCGCCACCACTACCTCCCTCCTCCTCTCCTTCCTCCCCTCTTCTTTTCCCCGAGGCCCCCATTTCTTCAATAGATAAGCAGCGGATCCGTTCTTTATCGCTTCACTCTCCATCTCTACCCTTCTCTTCTTTCTCTTCTTCCCTCTTTTCTGTTTTTTTCCTCTGCGATGTGTTTAATCCCAGCCTCACGGTGGATGCATGTCAGAGATGTAATTCCATTGTTTAACATGCTCCTCTGAGCCCACACCCCACCCCAAACTCAGTCACTCCCGGGGCCACATGCATATTCATCAGCTATCAAAAACAAAAGGCAGATCACACTGTTTGTCATGTACCGCAACCAGCGCTATTCAATTCTCTCCCTTCTTTGCTGCTTCTGGCGGATTAGTGCATGTTAAACATATCTCAGACACACAAATCCTAAGTACTAACATATAGACATTCAATCAGAGATAGAAAGTCTGTAGTTTTCTTAACATGCGGGCGAAAGCTCCTTATACTTATGTGAAGATGCTGGGAAGTCTGGGGAGAGTGTGGAGCGCGGTGATAGTTGGAGGCAGTGGAAAACAAAGTCAGCAGAAGATTTAAGAGCAATGTGGGAAAAAGGGGTCAGTTATGCAAAGGGACATGCATGGCTCTTTGAGACTGTAGGCCATTCATCAGGCAGTCCTGCACAGTCTGAGCCGGAGTGAGAGTGGGTCCCCAGGTCCTGCTACAGTCTTCTGGGTGATGTCCAGGATGCACCGGCGCACAGCTCCAGGTTCCAGGCTCCAGGGCCAGACAGATGTAAACACGGCCTGACCGCACACAGAGGCGCAGTGCCAGCCAGCCCTCACCTCGCACATAAACAGCCAAGGAGGCCACACTGTGGGCCGGGGGACAGACAGCGCTGAACCTGGCTGGAGGGAAGAGAAGACAGAGTGCGTGTGTGTGTGTGTGTGTGTGTGTGTGGGGGGGGGGGGGCAGAGCAGGGAAGGCAAGAGAGCATGAGGCAATGAGTTTATGCTTGTTAGAGAAGTTCACATTTCTGAGGAAAAAAACAAAACTGTGGCATCTATGCTTATTTGCCTTAACGTTGTATATCTTCTATTGTTCTTATTATTTGCAGTTCCTAATTGCGGTTCATGCCACCAGCGCTGTGTGCATTCGGGTGGATCTGCTTAGATATTTTCTCCAACGCCCTGTCATGACAGATGCGCTGGGCTCCTCAGCGCCTGTTTGATTTATGCGTCAGGACAAATATGGGTCAAAATGAAACATCCAACATGGTGGCTTCTTCTTGCTTGTTCTTCTCTCTTCTTTTTCATTCCCTTTGCACTTTCTTCTTTTCAAAGCTCGGCTCAGCGGGACTGTGTGTCTCTGCTGCACCACAGCCAGGTTGTGTGTGTGTGTGTGTGTGTGTGTGTGTGTGTGTACGTTTGTGTGATGAGACGTGACAAGCGCCTTCATCCTCCCCTCAGACGTCGCATTCCACAACGCTCCGCCACTCGCTCCGTGTGGCGCGCTTTTCATCTTTCCCCTACCCGTTCCTTCCTTATTCTTCTTCTCCTCTTCTTCCCTCTCCCTGCTCTTCTTCTCCTCGCTCTCACAGGTGTAAGAAAGGCGCATGGAGAAATGAAAGGGACAAGATTCTAATTAGAGGAGGAGGCAGAGACAAAAGCAGGGGGATAACGAAGGGAAGCAACGATAACACATGTAAAACACAAAGCCTTAATCTTAGAGAGCGTTTGCAGGGATCTCTCATTTCTCTCCCTCTACAGTGAAGCGAGGCAGGGGGGTTGTGTGTATGGGAACACGAGGGGATAGGATGTGATTATGAGCGCAGAGCTGACAGACAGAGAGATTGGCGTGTGTGTGTGTCTGCGGATATGTGTGTGTGTGTGTATCCCCACAGGGCTTTTGGTTCCCTCTCTTCATAGGGACCAACTTAAAAAACACAAGCCATGTAAAAACATGCAGGCAGTTGTACTTTTAGCATTGTTTACTTATTTGGAGAAAAGTGCAACAAAGTGCCAATTTATTTAAGTAACTGCATCTTAATTCAACACTTTTAGTGCATAAGTTAAGCCGCTCTGCTTTACCTACTGTAAGCTTCTCAAAAAAAAAAAAGGGAGGAAAACAATCCTGAATATATATTTCATTGCTGCCTCTCTGCTTGGCCAAAGGGAACGGCTGGCTACTTCTCAAACTCTCTCCATCCTTCCCTCCAGTTTCTTTCGCTTTGCATGTGGATTTTGCCTATTTACTTGTTTGTGTCGCCTCTGAGCGTCTCTGACATGCCGCTGCACCTCCAGGGTCCTCGGGTGATATGATAGGGCTCGGGGACTTTGGTTTCCTTGCCACTGCTGTGAAACTCCATTCAGATGATGAAACTGCAGTGCAGCTGTGTCTGCAGCTCACGGTAGGATGCTGGTGTCTTTGTGGCTCTCTGCGAGGCTGAGGCGAATTCTCACTGATGAAAGAGTCTGCAAATGTGCCTCTTTAGCCCGGGCCCATACATCTTCTCACTAAGAAGCCATTGTGACTGTCATCTGCCTGTGCATGAGTGTGTGCGTGTGTGTGTGGCTTTATACCAGCTAAAAAGTCCACACAATTCTCTTATAACCTTTAACTGCCTCACACACACCACTATAGCCCTGTGTGTATATGTGAGCATTGTTAATTCATGTGTGTAGGCATTGGAGTGAAGAAACAGGTTAGACAGTTTGTCAAATTATGTTTCAGTGTATGTGGCACAAATGACAGACAGGTGTCGTAAAAGATTTTTTTTTTCTCACAAATCTTGCCATGAAGTTTGGATCCTGTGAGTCACAGGGAGACTGAAAATAACAGCGAAAGATAACCTGGCAAAGCGCATTTCCACAGAGTCTTCCCTGAGGTGATGCAAGACTTTAGACAAATGTCTTGTTTGTTCACCACTGAATGGCCATCTTTCAAGGGGTGGCATGCCAGCACAAACACACACACACACACACACAGATTTACACACGGGAGCAGATCATTTTTCTCCCTCATGAAGTAGGTAGGAGAATATTACAAACCAAAATCATAACGCATTGCCGTAGGCCAGAGGTCGGACGAGGAGAGGAGAGGCAGCTGTGTAATAGAATTATGTGACAGACAAGGGGGGAGATAGAGAGGGATGGAGAGAGATAGAGAAACAGAGTGTGGAAAAAATGTAATTCAAACACATATAAAGATAGCATTGCAATACAGAATGGCGATGTTTGGAAAAACGACTCCTCTCAGTTATATCAAAACTCACACTACGGCTGGTTTAAACACACATGAGATGTGCATAATTGACAAATGAAGTCATTGGAAAATGCAATAAAGGTCAGCCAAAATGCCTGGGACAATCTCAATAATGGAAGAGCCACAAGAAAAACTGTCTGATCCTAAAAATGGGAAGGCTTGTGGAATCAGGACAGAAATGTTGAAACACAGTAGCAGTAAAAATGGCTGGACTAAAACTATTAAATTTGATATTTAAAAGTGGCATATATCCGGCAATTTGGAACTGTCAACAAAAAAAAAATCTATTTATTATAGGACAGACAACATGGAGTTATACAAGGGAGTAAACCTAAGCCTAATTTAATAAGAACATTCCCATTCAAATTAAATCCCCTAAAAAAGATTTGGCTTAAAAAAAATCAAGCAAAGTTTGGGGCCCATCAATCAATCAAGAGCACCGGGACTCAAACCCAGATGAAAAAGTACATGTTGAGTAATGTACAAAGAGAGTCAGCAGAAACTGTCCAAACCACAGATGCAGAGCAGAACTGTGACAATTTCTTAATTAAAATGACTAAAAGAACAATAACATTTTGGAAATGATAGTCAGATTCAGATGAAAAAACAAATAATAATCTCCAACTCACAAATAAAACAAATTGACAAAGATGAAAAAAACAAGATATTTCTAGCAGTGGAAAACAGAAATACAATCACTAAATAAACTAGAACACTATAATTTACTGAAAAGAGAATTTCAATTTGCCCTATTTTAACCCAAATAAAACTCTGATTAGATATAGATTTAGTGACCATAAACTTGCCATTAAAGCTAGTCACCATTAAGGAGAATGGCTGGAAAGAAGAAAGAGATTTTTTATCCATTGTGGAACGGGAGAAGTTGAGATAGATGTTAATTTTCTTTTCCGTCCAAAATACTAAGAAAATAGAGAAGAATTTGTTGTCAAAATCTGAAAATCACAGACTTCCTTACAATCTCCAAAGACAGACTAATTCAAACCCCTCTAGGAGAAGACAACACTATAGTAGAACTGGCAGGAGAATATGTTCCTGCATGTCACAAAGCACTAAATATTTCAATGTAAGACACTTTTTGAATGTATTTTTATAATTTTTTCCCCTTTTCTTTTATTTAAATTTATTATTAGTAATGTACGTATAATGAGACTCTTTGCCTTGGCGACATGTTTGATCCACATCATCATGCCAACAACCAATTAAATTGAAATTAAAACGAGAGTGAGCGATAGAGAGCGGTAGATAGATAGATGATAGATGGACGGACGGATATGTAAGGGGGTAATGTGCGTCCGCGTGTGCGTCCGCGCGTGTGTGAGAGAGTGACAGCAAAGAGCCTTATCCTCCATTAATAACAGCCACTAATCCCCTGATGTGATTACCTCTCCCTCCCTCCCTCCCTCCCTCCTCCTCTACTTTACCCCCTCTCCCTCCACACTCTTTCTCCCATTCAACAGCGCCAGCCACTTGTCTTCCATGGCAGAGCTCAGCTGGTCCAATCCCCTGAACAGATCCAAGACTTCCACTGTGTTCAGCTGCCAGGACGATGGAGGTCTTCCAATTTGACGCCTCTCCTTACTAGAACTCGCCTCTGGGCAGGTGTATAAAATAGCTAAAGTCAGTGGTGTTAGCGCAGAGAAGGAAGCACATTTAAATAGATTAAGACCCATGCCTCTGTTCAAAGCTCTCACACGTAATGCTGCCTGAATGAGAGGTGACGTGTGATATGAATCGTACAAGATATGGTTTTGGATGTTCAAACGTTTATGGAAATATCTGCAAGCATTAAGGATTATGGGTGTGCAAAGGGAGGCAACAAGCATGTCAGTATAGCTATTTCTGTCCTCAATGACTGGCTGCCAAATGCATTTTTTTTCCCCAGCATTTGATAAACTCGCTACATCAATATAAAGTCTTGTGTTTCTATGGAAACTTAGACCTCCGAGAAGGTTGAAAGCTGCTCGATAGTAACATGTTATGATAAATCTGCACAATGAGTTCAGTTTACATTTGCAGACAAATACAACTGTATGCATCCACACTTTGTCGAACGTGCTTTACACATAAAAGCTTCAGGTTCAAAAGCATGCGGTTACATTGCTCAAATCATTTTTAACCTTTGTTAGTCACAAGCAAAACACAAGGAAATCAGTTGTACAAGTTTAAAAAGTATTTTGTTCACAGATTTTATAAAGTTTTTCAAAGTTTCCTCATGCTGTAATTTTTTTGATTCTTATGAATAATTCGTCTAGTTATAGGATGAGTAGTAAGAAATAATCTGCAAATGAATCTGAACTGCTTTGTAGATGCTCACAAGTATAGTGCAGAGTGATAATTGAAACTGCCAGACAAATGCTCTTATACTGTACGCACATGCACAACCATGCAGATACAGACACACACGTGGGCTGATGCAGGTCCCTCGGGGGAAGCGACAGTGCAGTACAACGTTGTACTTGGTTTACTTGGTCTACTTGGTGATGTCTCCATGGTAACTGTTATGTCTGACCTTCAAACATGTGCGCTGCCTTCCATCTGGCTCAGGTCGGCTAATCAGATCACATCCACACGCACACAAATGCACTGTCAGATCTCATCATGAATGAAGGGCATTTTTTTGTGATTTTTAGATCATTTTCAACAAGTTTGTTCTCTGTACCTGTTACATCTCAATTTTTTTTTTCCAGATCACACAAAACTCATGGATCTGATTCTAGGATTGCTCCTTTTTTTTTTTCATTCGCACACAGGCTTGCTATAACTCTTAAAAGTTCCCTTTGACCTGCCATAGTTTGTGGGGGGTTTGGAAAAAGACTTGATTCAATTATAGTGTCTTTCATCAGCAAATAGGCCCTACCCCGGCACCCTGCATGCTTTCACAAACTGCCCTTTCATTTCTGTTCTGTTCAATACTCTCATCTGCTCTGCTGTTCGCAAATTCATAAGGCGCTCCAGAAGGGCCAACATCTGGCAGCTCCTTAGGCCCAGGACCGTGCATCCGTTCTGGGGCAACGAGGCCTGGAGACCAGCCCCTCCTGTTGAGCTCAGCCTTTGGTGTGTGTGGTACCATTCAGGGTCTAGTACTTCCTGAGTGCTGGTGCCTTGATGTGGCCAGAACCATAGTGCATGATTTATTACAGTACTAACTCTGTCCCCACAGCTAATACTGCCATTATTATGACCATACACCCCCCCTCCTCCTCAATCTCCCACCTGCGGCCGCATACTGGAGCTTTTACCAGATACAGCTGACACAGCTCTGGCTCGTGGCATTGTGTTGTTGCCTTAATGGATGTTTGGTCTTAGTAGAGGATGTTTGAAGAGTCCGGGGGAGCCATGCTGTGAATGAGGTGACACAATTGTTGGGGCGATGACAAGTATTGTTAAGCGAAATCAGCTGTTTCCATTTGCTTCCCCAACTTGTTGCATTGACTACTGGTTTGTTGCCTTGTGTGGTTTACGGGTGGCAGGCATTGCCCAAGGGGAACCAAGAAAATTGGGGGTGGAGGTGGCTGGGAGGTAAACTAGTTTTTGGCTGTGTGGCTGATCAAAGCGACCTCATCAAAGTCATCTAACCAGTGCTCCCCACAACCTTCCTTGCCTCTTTTCCTCTGTTTATGTAAGTGCTACGCAGTGTAATCAGCAGGGCTTGAACAGAGAGGAAGATGGATGGAAGGAGAAGGTGCAAAGGTGCGGAGATGGAGGAAAGCAGTGTTTGTGTAAGCAAAGCCAGAGCGAGGAGGCAGAGGAAAGAGGGAGAAGGGCAGCGGACAGCGGAAGTCAGGGGGCCAGAGATGAGAGGACATCCAGAGAGGAGGGATGTGGTGGAGTTGTGTTTACAGGCCACAGTCACACAGTTCACTGTGGCTTTGTGTCAGCAGCTCTAAATTTGCGATGGGTTACCACTGCAAAAGAATAATCAAGCCATATTTACTCCACAGTAGACAAGTATTCAACTTCTCAGGAAGTGTACCACTTTAGCATGTGAATGCAGAAGCAACAAAAACAACTGCTCTTCATCAGTTAACCTTCATTACAAAGAGATTCAAACAAGCAGAAAAGGAAGTGGAAGCCCCTTTTAAACATCCATTCGTTCATATACACATCCCTATTGTGCCATGTTGTCCCCACCGAGACACCAGCTCGGGTATCCCCCCCTGTGATCCCCCATTAGTAAGAGACTCCCTTGCAGGCAGCTGCCTCAAAGCTCCACAGAGGTATCAGATCTCCTCCTCTTCCTCATCTCCTTAATTAGGACAATTAAGAGATTTACAGGACAGATGGATGGAAATCCAGCTGGCTGCGGTGCCTGTCCCTGAGGACCATTGTGCTGATGAGGAGGTGGGATCTGCGTGAGCGCTGCAGAGCATTAGATCCCGTCACTGGTGGGACTCTGGCTCCCTCTTGAGGTTGTAGCTGGATACTGGTGGTCAGTGGTTGTGTGAGTTATGGAGATATAATGTCGGTTTTTGATATTTTGTTCACTGTCTTTTGAAGAAATTCTGTAATAATAATTATTAAAATAATAAGTGGAGTTCAGTGTTTGGTTAACAACACCGGGTCCTAAATATTTGTAATTATATTCAGGCTACTGTTTCACCGTGATAAAACTTTCTTTTATTGAATATATTTTAGTCAGTGTAGACTTTTGTCACAGACAAGTTTAGCTATAATTTAAAGAAAAGTATGGGATAGAGGGATTTTAAATGGAAGTTGAATTTTTGACAATGTTATCTCAGAACTGCATAAACTACCTTTTACCAGCTGATTTCATTTAGCATATTTTTAAACAGTCAAATCTGGTAAAGCTGGTGGCTGATAACCTGTAAATGAATCTGTTGTGTTCATTTTCTACATGATACAAAATATTTAATTCAATAAAATAAAGTAGATGTTGACGAAGAAACACTGTGGACGTTTGTTAGGCTACTATGGCCTAAAAGAAAATAATGTCATTTCATTACACATGAAGTCACATGAAAATATTACAAGTAATTCAATGATCTTTTGATGTTTATAAAAGTGTAAACAGATATCCTACATATTGTTAGAAAGAGAGAAAACAACAAAAATGACTTGAACGTATTAATGAAATTATACAACAACTGCAGCAGAACTCAGCAACACTGTGCTTGTGTTGTGATTAGAGTTTATTTAGTGAGCAGTTACAAATTAGAGATTTATTTTTCTATTGGTTAGTATGAATCAACTCAATATGCAGGTGAAGTTGTAGTAGATTCGATTTTGTTCCTAAATTACATAACACATATATATAAAATTCTATTTTGCAAATTTAATAAAAATGCACTGTTTATGTGTAGGTTTTAGCTTCGTTGTCGGCCAACATGTAGGGCAACTCAGAGTTTTACAGCTCTTGTAGTGACTCAGAGCCTCTGTAACGTAGCGCTCCATCCATCAGCCACCTGCACACAAGAAAAGAGGCATTGTCAAATCAAGCAGGTTGTTTTAAGGGTCTTATTTATCTATTCAAATGTGACAAACACTGCAAACCACTCACATGTTGAGGCTGCCTTTTTTCTGTTTTATTCCTATATGAACAGAGAGCGTAAGGATCAAATTAAAGAAGCAAATCCGTCAGACGTGTTAAGTTCACACCGTTAGGAATACTCACGTCGAAGTTGCCATGTGGTTACCACGGCAACAGCCAGCATCACCAGCACCACCGGCACCACGATGGCTGCTAGGTGACCACTCTGACTCTGGTCAACGCTCGCCTAGCAGAGAGGGTTCAACACCTTTAACTTTACCTTCACTTTATCTTGTGGACATCAAACTTGCATTAACAGATTTGTTCTCTCAGGGGCAGAAACACAAGCTAACAGATATTAGCAGACAGAGAAACAGAGAAACATTAGCTTTTATTTTGAGTCACTTCATGAATGTCCCTCTGTTTTTCGCTCTGTGTTGGCCTCTACCTACACCTGAGAAACATAACTTATTTTAGCTTGATTTTGCTTTCTTTTCCTCTTTTTTTTTTTTGCTTGATTCTCAACTATGTTCAGCAGCTATCTGCTAAATTGTGCTGCTAGGCAAGTAGCTATTGAACAACTGGTGTATTGGAGCCTAGTTTTGCTAAAAACAGCTGCTTACAGGGGATAATGAACTTACAAAATGAAATGAAAATGAACTTAGGTTTAAATGTATTTGGGAAATTACCCAAATACATTTAAACCTACTCAAGTACTGTACTTAAGGGCAATTGTGAAGTTTTTGTACTTTGAATATTTCCATTTTATGCTACTTTATACTTCCACTCCACTACATTTACGAGGGAAATATTGTACTTTTTACTCCACTGTGTTAATTTGACCTCATTAGTTACTTTGCAAAGTCAGATTATTAATACAAAACACAAATCAACTAATAATTCTTTATTATTATGGATTAGACTACACAGTGTTGTATGGAGTAGTTAGAATTAGCCCCACATTTACTAGCTGCAACATTAGTGATGCTAACATTATTGCAATTATAGTCCAGTGATAGAACATATTATTCTATAATGAACCATTATGCATAATGAGCATTTTTACTTTTAGTACTTTAAGTATATGTTGATGCTAATACTTACGTACTTTTACCTGAGTAAGATTTTGGAGGCAGGACTTTATTCCTACACTGTTGTATTGCTACTTTTACTAAGTGATGATGATTGTCTCAGACTCAAACATACAGTAAATGTTTATGCTGTAAAACAAATACAATGAGCTACAAGAGGCTAACTCTCTGTGGGTTTGTCACCACAAGCAAACTGTTTTAACATTAACTTAAACATATTTGTGGGATTTATTGTCATTGTCCACATTGTTTTTTTTAAGTTCTTGTTTTTATACTTACAGCAGCATGAGTGTCAGTAGATATGGGGGTTAGGAGATCATCCCTCGTTTGACCTGTCAGACATCCAAAAAGGAAATTGGCTAAGAGGAAGTTTTTCAGAAAACTGCTCAAAAAGGCAAAAACAACACACCCATCAAAAGAAACAACTTGGGAGTGTAAAGGGCTACTTTTGAACTTATGAACCAAAACATCATAGTAACACTAAAGAGTTAAGCAATGTTTATTGCAGTGTTTATTGAAAATATGGGTACAGATTTAAATATTTTAATTTATTATTATTATCAATTATTATTATTGTTATTATTATTATTCAGTGGGTTTCATTTTCCAAACTTATTTCATGTATTTGGTGTATTCTATTTTATTTTATTATCTTGTTTTATTTATTTATTTATTTTTTATTTATTTATTTTTTTAAGTGTGTTTTATTTCCCATCTTATTTTCAATTAATGTTGGCATTCTATCCCTTGTCCATTCTGTCTATTTTTCCTTATTGTAAAGGACTTTGCACTTGATTTCACGTATGAAAGGTGTTATATAAAGTGTATTATTATAATTATTATTTATATTTTAAATAAAAACACCAGTCCTGTTCTGCCTGATGATGTACCACAGAAAATACAATACAAAAAACCCCAAAACAAAACAATAGTAAGAATCAAGAAACACGATACCTGCTTCTCCAGTGGTGATGGTGAGGACATTGCTAGCTTTACTGGTGGCCTGACTGTTCTTGGCAAACATGCGGATATTGTATGTGGAGGGATTTATCTCTATTATAGTGGCCTCTGTCTGGTTGGGACTAAAGTCAACAACTGTCCTTCTGTAATCCCACAAGGCTGTGGAGTAAAAGAATGCAAGAAAAAACAAAGATTTTACATAATATCACCAGAGGGATTAGCAATGTGAATTTAGCTTTCAAAGGTTAATTAGTAATTACATTGAAGTGGCAATGATTTAATTACACCATGAACATGTCTCATACCATTAACTGCTTTAGACTCCAGATAATAGCCAGTGATGGGGCTGTCCCCTTCAAACCCAGGAGTCCATAACAGGGAAATTGTATTGTCTTTAACCTCCTTTAGCTTCACCACTGGGGGGTCCGGGGGCACTAGAAGACACACAGCAGAGACGTTTAGCAAAGATTCTTTTTATACAGTTCAGTTTAATTTTGTTTCTGCTGCAGGAAGACAGATTGTGATGATCAGGTCATGTACAGACAAACTGGAGCCGTGAATAACGAATCTACACCGATGGGACACTATGACAGCACCCGCGTGATCTAACTTGGATTTGGGCACATTTTGTGATTCACAGAAACTTTATGTAGGTCTTACATTCAAATAAAGTTTTGATGTAGTGCCTGAAATAAAAAATGATGTAAGAAACGGTAACATGAATTCAGTGCCAGCGGAAAAACTCCATATGAAACACATGAAGTACCTGATGTGATACTCGTGATGCTTTCTCCCCAAACGGTGGCAGCAGTAACAGTCTCAATTGTTGAAGTTGTGTGAACTTGGGACAGAGTAAAACTTTATTTTTTCTTAAATACAGTCATAATCAATGTATTTATTTTGTACAGTTCTCAAGATGTTAATACGTGTTTCAGCCAACAACACTTACCTGAAGTGAAACTTGAAGTGTCTTGTATCCACATTGTGGCAGCAGTGGAAGTAGACTTGATATTTGATGTTGTTAAGGTTTTTTGAACTAGAAAACAGAACAAAATCCAATCTCTGTAAATGACTCGATATTAAACTGGCAGCATAAATGAAATGACATTTTAGTCATACTTTGGTATCCTCTGATGCTTCCCATCTTACCCTCATCCAGAGTGGCGCACAGAGGTGCAGTTGAGGCAGGTCCTATTCCTGCATTAGTTATGGCTTGTATAATCACGCCGTATTTGGCAGAAGGCTTCAGGTTGCTCAGGATGACGCTCTCTATTTCCCGTGTGGCCGTCACACTTAAGTGCTGCCACCTTTTGAACTGTCTGCCTGCAGGGTCGTACTCTCTGTAGCTAATGCTGTAACTCTGAAGAACCCCATTTCTGTGCTCGAGCCTCGGAGGCTGGTTTAGAGAAAACACTGTTAGAGTAGCAAAGTATTTAACAAATGTAACTTTCAAATTCAAAAACTTTTGAGGTTTTTGAATGGGTCTGCAAATTAAGTTTCAAAATTGTAACTCTACCTTCCAAGTGACTTTGATACTGTGGGAGGTGAGGGCCTCCAGCTGCATGTCCAGGGGAGGACCCTCTGGTGCTGCAGGGAAAACACATTTTAAAGAGGCCATCCATAAAAAAAAATTGTTATTTTAGATCTGCATACTTCTAATTATTTATAAACCAATGAATAATGAGTGGCACTACCTGCTTCTTTTGCTGTGACTGTCAGAACATTGCTGGTCTTGCTCATGCCTATACTGTTGGTAGCAAACATGCACAGGTTGTAGACCGTGGCTGGACGCAAATCCACCAAAGTCAGCTGAGTCAGTTCAGGATTATGGACGTCAGTTGTCACTGCATTATTCCAGGATTCTGTGCAACAGGGATGTATATTTCGATAGATAAAATTAGCTGTGAAATGTCCAAATTCTATTAAGATTGGAATTATTTTGCTGTGCTTACTTACCCTCTTTGGTTTTGAGAGCAATCCTGTACCCTGTAATGGGCCTGCCACCATCAAACACAGGAGTCCAGCGAACAGTGACAGTTCTTGCCTTCACCTCGCTTGTCTCCACCTTCAGTGCATTGGGGCGTACTGAAAAGAAATAAAAACGTAGTTAAACGCTAAATAGTGATGAAGAAATGAGTCCATTAATCAATCGACGTATTTATCGTTTCAGTCATTTATTAAGCGTGTGCTTGTTCCACCTTGTTAAATGTGATTCATTTTTACACCGCCTTAGTATCTGGGAAGTTGAGCGACATTTTTCCAACAAATACTAACATACTTTTTTCTCTGCCCCTCAGAGATTCATTTCTGCCCGGGGGTCTCACCTGCCACTACAGTCAGAGTCAGCTCGTGTTTGTGATCATTGAACCAGCCCGGTATTTCCACACGGCAGCCATACGTCCCGGAGTCGGCCTCCTCAACCTGCCTGATGGTCAGCGACACATCCCCCTCTCCAATATTACCCTTGAACAGGTAACGCTCTGACAATCTGTTGATCACTGACGTCCCGTCTGCCTTGATCACCTCATTGCCACAGCCACTGTTGGGGATGGCTCCTCGACCCCAGCATGCAGAAAGCTTGCCGTAGTACTTAGCATCATAGTTGCATATCAAGGTAATATCTTCTCCCACTGTGGCTATGATGCTTTCTACAGACACACAACCTGAAAATACAGAATATTTGGTAAGGTATATTAAATAAAATAAAAAAACCTCTGAATTATCATTAAATAAAAATGCAAAGCATTCTCCTGACTGTCTTACCTAGGAATAGGCAAAAGAGGAGATGGCAACACAGAGCGAGGCGTCTTCTGCCTGGAAAAATCATTTTACGCTCTTCGTCTCAGAATCAATCAGAGGATTTAGTCCACCTGCTAAATGACACTGAACAAAACCACAGTGTGGTTTCAGTTTTGAAATCTTTCCAAATCACATGATGCCGCCTTGATATGCTCACACAAACAACGTATGCTGTCAGAAGAGGAATGTAGAAAAGAGCCGTTTCCTTTTCTGTGGTTTTGGTTCCTTATCCTAATAGTGGCACACTGTTTCATTTTGATGATTAGACAGAGACAGAATCAAGGTTTCAATACATTGTCCTTGCTTCTGTTGTTTGTTCTCAGTCCTTGCAGTGATGTACATAGAGATTAGGACATTTAGTTTCAAACTCTTAACTACTTCATTGGATGAGCAGCTTTCCATCCACAGAAATTGTGCTGTAAAATGTGCTTACACTGGGAAACAAATGTGTTCCTTTAGAAAATATTCAAAATAACTCTACACTCAGCATGTCAGCATGTGAGCAAAAACACAAAATGGTTGTAGATACTCTGTATAATCTTCATCTTCATTTCCAAAAGTATGTCCTTAAATATAGCACTGATGAAAATAGAAAGGGTTTACTCAAGACTTCTGTATGTTTCTTAAGACTGCTGAGTAAACATTTGGGTCAGCTGGATGTTTAGTAACCCAGCACAGAACTTCCTCTTTGATCACTCCCACAAACATATGGTTGGTACAACTAGCTATCTAACAATATTTAAAAATACAAAGCTGTAGATTTATTTTATTATTGTAATTATTAGTTGGATTGAAAGCAGGTTTATCTTTAGTATTTGCAGAATGACATGACCAACGCTGTTGTACTTGTGCACCTGGGTACACATACAAACATTTTAAGAAATAAAAGAGAAAGTAACGTACAACCGCAACAATGAGAAGACATGTAGAATTGTCACAATTTAGATGATTTTCCCACATCACACATGAAATGTCACTTTCGCAGTCACATCAAGAGCATTTCCCTCACTGAAGCAGAAAAGATGCCTCCCCCTTGATTGGATTTTGCTTACATTGCTACACTGATTTATGAAATGCACAAACAAAACAGGAGCAAATCAGTATTTACTGTAGAGTGACTCTTTATACAGTCAACATTCACATAAAACCAGAATTGAAACAATTATGGAGGAAGTGAAATGCTGCATTTACAGGGTTTCACAGTAAATTCTTCAAAACAAGCTCAACATGCAAACATGATGCCATTAGTGGAACACATTTGTTTCTGTGTTGTTTGTTTGGGGTGTTTGAATTCAAATTGATAATATAAATACATTTTGATAATGATCAAAATTGAGTTGCGTTGGGTGATTGACCCACATTTTGAGATTGAGCGAAGTGTGTATGACCGCAGCAATTCATGTTCAGAGCAGAAAAAAGCAACACACTGTGGACATTGATGAGTGCACGCTGTATTCTGAGTGGAACGTGATACCAATGTGTTGAATCCAGCAGGTGGCATCGTGTCCCCAAGTATAAACCATCCACAACAAGAAGAGGTGGAAGGACTAAATCTGCCTTTGAAAAAGCACAAAGAAAAAAACAGCAAAGGGAGCAAATTAATCTGCGGGATAATTTGCATCTTCTAAACCTCACTTGACACACATTTGCTCTTTCTGAGAATAGCGGGACCCTGCTAAGAATTTGATCATTCTTTTTTTCTGTGTCGATTGACCGATGAGAGTTATAGATATAGATATGAAGTCAACAAACGCCCTGACAGACACTTCTTCACTCAGGAGTTCCTCACTCACAATGCCAATGTTCCCCGCTTCCAGGACTCAGGGACAGGGTCAATTATTATTTCCACATGGAAGTCCAAAGTCTGGACTTCTGTATGTTTCTAAGACTTCTGAGTAAACATTTGGTTCTGCTGGATGTTTAGTAACCCAGCACAGAACTTCCTCTTTAAACACTCCCAAGTGTGGTCGGTGGTACAACCGACTACTAGAAAATACAAAATACAAATAAGTGAGTATTTTTGATTTTCCCCTTTCATTAACTTCAGTATTTGCAGAAAAATGCAATTGAATAATATTGATGGACCATTACACCTGTTAAGTGTAGTTACACACCATATCCAAGGATTTTTATATTGAGCTAGAGGTAATGACACTTATTTAATTTTGCTCATGCAGGGTAATATTATGACCTCTTTTTTACGGGCGTGCCTGTAAAAGAAGAGTTGCATACAGCAGCAACAATATTAAAAAACATGGAAAGTTGGGAGGAGAGCTGTGAGCACAGTCACACTTTCATTTTGCTTAATTAGCCACACAAATTCATAGAAAAACTGCAAACCTAAAAACAGGAACAAAAGAATTTTATTAATGTGTTTACTGTGAAATTAAATCGATTAAATTCATCATAAAACTGACAAAAATGTAGGCTGTGGACCCGAGAGTTAAAACTGAGCACAGTATTGTGGATTTAGCATTTTCATAAAAACAAAACAAAATGTGCTTTTATTATTCAGTTTATTTTTCAATACACAATTCAGATATTAGATCTAACTTGCTTCAAAACATATAGAGTATGAATATACGTTTGATAGATTCCCATTGAGTGTGCCAATAGGTGGCATTGTGGCCACACGTATAAACCACCCACAAGCTTTTAAGAGCTGTGAGATCAATTTTGCCATGAAAAACAGACAAACAGCAAATTAATTAATCTGCAGGATATTTTTTGCATTTTCTCAGCCACATACGACACAGATTTGCCTTTTTTTCTGAGCAATCTTTGAATTTATAAGCTGCTTTGCTGACGAAATGGGTTCAAAGGGTTTCCCTCTAAAGTTGAGGAGGTGGAAAGAGTTAAGCACATGACAAGCAGACACATTCAGCTAGCAGGTCTTTAGAGACTCCTTTGTCCTCATGATGTTGACCATCACTCTGGTGCGGGGAAACTTCATAATACTTCATAAATGTTCTCAGCAGTTGAGGTGTTCAGATGCTGCTGAAGTGTCCTCTTTGGCAGAAAACTTCTCCCTGGTTTAAAGAAATGCAAATATCAAATGATATTCTCAGTCTATAAGAGGAAGACCTATATACGCCCACTGTTAATGTGTGAAATTAATATGAATAGCACATGAGTCACAAACTATAATCCAAACTTACGGAAAACAAAGAAGAGGACAATGAATATGGCGAACAAGAAAATAGCTGCCACCCTGCCAATGTTCCCCACTTCCAGGAAGTCTTTGAGTTTTTCCTGCAATGAAATTGAACCTTATCATGAAGGACTGGGGCAATCATAATTAACACATAGTTTAAAATATGGGCCATTAATGTACAGTTCATTGAAAATGTATTGTAACTGTAATATATCTTTGTACACTATTTCTCACTTTCAGCCTCAACCCACACCTACAGGGCTGTGCAAAGCATAACACAGTCAATTGAATTATTTTTCAATAGAAATGAGATGGGAAAGCCGGACATTTAAAACTTTGATGACGTTTGTAAATGTGATTCAAATTTTGACACATTATTCTTTAAACAAAATGTTCCTGAAGAAGGCCAGACGAGCAGGAACATATAAATAAATAAAAAGATTCCTTTAGAGTTAAGGGTGTGCGGCTCTTCTTCTCCTTCTTATTTTAAAGTCTAATTGTAAGCGAGTACCTTCTTAGGTGCACTTCTTTCCTTCACTTGTTTATATTTTTATCTGCATACATTTTGTATTGTGAATTCTTTTCTTTAACAATATATGATATGAAGCCACTTTTGACCCCCCCCCCCCCAAAAAAAAAAAACCAAACACCTTACCCCAGTTGTTGCAATTCTCATCATGTGAAATGTTGGCTCACTAACTTCTACATTTTTAGTAGAAGCAGTGAATGTTGTCAATATTTCTGTAAGGAGTTAAAACCACAAGTTACTACCGTGTACAAAATAAAGTTTAATTAAATACAATGAACTACATTGTTCTACCCCTGAATACAAAACATTGCACATAAAGCAGCTGCTCAAAGACATTGAGAAAACACTTTTGAACCATTATTCGTTAATTTATTTATTCACCTTGTGTCCCACCAGCAGTAACTGTCCAGTCCAAGGTAACGGGTTGTTCCACAGGAGCTGACAAAAACAAAATACCTTAAGGCTGGATAATAGAGTTCCTAATCACTCTGAATGAGTTTCATGAGCCTTACCTTCCTCCATGACCAGGCGTGCGTTGACCTTTTCATCGTTGAACCACCCTGGGACCTCGAGCCTGCAGCCGTACACGCCGGCATCACTCCACTGAGCGTCCAGGATGGTCAGCGACACATCTCCGCCTGTCACACTGCCCAGCAGCCGGTACCTGGGGGACTCCATGAACAGCACAGCACCATCCTTTGAGGACAGGATGGTGCTGGAGCATTTGGACCTGGGCACCATCCCTCGTCCCCAACAGAAAGTCAGGCTCTGGCCGTGAGTTCGGGTGTCATACCTACAGGGCAGAGTGACATTGTGCCCAACGAGGCCAATGACTTGGAAGGTGCTGGAAGACACTGTGGGGGACAGCAATTGATCAAACTGGATGATACGATGCAGAATGCAATTGTAATGAATGCATATGAAGCACACAACTCCATCAACACACACACACACTCCATCTCTCTCACACCCACAGGCACACCGCAAATACAAAAAAGCGAGAGTATCTGCTCACCTTGGGTCAGGATTGAGAGGTAAAAATAACAAAGACCACGCATGTGTGTAGGCTATTGTATAACAATGTCCTGAAGTAAGGATATGATGACTTACTCCCCCCACACACTCTCCAGTATGTATGGCGTTATGCACTGAAGTTCTACCTTCCTTTTTTGGAAATCAGGAAGGAAATCAATCTTAGTCATGTCTGCATCTGAGCTTGAATTATTGTGGTTTGCAAATAGCTCACAACCCATCTGCTGTTCTAAACCACATCAGAGTGTATCACTGTCCATATAAACACCGCATCCTGTTACAGGTACTGTAATCCCACATGTATTCAGGATAGGACTGCAACTATAGATCATCTTTATTATCCTTTAATCGGCCCATTATTTTCAAGATTAATCGAATAATCGTGTGGTCTATAAAATGTTTAAAAGTCCAAGGTGATGTCTTTAAAAGGTATCGTTCTGTCAGTCTAAAGCCCAAAGATATTCAACGTGATATAAAAGAGAGAAAAGCACATTTCAGAGGCTAAAAACAGCATTTTCTGCAATTTTGGCTTAAAAGAAATGACTAATGATTAATTGATTAGCAAATTAGTTTGACGATTATTTTTCTTTCGATTGTTGCAGCTCTAATTTAGTGGAAAGTTTAAAAGAGGCCAGAGGGAAATGACACACACTTAAACAGGAAATATGGTGGCTGAGTAAGTGTCACCCTGACACAACGAGTTTTTAAAGGAAGTCTGCTTTTCTTGTCTGTTTAAAGCTTGCGTGGTCTGTGAGCAAAATCGATTACGTCACTGTTGGCTGTTGGATTCTGCTCACAGTTTTTTGGATGAAGTCCCCAATTTTCCACAGGGGTCAATAAAGTTTGCTCTTATCTTCAGCAGTAATGGCAGTAACTGGTGTAGCAGTTACTATAATAGTGGACGCACACTGAACATTGTTGTTGTTTGGCTCTCATTAGCTTTTCAAGAATCTTCTCTCTGCTTGCCCCGGAGGAGACATTTGTTTCAGTTCTCATCCTGTCCCTTGGAGGATTTTAAGACAAAGTTTCGTAAGATGTATTACAATTACTTAATGCCATACTACATCATACTGTAGACCCCCTAGTTGTTTCATTTAATTTTTTTTACGCGCTTTACCAGTCAGTTTCTTTCTAATGGAACAATTTCACAGTCTATAAACCAGCTTAGCTTCAACCTCAGTTGTCTTTCCGTCTTATTCTACTTCCACACTTTGATAGAATATGTATTTTTCAAACATGACATAATTGCTCACAGGTATTCCAATACATTTTATGGCTGCCTTTCATATCACAAGCAGTCGAGTCACAAAGCAGTCAAGTTTAGAACGTGAAAGGTAAAAATGCACAATTGATGGTTCCAGTTAGTGTGTGTGTGTATATGCATGTGCATTTGTAAAAAGGTCATTGTTATATGACCATTTCTAATGAGAAGGAAGAGTCAGCGTGTGTGTGTGTGTGTGTGTGTGTGTGTGTGTACGTAAGACTAAGAAAAATATTTTGTCTTTGCCAGACTTTCGCTGCCCTCCGCTCACCTCTGACAGGCCCGTCTCCACCTCCACTTGTCAACACTGTCAGCCACCATTGAGCTGCTATAAAGCTCCATAGATCACTGTCCTCCCACAACAATGTCCTGCGTCACTTGTCTTTCTTATTTCTCTTAGCTGTGACTCCATTCCCAGATTGTGCCAGACAAACAAACAAACACAATGAATGTTAAACTTTTCAATAGATATTAATGTGGTGCGATTACTTACAAAGAGCCAAATCTCGCCTATTTAATGGTTTTCCTTTTTTTTATTAAAAACTAAATATGATGGAAAGCGGTTTACTGAAGTCATAAAACAAATCATTAGGTCAAGGTTTTTATTTTCTTATATCGTGAACATAGAAGCCATGGGCCTGCACTACAGCAGGGACTATAAGGTCATGGTTCCCTCCACATAGTCTTGTTTACTTTGATTTCCTGTCTAGGTTCAAATTGGAGTCATTGGCAATCGGCTGTACAGATAAAAAGGTTTAAAAATGGCCTTTAGAGATGAATACCTGGTTTGGTTCAAAGCCAAAGTGTCATCACTAAGAAATCAATGGCTGGGTGACTTTTGCTGATGTCTGATAAAACAAGAAACCGAAAAGGAGAAGTGAGAGTCAGCGTGTGTGTGTGTGTGTGTGTGTGTGTGTGTGCGCGTGTGTGTGTGTCCGTCAGACTAAGAAAAATATTTTGTCTTTGCCAGACTTTCGCTGCCGTCCGCTCACCTCTGACAGGAAAGGAGAAGTGAGACGACAGAGGTCGCAGTCTGTGTCCTTTTTAGAAATCGTGAAGGAGGCTGATGGTTGCTGCCTGTTCAGCTCCAATTCTGGAGGAACTGAAGTACAGAGTGTCTGAGCAACAGTATGTAAAATAAGGGAAGAATTATAGGCACATGAATATAATACATAAATCACAGCTTCATTCTTTGTCCATTTGAGTTCTCTTAAGTGATCCTTCACAGCAAGCTGATGAGAGAAAGCATCGATTTGAAATATTGCTGACACTACATGAGCCATTGTTACTTTCAAAGCAAATATGCTGAGCTGTCAAATAGCTCTTCGGCACGTCGGATGACCTCTACACCGAAAATATGTTTGCCTGATGAGAAGATATGGGAAACAGGATGCTTGAAGGTGCTTTTGTCAATTCCTCCCCTCCATTCTGTTATACTCCTAAAACACATTTAACATGTGTGCAACACTCTGCATATCAAGGTCACTTATACAAACGTTAAAAGGGAAGACATGGTTTGATGTAATTCTTTAGGTATGCGTCTATGTGATGTCTGTACTACTTACTCTACATGTAGATGCCAGGATATAACAAGGCCATTGTTACATGAGCATTACGAATGGAAAAGAACCCACAGTCTATGAGAAAAGCTAAATATTTGACTTAAAATAATGGCAAGAGACAGGTTGCACTGCAAAATAATAATGAGGTGCTGCAAAAGTCAGTGTGAAATGTATTTATTCATTTATTCAACATTTGATGCCCTGATGAATACCTTGTGGTCGCTATGTTGAACAAATATTTTGGTTTCATCCGCCCTCTGCTCTCCTCCGATGACAGCTTGTTTTTGCCTCCACTTGTCAACGGTATCAGTTAGATAAGATAAAAAGGCCACAAAGACCGACACTGAGCTCCTGGAGTAAATATTACCTTACTAAATATGTCAGTCATCTTTGCGATATTGAGCTGACGCCATTTTAAACAATTCCCCACATCTTAAGGTGTATTTAGAGCGGTGCGTTAAGGGGTTACAGCGTAGCTTTGGTGCCTACACACAAAGTGCGCAAGTCACCCAAAATGTTTTACGTTCAAGTGACAAAGCCCTCTAGTGGCCGTAGTAATTATGCCAAGGAAGTCGTAGTAGATGCGTCTACAAAACGTCAGACTTTAACAGAGGACACTGTTCGTTTCCTGTTTCCAACCAACAGTCAACATTGTTTCTTATAAAGCCTGACCACGATCGCCCCTTCACCTTAACAAAGTATTCATTCAAACCTAACCAAACCTCAACCATAGCTTCGTCACTCCATGAAACATATTTATTTTTCCAACAGGAACGGTTTTAAGAGGAACTGACAAATGATGCTGTCCTGCCTACAGCGGCGTCAGATCAGAAGACGCTTCCGTGTCATTCTAGAGCTCATGGACAAAAGACATATTGTTGTTGCTTAATTTGGAGGACTTGTTGGCCGTGGCTGATGTGCGCCTCCTCCAAAACGTAACTACGAGTTGGGGCTAAGGCGGCTACAGAGATACCACGTGGAGACAACAAGTACTGCGATTGGTCAGCAGGGCCAGAAGAAACGCACATCCATCAAAGCCATCTTTACTGCCAACCTTCAGACCACGATCCCCAGTCACTACCGTATATATATAACGTATATATAACGAAATAACGTAAATACGACGACCGCACAGAAAAGTGACATTCAGTAATGAGAGAAGACAAACATTCCCACTGTCATATCAAAACATGAGTAAAATATAATTAAACTCGGGATACAGCCTGATCACATTCAACATGTCCGTCTAGTAATGCGGTGGTGCCGTCATCGGGGGAAATCATTAAACTATAACTCAAAACCTAACCGTTCTCAGGTGGAACTAACCTGTTGCATCAAGTATGAATGCAGCTTTGAACCCTACAAAATCCCTCTATGAATCCATTAAATCTCCAAAAGATAATGGCTTTTATGAGGATTCACAATATCTGTGAAGGTCATGAAAAGAGTAAGCATACCCGGAATATTACAATATTGTTGATTTTTTTTGTAATGTCATTTCTTTCTTTTCTCAACCATGAATGAGACTCAAGTAAGCCTAAATAGTTTTTTGGATGGAATATAAAGACGGTTTCTTTGTCCATTCTCAGTCAATCTCTTTCTCCCAGTCCATTTATTTCCTCAATAAGAACATACTTTAAATCTGCATGAGTATGTCTGGGTTTATTTGTGTGCAATCGTGCATGATGGATTTATAGCTGCTGCTCCGGGCGGCTGTGGAGCCTCGACCCTTTCCCCACTTCGTACTCCCACCCTCAGCCCTACTGGGAGTGTATTTCAATGTCCCCCCTCCTCTCTCTTTTTAATATCCCACTGGGGAGAACAGAGCTCATGGGGAGTTTGGGAGCGGAAACGTCTCCAAGCACTCCTGCAAGACACAAGAGCGGGGTGAGGGCGAGTAAAAAAACAAAGAGAGACACAGATTAAGTCTGGTGATGAGAGAATCTGAATGTGTGATAGAAGATTAGAAAAGCGTGAGTGAGGAGAGGAAGCAGGGAAGACAGAGGAGATGAAGTAAGAAAGAGTAAGTTGGCACAGGACAGGATGTGGAGATCTGTCCCAGATAATAACACACCACACACTCACCAGTATAGTTGCTTGTTGCCGATTTTCAGGAAAAGCAATAGTGTTCACACCGTCTTCTTTAAAATGACAGAGTTAATCAATGTAATTGTACTCTGAAGATTCCCAGTGCTCGTTTTTCTTGCTCGTTTTTTCCTCCCACACACGGAGCGTGTTGGGACACTGCCATGAATCCTGTCTCTGTTGCTCAATGCAGCATCATTATGGGAGATACGGTTGCAATCGGTGCTTTCCCACAAAAAATCTTTTCTGGATCAATGACTTACCACTTGAGGAGGCTTGCAGTCATCTGTGTTGTATACTCTTTTTATTTTTATTTTTTTTTTATCAGATTGTGGCCTAAAAATGGGCGTGAGAAAGGTAGGATGCTGAGACTGTGCCTCCATGCCTAAACAGCATGAGGAAGAGAGCCACTGAAGGATATGAAGATACTTAGCCAACAGCTTTCTCATGAGTTCAGTCTCCTTCGGCTCAATCGAAGGGGAAAAATGTGCAAACATAAACATGCCCTTAAATGAAAAGATGATTAGGGATGTACAGAAGAGAAGAAGTTCTCCTGACCCGAGGCTCAAACTCTTTCTCTCCGCTGGGAAACAAAGTCCTCTTTTCATTTCTCACATGGCCCGGCCACCCCTGCCACCAACACAGGACAGTGAGATGCTGAGAAAACCATGTGAGGACATGAGCAGGGGACCAGTATGGGAAAGATTATCCTGGAGCACAAAGTCCCCTAGTGGTAGTGATCTAAATGTGTGGAGTTTTTAGTTTTAACAGGTTTGGGACAGCTGAGGCTGCACAAATGGCATACATTTTATAGATTCCATCTATTTAAGTCAACTGTAAGCTCAAAACAGGGATACAATGTCACAGAATAAGGGGTTAAGAAGTTAAGTAAGAAGTAAAAAAAGTGCAGGTAAGAAGTTTTAAGTCTTGTTGGCTAAAGCCCAGCAGCTTCTATCAGAGTGTTTTTTCCTGTGCGTCCGAGCAGACAGAGCCTGACTCAGCCACAATACAGTGAATCAACCCAAGGCCACGAGTCCTCACCGCTAAACACGGCAAGAGTCAAGGTTCATGAGAACATTTGTGTTCTTTCTCTGTGCAAGTGTACACACACACACTCTTCCTTGCTTTTGTTGTGCATTAGGAGCAGGTTTTAAAGTCTATTTAACAAGCACCGCAACATGAAAATATAAACATCAAGTTTAACAAGTCACAAGAGCAGTGCAGAGACGGAGCTAAAAAAAGATCATTTTCATCCCTCGTCCATGCGCAGGTGTCAAACGGTACAAAATACACAGAGTAGCTCGTGAAAATGCATGTGCTTTGTGCTCTCTACAGCTACAGCTTTACAGCTCTTTAAATATAAAAAGCATAAATTGATTTCATAACTACTACGACTAAAAGATAAGTGTTACAAGGTCATTTCAATTCAGCTTCTGTCATTTGCAATGAGCTTCTCAAGAGACACAATTATGCTACTGTAACAAACCTTCTGTTTAACTACATCATGAGTAACGTAGGAAGCCATCATGAGTTAGACTCATGTTCCAAAACTAATCCAACAAATTGTTTAATTATGTAGTGCAGCGGCAGTTTTGCAGACGAACAGTGCTCAAGCGGCGCCCGAGCCGAGAGCTTCACAGCCCCCCTCACCGGGGCCATGGATTTGATGCTCACTGCGCTCCCTCTCGCCCTGGGGGGGGGGGTGACAGGGCTCCTGGGGCGACTGTCAACCGGAAATGACTGTCCTCAGTGCGGGGGGTCTGCACCCGATCCGTGCCATCACCTCCATATCTTTACAACCAATGAGTTTACGATTAAATTGTTAACTAGGACACAGCATTTATAATTCTTAAATTTGCTCTTGAAGTGCACCAGATTTGTGCATTTAACATGAAAATGTTTTCATATCGCAATGTAGATCGCAGGAAAAAAAGTATTGCAATGTCAGATTTTTTCCACTATGGTGCAGCACTAATAAGTTCCATAGTCAACACTGGTCAGCTGTTAGTAAACTTGATAGGGACTTTCTTGCTCGCGGTATTGCTCAAGATGTTTAAAGCATGTACGATCTTTACCATCCCATCGTCACTGACTACTGACTACTCTGTTGTGGCTACTAAGCTTGTGACCTTATAAACAGTATAAACGGTGCTTGTAAAGGTCCAGTTGTGGAGTGATCTGACCGTTTGAATCAATACAAGCAATATATTGAACATACAACTGAACTGAAGACATCAGCAACAAACATCACAGCAGCATGAACCGTGATGCGTTCACTGACGCATGTACTTTTTAACAAAGTGAAGTTAACATACATACACATAAACATACATAGTCAGTGACGACAAATCTTTAAGCTGAAGAAAACAAAACTATTTGAATCAGCAGAGTGACCCTCGCCTTGCAAGACGCAGCAGCCATGAGAGAGTCGTATGATTTCTATATCATGGTGTCCAGGCGTAAATAATGTGCTCTTTGCTATTAAAAAGGTATACAATGTGACTTCCTGACTCAATCCAATTCTGTCTTTTAGCAGATATTCATGCAGCCACTGGCCAAAACCGAAGCAGAAAACAACAGTCTGATCTATAAATGCATGGCTGAGAAAGATGGCTTCCCCGTTTGCTGTCCATCCAGTTCTCAATCATTCAGAGCAGCCCAGTGGGAGTCAGCCCGCTCAGTGGCCTGACTTTGGGAGGTGGGAGGCTATAAAAGAGCTACAGGACACAATTTACTGCCACATCTGGTCAAAGGTTCAATCCTGGCTCATTCGATAAGGTATTTAAACAGAAAGTGATGGGTAAATATTAGGATATGACATCTCGCAGTGATTTAAAATGGCTCTCAAACATTGCCACCGTTTAATGTAATGTAATGTGCTTCTCACGTCACAGCTGGTGTTCCTGCTGCGTGGGAGCCGGGGTCAGAAAAGGAATCTGTACACGGACCAATTTCAGGCATTTCAGGAATTTCCACACGCACATTTCTTCTTCCTCAGGTTGTCTCGTGTCCAGAGTACATCATCCATCTTCAGCAAATGACCCCTGTTTATTGGACTCATATGGGGAACCCACACAAAGACAGGAAGGAAACTCAAAGTCTGCACGGGGCGGACACAATGGGGAGTTGAAGGAGAGGGCACAGAGTCAGTGAAAAAAAACTCACCTGAGCGGGGAAAGGTGACATTCCAGAGAAGAGATGTTTAGTAGATGTAATGACCTTTGAAATAGCAGTTGACTAAACAATCTTACCTCATGTACTTGTTCTGAAGCTTTCAGTCATACCGCATGATCTTCATCAGCAGATGCCGTTTGCCCAGCTGTATTCAAAATGTAGATTTAAAAAATGTCTACTGTAGGTCATCAACATGGAAATGAAAATGGATGAGAAGTTCTTAAAGTGCCCAGTGTAAATGGAATATACTGTATTTCCATGATAACCGGGCAAACTGCATCTTTCCATATAAATATGTAATAGTGTTGGAGAATGTCCCTCCCGCTGTATGAGGATGGTTCAGTGTTTCTGTTAGATAGGCAGGCGTTATCAAAACAAATTATGGCGAGCAACGGCATCAGCAGTCTCCATGACTACAGACTGTAACGTCGTCTCAGACTGACATTGTCATCGTCATTAGACCTGCTTGCATAGGCACAGTTTTATAATGAAGCAAAATTATTTTTACACTTTTCAATGAGTAGGGGGGGTGTGTGATCGCGTGATTTAACTTGGCGGGTCAGGGCCGCTATGTGTGGGAAGATCCCCTGGTGGGACATCGCCCCGGTGCTGGCTGGCACTCGCCCGGCATTTCCTCTGTGACACTGCGCCGCAACCGGTTCCAGGTCGGCTCGCAAAGGCCCGTCAACCAGAGCGGACTGTCCAAATCAAACTTACAAGAAAGGGGGGGGGGACTACAATTCAGACAAACTGAAACAAAAAAAATTTTAAAAAATCAGCAGCAACAACAACAACAAACTAAAGAGGAAAGCTGGAAGGAAAAGTAGAAAATAAAGAAAAGAGAAAAAACACAATGTTTTTGAAGGGCATCTCTGGCTGGGCCCCAATGTCCTATGAATATTAACAATTTACATTGTAGGTAAGAAACAGTGCAGCAGGACTACTCCTGTCTGTACATTTAACTCTCTCTCTCTCACACACACACACACACACACACACACAGAGTAATGTCAGTTTTTTTCAAAATCGTAGCTGAACAAACGTATGTGGTATGATAACTGTCAATGTTCATACCTTACTGTGAAACTGGTATACCACTGTATCCCTATTTGGGAATAAAATATAATCATGACAAATTATAAAACATAACATAGACATTTTAGAAAATTGCTTTATATGGTTACGTTTTTGTGGTTTAATATAAAAATAGCCAGTACCAGCTATTAAAAGTGCTGCAGACATCTCTGTAGACTTAAAATAGTGCTAAAATATATTTAGTGATAGAAAGTGATTTAAAACTTGTCTTTCAGCCAAGAGTTAAGGCCACTTCGAGGAGAGTTTCTAACAAACCCTGTGTCCATGGTGGGTCTCTTTCTCCCCCCCGCCTCCCTTTCTGCTTCATAGGTTCCTAGTAAAGTGTATCAGCCTGGGTCCAGCCTGACCAATCAGTGCAACTGCTCCCAAGTTGTGCAATCGCTCTCACGTCTCGGCTGCATTGTGCTGCACCCTGTAGACGGCTAAAAGCACGGAGGCCCTTCTTTATGATCACACTGCCATCTCCTTGGAAACACTGTAGCTGCAACTGTGCAGCTCTCTTGGCCCGGGTCTGGAGGGATGGCCTGAGTTTCTCACAGACGTCTGTGGCATTTCAATTAGGCAAAGAAAAATGCTTCCACTTAAGACCTTCTGGCAACTATTTAAAACACAACAACAAGTTTCTTGCTTCAGACAGGAAACGAAGATCTTTTTTTTTTTTGTTTTGTTTTTTTAAAGGACATACATGTATATAGTATTTTATTCCAACATATGATCTAAACCAGAGAGTATCACTTCACTGTAGCATCCAGGTTTACTGCACACACTGATTACGGCTTCAGTTATTAAACAAGTTATTAGAAGAAAAGAGAGTTGGAAACAATTATGGCCTTTTCCTCAAAAACAATTTAATTTGTCTTACAAGCACAAAATATCTCCAGGGACTGTCAAAACTACACTTTGCTCCGTTTTTTTCACCTCCGTACTCATAATAAACACAGCTGCCAATAAGAGCAGAGGGGGAGTGACTGTGAATGAGGGATGATATTTTACAAGCTTCTATTGTGTCTGTTTATTCTGGCAGAATTCTGTGCATTTCAAAAGAGCAGCGTCTGCACTGAGAGGAAGCAGTAAGTCTTGTGTGAGACTCTTTCATTAATACTACAAACACGGGTCTCATGGTTACATGGTGGGTTTCTGCTCGGAACATTTTGGACTACAGAGTTGACTTTAAGCAAAAAGCTCACAAAACTTTCTTATGAATAAAGTTTGTGCAAAATAACACCTCATCTATTGTGTAACTGACACATATGGTGAGGTTTTTTTATTTGACCTTTTATTGTGGTGAAAAATAGTAACACTAGACCATATGTATTAAACACGTACAGTGCAATGCAGCATAATAAGTACTGTAAATGCAAAACACTGTTGCTGGAAGACAAAACATGCCAAACTCTGATGAGGGTCAATTGATTTATAAACTATGTGAAATGTGTATTGATAATTATCATCATCTGTGATTAATCGTTGTGATCTTTACGTTTGAAACATTGCTCGATTACTACATGATTATTAATGTTAAATTAATGCACTTTTCTCTGCTCATGTTTAAATTATGTATTATAAAATGACTCATTTGTTAAGGGTTGTATTTGATTTGAGTATTGAATATCCGTCATATTTCATTTAGCATCTAAACAATATATTCTATATTGTTTACTACTCATTTAAGTGGCAATAGACGAGATTAATGCTTTAACTTTTCATTATGAAGTAAATGTTAATTGCACTATGTAATGGCTGCAGAATAATAACACCATCTGCGTTTAGATTGGTTGGCTATAAGCCTCGCTTTCATTGTGCAATTTTGTCTGCCACCGGATACGATCTCCTGGGAAAATAAAGGCTCGATTTACTGTACAAAACACTAAATAACAAAATGCAGTGTTTCCTGTGCAGTGTTGCCAACTCTTTTCCCAATGAACGTAGCTAGCGGTATTAGCTCCATCAGTCGCTAAAATTGGCTATCATATGCTCATTTGCATATTGGCTAAGCCACGCGCACTCATTTGCATAAAGCTTAGTGGTTAGTTGATTGCAGCGAGGGAGAGACTGCCTCCACACGTCACAGGAGGAGAGGGAGAGACCCAGTGCTGTTGGCAGAAGAGCCGTGGACTGCGATTACTCCGAGCAGCTTTGGTAATGAATTGCAATATAATTACATTCTTGATTTTTCACTAATGGTCTGAATAAGTCACTAGTGGCTGGCTAGGCTGTGAGGAAAACGGAGAGCGGTCCGGTCGTCTTTGTGACAGCAGCAATACTAACCACTTGGAAAGTCTGGTACATAAAACATAAAACCTTTGAAATACACAGTAAAAAAAAAATCATTTGATCTCATCAAGAGTTGAACAGAGCTGGAGGCTGCATCACCCAGCAGGGGATTGAAGGGTATGTCCATGATACTGATGATGGAAACGTGATTGATAATTTAAAAAGTTTTCTGTCACTTCTGAGAAATCTGCCTTGTTCCCCAACTACACAGCAGAGAGGAGCGAAGCTCATGAATCACACTCTGTATGCAACAGGCTGAGTTTTGCAGCTGAACAACTTTGGAGTCAGATCAGTCTCAATATTAATAAATGCACACAGAAGGATCACAAATATATTTTTGTCATCTATATATATATATATATATATAAATGACTCAAAACTAGTTATTGTTGTACGCTATATAAATGTAAAACACATCCACATATAAAAAAATTATAAGTTCACAAATATATTTCTGATGCACACACAAATATTTCTTGTTTTAAATAAATGTAATTGAAATCCACAAATATATATATATATATAATTAAAAGTATTTGCAATTTGTATCCATAAATATTATTTGTGTGTGAACTGCACAAATGCATTTTGCATAATTACCATTATTGGCACACTGTATGACAATTAGTTGTGTGAAGATTTCATTTATTGTGCTGGATCCCATTTTTTCTTTCAGAAATCTAAATGGCAATGGCGGCCAAGTAGCCCAACGGTGACGGCGCCCACCACATAACCCCAACGTTTGGTTTGCTGGCTGCATGTCACTTCTATCGACTCTCCAACAAAAGGTGCAAATGACAACATATCTTATTGGCAATCCTTAAGATTTTAGTCCTGGTTGATTTGGCGACATCCTGTTTACTGGGGGTATCAGCAACTGCGGTTTAATACTACAGCTCTCTGAATACTGGGGACAGCAGAACAAACTATCGTTGTTTTAATATATAAGTCAGGCAGAAAATAATCGTTTGAAAATGCAGAAAATAATTGTCTTGTTTTGACGTATTTTTGGTGAACGATAGCGGTCAGTGTCAAACTCACTGACAAAAACATTGCATTTCCTGTGACTGTAACCAGTTAAATGCGCTTAATGGGAAAATGCTGCAGTAGGAAGCATTCGGTTTGCATTAGCAGTTACTTACATTACATTTTCAGCGAATGTCGCCACAGACACCCAGTTTGTAATATTGCAAATGCATAAATATTACAAAAACTTTCATTGAGCATTTATTCAAATGAAAATCTAACAGATTACTACTTTAACTGTCAAATAGACTCGTTTTTTAAGATCCCCATCATAATCACTGATGCCTATACGGAGCACAAATGTACTATAAACGTTAACTGACCATCTTAAATATGTGACAAGCAAGTAAATGCAGTAAAAGCAGCTCCACTGTTTCTGGGAAATGACAAAATGTAAAATGTTCTACATATTTCTCTTACTGACAAGCCTTCATTTGTAAAGCAGATATAGTCCGACTGTGATAAGGTAATGTTGTTAATCTGTGGCCCTCTTGCTGTCAAGGCAATGCTCAACAGAGCTGAATATGACTGATGATTTAGCGAGGCGCCCGGGCCTGGGAACAGCTACCCTGAACGCTCTGTGAGTCTGGGTGAAAGAAACAAAGTGGGAGAAAACAACACAAACGCTTGTCTGCACTATTTCCTGTAATGGCATTAATTAAAACAGAGAGAAGATAGCAGCTCTGCTCCCAAATGGCATGCTGGCACATTTTAATGTTCATTGTCTGTGTGTGTGTGTGTGTGTGTGTGTGTGTGTGTGTGTGTGTGTGTGTAAGTAATCGCCCTGAGGTGCCAATGGCTTTGGGATGCAGTGTGTGGACTATCAGACGGATCCATAGCAACAGAAAATACTCAAATGCAAAATTATTTATTTATTTTTCAGTCTCTCACATGCACAATTTCTCGAAAATTAAAAATGTAATGAACAAGCAGCAGTTCATTGCCCACTAATGTTTCTTTCTGACTACTGCTACTGTGTTTTCTCCTAATTTGTTCTAAGCACTCCATTCTGGGGCGAGCCACTTCAGTTAATCTCGTCTTGTTGTGCTGTGATATTTTTACTATTTACATTTGTTTGGATGCTGCATATACTGTATTAAACAATAAAAGTTAATAGATATAATTGGGTCTATTAGCTACTGTAGCTGCCAGTCTGGCTCACTTTTCATGTGGTGAGTGGGCACTTCAGTTATGAGAGATCTGGAAACAGCACAGATCATTAAATATCAGCTCCCTGGAATTCTCCCATTTCTTAGTTTTGCACATTATTATATGTGCATATTAGTTTTTAAATTACGACAACAGCCCCACAATGTAATAAAATGTTTTTTTGTTTTATTCCATCCTAATGTCAATGTGTTTCAATGGCATCCTCCATCACCTTTGACAATTATCTTCACAATGTTGAGCACATCATCATATCAGTGTGGTCATATTTATTGTGACAGCATAACGCTTACCCTTCATGTTTAATTTATAGAGTATGTATATATATATATATATAATGTATTTATATAAACAATAATTCCCTTACAGTAATTTAAAGATTCTGGACACCCTTAAACTGTTGCTGATAATAATACATACAAATACATACATATACATACATACATACATACAATACATACAATACATGGTTTATCCTTTCCACTTTTCCCATAAAGCCTCTCAAATCCCGCGAGAAGTGCCATTTCCTACCAGTCTTAACCCGTTATTACCACAGGCACTTTTCAAGGCACCCAGGAACCATTTTAAGAACTCAGGAACCTTTGACCAGAGGAACACAGCTTTATTTAGTTCCTTAACTATATTTTTTGTCCCCAAAAAAGGTCCCTGTTACTTTCCGATGGCCCAGGAACTATCAGAGAGTTTGCCAGAAAGTGAAAAGTTGGCTGTTGGTCACACGCAAACCTTGTTGCTGCGACGTCTGCACAGCTTCATGCACACTGTTATCAAGTACTGGGTGTCCTAGGGATGACACGTATTGAATATAAAAAATAATTTTTTATTTTAGTTCCCGTTCCTTCAGTTCTGGAACTATTTGGTCCAAAACAGGCGGTGGAGAAAGAACCAATGTAGTATATAAAGCAGCCGCTCATGGGAGCAACAGCTTAAGTTTTTCCTGTACAGAAAGAGAACAGCAGCTGTGAAGAGCAAAGGAAAAGTGCAGCTGCAACCTCTCATAAACAGAAAGAGTTCAGGCTCACAAAGACATAATGCTGCCGCTGCAGAACATTGAAAAAAAACTGACGTTGCAATTTAATTTTTTTTCCTGCAAAGAAATATAGGAATATTCACCCTGAATTGTGTAGGCTACATTTCGATTCCAAGTTAAATGCATGAATCTTTTTGCATTGAGAACACAATCAAAAGGCTAGATAAACAATTGTGTGTTCTTGTAAACAATTTAAACCATAAACACATTGGTTGTCACACCCACAAAGCAGGACTGGTCGGGTGGTTGGCGACATCGACACAGATCCTTCACACTGAGGACGGTCGGTGCCGGTTGACAGTCCCTCCCCGCAGGGACAGAGGGAGCATTAAGTCCCTGTAAAGCGTCAAGGTCAGGCAAGGTGTGCTGTAAAGCCACATTCAGCCCTGGCCTCTCCACGGCGACTTACGACAGCCGATCGTGGCGCACAAGAAGGAAATGTGCCCGTCGAGGGCCAGTCGGCACCGGAGAGAGGATCCTCCCACACCGAGCGGCCCCCTCGATATATCCGGTTCATTATGAAACTGTGGTGGGTCTATGTAGGTTATTAATGGGAAACACTGGATTAGTCATGGAAAATGAAAACCGTGTGAGTTTTCCTTTTGTGTTAAAGCAACAAAAAGGTTGTAGCATAACATGCGTCAGTTAATTGTTTCTATCAGTTTTCTAGTAACACGTGTTCTTTCTTGGTTCGTTAATTGCATTTGTGTACCAAATCACTTTTGAAATAGCTTTAGAGAATTGCGTTGACAACAGAACATCATATGTTTCAGTTTAATTTGAATTATGTACAGCTCCGTGTCATTAGGTTGTACATTAGTATTACTATCACTGGTAGGTTTATGTGGGGCAAACCATGGAAACAAGAAAAATGAACTGTCAAACAGCAGCCCGTCATGTGTTTAGAAATGGCAAAGTCCTTTGTGTGGAATTTCCCTTTAATCACTTGTCAACATCGTAGTGTTTTTTTATGTAGGGAGTTTACATAGTATATTACAGATGGTCTAAATCTCTGACAAGTTTCACTGCCTGCACGCCAAGTTAAACTTACCCTCTTGTCGTCTCGGATGACCCACTGCTCTGAGCAATTCAAGAAAACGATAAAGCTAGCATCTTTCTATATTAAGTACCTTTCAACCAACTGAGTTACAGGAAATGTTGAACCTTTTCCTAAAATAATTGGACAATTTAGATTAGATTACATTTTGGGGGGGATACGCATGGGCCTAACAATGTCCTGTGTTGTCCCTTTGAGGACAGTTCTTTCAAATTCTTTAATACACACAAAACTGTTTATCATCTCAATTACAAATGCTGTTTATTTAAAAAGCAAAATGTAACAAAAAGTGACAACTCTCAGCATATACTATCCCTTGGTCTGGAGTCTCATGTACTGTATATAATAATAAAAACAAAAAATGTAATATTCTATTTGGAACTACTTTAGTATATTATAGCATATTATCTACAACAATATCCATAGTATTCCTTTTTAGCACCAGGAAATATTTATGGAATATTGATTGTGTGGATTATGAGACTGGATTTAGCTATAAATGATCATTTTGCTGTATGTTAGAGATTAAAACTAGTTTTTTGCTATGTATTTCTGCTTGAGTTTGAAATGATGAAAGTCGATTTAATAGTTGTATAATTATTATTTATTAAATATAAATCTTTTTTATAAATGCACACTATTTAAAAGTGGCTCCAACAATTATAATATATGAATTGATTGTATTAGAAGCAATAAGGCTCATCCTTGACCAAAGAAATAGAGGTTTGACCAAACTAGCCCAACTCAAGGTTGACTTTTTAAAGAGCTTTCAACCACATAAAAACAATGTTCACGAGCAGATGGAGTTTGCCAGAGCGGTGTGGATGAGATCCGAACAGCTAGTAGGATTGACAACTTGCATGTCAATAGATCGATCTTCAAGACAACAAGCAAACTCCATCCGATGATAAAGACAGTGTGACGCCATAGAACACTGGTAGATGGACCATTTGGGGTTGTTTAGTCAAATGAATCACATCATGGTTTATACCTGTATGCACTAAATCAGTAAGGTACATAAATAGAATTTTAGCATTTTTATATTCCTGTAAAAAGCATCTATTCTTCACAAAATGATGAGCTGGATCTACCATGCCACTGTTTGTTTGTATAAATGATTGCTGTCAAGGATTATGGCAGCTCTACAAGATGGTAGAGACTAATTGATTATGACAGCTGTGGAAAAATCCTGTTCACCGATTGCCAAACCTAGGGGCACATTCTTGCTTAGTATATTTAAGGAGACTAACTCTAAATATAAACCTCTGTTGGGGGGGGGGGGCAGATGTTACATATGCCCGTACAGTCATCTCCTCAACACAAGAACATGCAGGATGAGCAAACTTGTGTTTTTCACTGTGTGATCATAGATGTTTGTTTACAGGATTACAAGATGCAGACATGAAAGATCCATTCCAGTCGAGCAAATAAATAGACCTCCTTCTGTGCTAATCTGTGAGGAATGCGTGCTACTGATCAGAGATATCACGTATGACAAGAGAGACTGAAAATACACAACAATCCCTGCACCGTTAGAGAGCGAACAGGCCTGAGCCATATTTGTTCTAAAAAGTCTCAACATTTCCAACTCACAAATGACCGGGGGGGGGGCACATAAATGAAATAATGACTCTATATTGATACGTGTCCTGCTTCACTGGACATAATGAGTAAAATAAATACTGAAGGCTGAGGAATAATTTCTATCGGTAAACGCTGCTACAACTAAGTATTAGCATCAAAATTTACTTAATACCAAAACTAAAAAAGTTCATTCCCATTTCAGAATAATTAATATTTTAATATTGGATTTTAAATAGTGCATTAACATGTAAGCATGTTGTGGCTGGTTAATGTGGGGCTAATATACATACTGCTGGGTAGTTGGCTATAATAATACATCATCATTTATTTGTTGAATATATTTTGTATTTATAATATTAACCTGCAAAGTAACTATTAACTAAAGCTGTCAAATAAATCTAGTGGAGTAAAAAGTACAATATGCCTCTCGGTACAAGAAATGTATAAAGTAGCACAAAATAGATGCACTCAAGTAATGTAAAATGTACGAAAGTAGTGTAGCTGTAATGGCAATGTAATTTAGATGCAGTCTGTCTCCTACCTCCACCTTTGAACCTCTTAATAAGGTGCATCATGTCACCCTTTAGAACGCATCATTGTTTGTTGTGTGAGAAAGTCGGGTGGCAGTCGTTGGCAGTGAGAAGAGAACGACACTGCATTTTATTTATTTACAAAGCAAACTACATGAGAGTCTTTTTAAACTATAGATGAAATTCCCACTGCACTAGGTCCCAAGACTATTTGGTCCTTGAAAATCCTCATGTTAATACTGAGATTGAGAAACTGGCTTTTAAATACTATGTCCCACATGGGTGGAAGAACGTGCAAAAGTTTGTCAAAACAACAAAATTATAGATTTAAATCCCTTTTGACTCACATAGAACGACGTGTGAACGCATATAATTTGCTGATGTATATACGTACACTCAATGGCCTGCACGCACGCGCACATTTTTTCACGATAACTTAAATGGGGATTGCAGACAAATAGAGGGAGCTTTTAAATGTTATTTTAGAAATTTAAAAAAATAAAAATAAAAAAGGTATGCGCAACGTCTATTTCCACAATTCATTTTCACAAGTCATTTTTGTTTTCAGAGACATTATTTTACACTGACTTACCAAAAACACTGTTGCACAACAAAGATGCTAAATGCTTACAAGTTCTTCCAAAAGAAATCTTGATCTTTTAACGTTTCCTTTGATAGATGGTCACTAAGCGAATGTGCTAATTTGCCAGAGTCGGTCAGCTATGTAGATTCCTATATTGTTGGCCAGTGTTCACAGAGTTTAAGAACAGACAGGCTGGCATCTTGTTCCAAAAACAAGTGTAACTCCCTGTGTGCCAGTACAAACTAAAATAGAATCACTTTATTGGCCAAGTACATTTTACACATTCCAAGGGACTGATTCTCTGAAATCCAAAGTAACTATTAGTAAGCGGTGGTCAGCACTTCTCTCACGTTAAAGGCGAAAGCCTCGGCCAAGGAAGATGTCTCCAGACAGTGTCTGTAGGAAAACCAAGATTAAAGGTAGAGTATGTAGCATTGTCGGTTGCAGTTTGTTAACACACTGCATTGAAAGTTGGCCCCTCCTCCCCGGTTGAACGAGCGAGCGTAAGAGAGAGAGAGAGAAGTGGTGGTCAAGAGAGCTAGAGTGAGAATGAAGAGAGAGAGCGGCCTTAGCGAGAACAAAGCAGTAAAGAGGAATAAAACGATTTCGGATTTTTTTCACAGCAGTTCCGTTCTAAAGCACAAATACAACACACCCACACAACCCTGTGTGAAGGTGCCGGACGCGCTTCATCCTGCTGTGGCCCATCTGCTCCGTGTGCATGCATGGCTCCGCTCGGTCAAAGCGATACACCCATAGCAGTACACAGCAGCCACTCGACACGGAGCGGAGGAGAGAGAAGGACAGGGAAAACACTGCAGCACATAAAAACACACAGCGATCTAACGACCCGTTCTCCGCCGCTTTGTATTTAGATGTTGAGGGGCGAGACAAAGTGGCTGTATTTGACGACCTGGGTATGAGAACGGGCTGCACACCCTGCTTATTGGCTGAGGGTTATTCCCCCAGGTGGGGCCCAAAGGCTGCCCAGAATCATCCCGAATACATCAAAATAAGAAGAAGATGCAGGCAGAGGGCAGGATCTCGTACCACCACATATTTCTAGTGGTTCGTAAATTATGATTGAGATGGATTATTTCTGTACGAGTCTATACATAGACCTTATGAGAAGAATCATTCTCAGGTCAGATCAACACAAAAAGCAGAACTCTTAATAACTTTAGAAAATAGGTAAAACCCTGCACATACTTAAAAAACATAACATTCACAAAGATGTTTTTTCTTAAATCATTCTTGCCAAAAACGACAACTTTATCAAACATAATGAGAGACAATCAGAGACGATTAAAGACAGAAAGTGAAATCACTCCTGCTGTAAAGACGTGGAACTGGAGCGATCATCTTAATGGGATCAGTGAAAGTATTCACTTGTCTCCACGAAAGCTGCTGACTGATTCATTTGGACATTGATTCTGGCTGCTCATTATTTGCTTAAATGTAATTTGTCAATTCTGGGTGCGCCACAGATGCAATTTCACTCACCTCCATTGTCTTTGAAAAACAAATAAGTAAAAAAAAAAAAAAAA
>CALSBV010010690.1:1493128-1521586 GCA_943590825.1 Bovichtus diacanthus
AGACACACAGACACACACACACAGACACAGACACAGACACACAGACACACAGACACACACAGACACACACACAGACACACACACAGACACACAGACACACAGACACACACACAGACACACACACAGACACAGACACACAGACACACACACACACACACACACAGACACAGAGACACAGAGACAGAGACACAGACACACAGACACACAGACACACAGACACACAGACACAGACACACACACAGACACACACACAGACACAGACACACAGAGAGACTCACAAAACCTGGGCAAATAAAACCAACTATAAAAACTAACTATCAGAATATCTAGATACGATTAAGGTAAAATATTCAGCATGTCAGAGCAGCAAGTGATGTATTACTCTCTCTAAAGAAGGTATGTAAATCGAGTTATACTGCACTTGGTTTTAATAGCTGCATCATGTATTAAACAGATATGTTAAGTTAGATGTCATCATCAACAGTGGAGCCATATACAGCACCCCCTGTATAGCTGCATGCATAAATCATTATACGAATAATTGTTGTTATATTTGAAACCCATAAGATTATGGTGCAGAGAAATCGATAGTGCCCAGCAAAAAAACAACTGCAGAAAACTCTGTTTCTGTGTTTTTAAACTCACGGCCAATAAGAGGGCTGGCTCTGGATTTACAATATTCTTTTATAAATGCTCTCTACACCATCATTGGCTTGATGAAATAGATGCCTGTCTACGAAAGATTTATGCATCAACCATGTGAAACACTTCCTCTAAGACTCTCAAGAAGTCAGAGTTCGAACTCAAGTGGTAGCAGTTTTAAACGCAACGCTGTCAACACATGAGTTACTATCTAAGATCCTAAGCTTTATGGGGGAGTATGGTCTGATATGAATTCCAATTCAGCTTTATGGAGGCCCTTGTTCTCTCTTCTGGGCAATAAACTGTGAGAAATGTTTTTATATAAATGTAAATGATTTAACGGAGTTATTCAAGTGTTGGCATAGAACCACTCGAATTAAACAGTCGTACCCACCCAGATTACCAGGTTTCTGTTGTAAATCAAAGCAATTTTCATTAAAATCAGGTTTTACTTTTTTCTGAACCATGATGGTGAATTTCTCTGAGGCTCCACCAAGCACTTGACTCTCCTCTTCATCGGTTAAACAGCAACACAAAAAGTGAGATGGCATACAGTACTGTCATGGTCTCCCAAAACAAAACAGTTTTTCTTCCTGACAGCTGCAACATGGAACTGCAGGGTCAGTGCTGCACGCTCTATAGGCGGGCTGTTTACACAGGCATGTTAGACGCTGTTTACACCTGGCATTAACATGCGTCTGGGGCGATCAGATCACAAGTGGACAGCTCTAAATACACGTGTAAACGACCACCAAGACGCATTGTGATCCGATCACGCAAACCACATTGTGATCGAGGACGCATTTGACCAAATATCTTTTGTAGTGTGAACGGTAATGCATGTGGACGTGTCCGCGACAAGGACATAACAGCTCTAGTTTTGTTCCTCCTCTTTCTCATCTACAGGTCGTTCTCAAAATCGCTTATGAAGGTGATAAAATAATAACACGGAGGCTCCGAGGTCCGATCCAAGAAGGCAAACTCCCAAACAGCTTACTTTTCTTAATAAAAGCCCGAGAGGTATACACTGCACCACTGCTTACCAGAGGGAACCTGAAGTCACTCAGAGCAGTTCTCCAAGAGGCAACTCAACAAAATAGCTAACACTGGCTTTGTCCCCGACGTCAATTTGTATTTTTTTCTTCTTCTCCTTCAATTTCTGTCAGACTAGGGATGGGAAGTGCACTCTCACCCAGCAAGTTAAAAACAACAATGCATTTGGTCTTAACAAAACACATCATTTCAGTTTCTAAAGTCCAATTTGATCATAAGTGGTCACTTGAGATGCATTCTAATTACAGGTGTGAACTTACGCACTTAAGAGCTGTCCACTTGTGATCGGATCGTAAAAGACGCATCTTAATGCGAGGTCCAAACAGGGTCCTAGTGTGGGTTCACATTAATCACTCCTTACTTGTGACCTTACATTGTTGGGCCAAATGAGGAGAGTACAAGCAAGAAAAACAAAAAAGCCTCCTGCTGTTCTTTGTCCTGATTTCACACAGCTAGTGCCGGTGCTCAAAGGGTAATTCCAGCTGGGAGTCAGTGATGGTCAACTCTGAATGACCTAATTCACTTCGGACTACAAAACTACACCGTGGACATAAACAGAAATAAACCCCATTTAGTTCATTTTGCACCAATCAGCACCCACGCTCATCACATAAATAAATACACTCAATACATACACTGCTATTACAATTTTAAAAAGTGAAAGTGTCTGCTCCAGCAGCAGCACAGAGTAGTCAGACAGAAGTTGACAGACGAGAGGATGGCGAAAAATTTGCTGTCAAAGCGAAAAGCAAAAGCACCTAATTGGCAATACTGTATTGCACAATTTAAACCTAATGATAATAGGGCATGATATGACATGACATGCTTTATTCTGCCTACCTGGCATTAATGCCATAACCGCTGGTGGAAGAATCAGCATTATCATGTGGAATAAAAGTTGTTGCTAACTAAATTACACATATCCTACCAAATTAATTAATGCTTGCAAATTCAAGCATATGCAATCTCAGGAATCAATTTCATCAAATAGAAATGGTCAAAAAGAAAAATCGGAAAGCATCATAAACCACCAAACAGAATTCAGCGAGTTAGCATACAGACTGAAGATTTGACTGGAAAAAAAGAAACTTTGTGGATGGACAATAGTCTAGTCTCTAGATTTAGCAGGCTGGAGTATACAAGGGTCTCGAGTCTGTGTGTGAGTGATCGCTTCCTTGCCCTGTATCTTCTCACAACTTTTTAAGTAAACTTTTAAAGTGGTTAATCAGCATATTTTAGGCATTTATTTCTGGAGGGTGGCAAGTATGCTGTTCAACCATACTTATTCATCAGTGACCATGATTATTGACTTGGTTTGTCATATATAAATCCTTTGAAATAGAGAATTTGGCTGCTGAACTTTTTAAACAAAATGATTTGGGGTCGAGCAGTGATGACTTCAACTGGTATGTAATGTCACAGGAGGCCTACTTGCAAAAAAAAAACAACAGCTTCACCGTTACTGAATCTCAATCCAAAATAAAAGTAAATGTTGGCAGCCCTAGGTATAAACACTGTTTAATGAATTAATTGCCCTTTTGCTGTGGGATATTGTCATAAACCAAACCGCTGGTAAAATAAAAATAAATTAAATCTGATTTAACGTGGAGTGTTTCGCCGGGAACAAAAAGCTTGCTTCCTGTGTGTGTTATTAAGAGGGGGTGTACCCGTCAAGAACAGGCTTTCAGGATCTCAAGCATCTTTCTGAGACATGAAAGCAGCAAGACAATGAGGTAAAATTGGGCTTGCAAACGTAGCTAACCAAATTGACAGTGCAACTGCAACAAACTGGGAAACTAAGTTGAGTTGAATTGAGCCTGTGTTAAATTGTGTGGAAAATATGAAATAGCGCATTATGTCAAATTGCAAAATTTTGCACTTCTCTGGTTTTGCATGCATCCAAAGTAGTTGTTGCTCCACCATTTTCTTCCACCTAAAAAACCCACTGAATAGAGCCAGGGCCTTTTTGGCAAGACCAGTCAGTTTTCACATGGGAAGTTTTTCACAGCAGCCTGTTGTTGGGACTCATGAGGAAGACAGGGAGAGACAGGAAGCCACAAATGAGAACAGAAGCTGTTTATATGGTCTTGTGCATACCAGACTGTCCATGTACATGCTTGGATTACCCTCAGGGCAAGCGGTCAGATGCCCCAGAGCCATGGACCACTGCTGTGCATGTAAACACATTTACAAATAATGTAATGTCAGTGCCTCTGTGCCTACACACTCTCCGCAGGTGAAATCAAACTTTAGGGCATCACATTACCGCCTGTGTAGTTGTGAAGAAGAAATCGCTCCTGAGTGACTTAAATAAAATGTTTGTGGGTTAAGGGTTGAACAGGCTCGTGCAGCGGAGAGCTTATCTCCTCCAGCATCATGCTGTGGAAACATTATAGTGAGTCAGAGAGCATCTGAGGTCACACTGGTATCCACAAGGGTAGAGTTTAATCTTCCCACTCTAAAGCTATGTTTTCTACAAGGACAGGATGATTCTGGAGACACATCATTCAAAAGCCAAAGAGCACCTTTTACAGCTTGACATATTATTCTTCTGTGATGTGAAGCAGTGCATGTAGCAGACAGAGGGGAAGATGGTGCTTGTTGTGCTCGTTGCAGTTTTGGGCTGAAGGAAGCATTTCTGATTTCTCAGCCTCGTTGAGTTGTTAAAAAATCAGTTTCATAAACATGAACACAGATGCTTAACAAGCTTAAGAATTTCCGTAGTTCGGGGCCGGATGCTAATCCAGTATCTCTCGCTCCTACGGGAAACCAAGCTGATATATCCCTTGGGGATATATTGGGGTTGTGTTTTTTTTTATCATTTTAGCAGCAGCCAAAGAGGTTTAAAAAGGTCTTGTAAAGGACTTCTGTCACATGTACTTCTGCGTGTGGACAGCATTGGATAAAAACAGCTCAAAAACTACAAGAAAATGTTTGATTGTCTTAAAAAAGTGTTGAAAGTTGAGCGTGATAAGATAAGAGCCTCCGCTGAAGGATCAAGGCCAAAGTCATGGGCTGAGATTACGATCGAGTTGGCCAACAGTTAGCGAACTTCACTAAGGCAAGCAGAGGAGGGAATACACAAACAACGAGAGTGCAGCAGCTGCCATGTCTGGTGAGTTCAGTCAACCACAGTGGCTGTGTTCTGGAAGTAATTACTGCTGGCTCACATTGACACTGAAATTACAACTGTTACTACACTTTGGTCTAGAATAGGAGATCCTAATAGATGTTTAAGTTAGTAATTAAGTTGGCCCGCTCCGATTCATTTTAAACTATTTCAGAATCGCAAATGAGTTACACATTAAGTATGTGTACGGACGTTAATTTGTCACCCATTTGCATTTGCAAGTTATTTATGGTCTTGAATAACAGCAGTGGTCAGTACTAGTCCTTGAGGGCAGGTGGTCTCCTTGTCTGCAGAAATATTCTAATGAATCCAATGTGAATTTGGTGTTGGTGTAGTCCCAGTAAGTGTGACATTGACAGTGAGCCAACATGCACAAAACCCTGAAACTGTAGCAGCTAAATGGAAATAAGCAATCATTCATTTTAAGGCTTTTCTTACGGATACTGTGACCAAATTCAGTGTTTTTGGACAATGTGCCAAAGGTTACTTTGTTGTACTTCAGTTTGGCAACAGGCAGGCTATTAGAACAGGTACCAGAGTACAAAGGGGAGAAGCAGGCAGGCAAAAAGCCAACAAAAAAAAAAAGAGGATGATCGGGGGAGTTGAAGCAGGTGTGCAGGTGCAGGTTACTGGGAAAGGTGTAAAAACAGGGAAAGCGGGAATAGCAGGTTCTGAGATGAAATAGCTTACACTGACTAGATGGTGAAGAACTAAGTGTCAATGTGACACAATCATTGTGAAAAGCTATCTATTCAAGAAGGGCTTTTTTCTTGTCTTGCGTCCAGAAGGAGTTGGTAGGTCAAAGTTCAGGATCAGCTACAGACCAGTAGCCTTGGGCTGATTATCTTCTTTTTAAATTAACTAATAAACTATTGCAGTGCCTATTGCTTGGCCTGCCTGCTCATACAAACAACTTCACACTCCACACTGTGCCTCCTTGGGTCCCCAGAAATACACCCGCCAGGCGTGAAGTCGATCGGATGAACGGTTGTTGAGAAAAACGACTGACAGACGGACGGACATATAGATTTTTGTTAGATTTGTATTCGTCTGTCGGGTCAAATTGAGACAGGGCCAAGTTTATTTCCTGTGGTACTAATCAATCGGATGGTCTTGCCAATGAATGTCATTACAATATTTCAAGACTTTTCGACAAAGTTTAAAGGAAGCAATATGTGATCATTTCTTTTTTGCTCAGAAATGTATCACTAACATGTTGTTGATGAAAATGAACTTCCAGTTATTCAAGGTCATGCTGTGGCTCTCCAAAAGCCCAACGTTCCTTGAAATTAATTGTTTCTCAACGCTGTCATCCAGGGCATTTATCCATTACCTGAGCTCAAATTGAACGCCACCTTTTCCCTCCAATTAAGAAAATAGCTTCATAAGCACATAGAATAGAATAGAAAAGATAAGGTGGAGGGCAAGTTACAGAAACAAACAGCAGGACAAAGAGGGAGAAATGGAAATAAAAATGCTGGAAAGCTGTGTTGTAGTCCTATTAGGCGCTGGTGAAGTGAATGAAGTTAATTGTTTTTTTCTGCAAAAGGGAATTTTAAAAAGATATAATAGACATCAACTGTCAATCCGTGTTTCCAATATAAGAGGCTAGTAAGGACTGAACACAGAGCTCCCCAAGTACATCAAACTTTTTGAAAATGAAATTGAATCTGCTGTGAAAAGGTACGGTTGGTTAGTCATCAAATCAAATTTATTTTTAATTTGATGACTTAAAATCAAAACCGCAGAATATACAATAGAGAGTAAACTAATTGAAATGAAAGATGGAAGGATTAACAAACTGCTTTACTATTCATTTATTAAAAAAGGAGTATAAAATAAAATAAAATTAATCACTTGCCAAGAATTAGATGAGAATCCCACTACATAAATATGAAGCTACAAGCAGCCAGTTAGCTAAGTACAAAGAGTGGAAACAGGGTTAATAATTAGCCTGACTCTGTCCAGAGCTAATCAAAATCCACCCACCATCACCTCTAGAGCTCACTGTTGGGAGATTAAGCTATTGGACTCAATTTCCCATGATCCTTTGTGTCAAGACCTTTCCTGCCTGCAACCTGAATCTTTTCGCACATAGGTGTGAAAATCTCAGCTGAACCAAAACACAGCCATGTGTCCTTTCTCTTTCCTCCGCGTCTCTTCTCCACGGCCCCTGTTCCGCGGGGTTACCGGGGCCGTGGAGAAGAGCAGCATCAGATGGCTCTCTGATCACTGAACTCTTTCTTTAATGGCAGAGGACGCGAGCGCCTGTCCAAAGTAAACAAGTTTAGTTGCAGCGGTTCTCCTCAGCCGTCTAGCCTTCACAACAGGAGCAACCAGTAGTTAGCAAGGAGCTAGCTGCATAGTGCAGGATAACAAACAGAGCAACCGGTTTCCTCCGTCCTGCAGACTGCTGGTCAACTTGAAACAGCACAAAGACAAAAAGACTCGACCGGCAACACGCCGCCAACAACAAAGCCTGCTTTCCTTCATCTCAAAGGATTCGCCAGCTAAGCTAAGATCTGAGAGCTAAGTAGACTTATTCACTGAACTGTATTGTGGGTAGCCTTAGGTTGTTTCACCAGTTTATGTGTTAGTATTGTATACACACACTAACAATCTTTTTTTATCAATCTTCATTATCATACACGTTACAATCTCACAATAATTTGTGAATTGGCCCTTTTTAACACACACAGAGATCAGGACTCAAAAGTTTCCACTTTATATGTCCCCTTTGTTCTCCACATATGTATACGTACGCAGAGCACGTGGAGACGGTCACAGATTGTCTAATTCATTGTCTAGTATATTTGACGAGACTATTTTATGAGACGTAAACTGGCAGTTTCCTCTGATTCAGAGCTTTTGATGAGGAGGTGGTTCACCCATTGAGGTGACTTGGTGTAAATTAAGTCATTAAGTTGTAAATTTCCCCGCTGTGGGACTAATAAAGGATAAAGGATTTCTGATACTAATTAATATAATGAACAATTATATTAAATTTAATAATTAATTATTATTTTTGATCATTAGTAATTCCTAATGATAGCCATTTTAATGTATTTTTGAGCTAATGCACTAATGCAGCTAATGTTATTATCATCCCTCATTTATGATTTTCTGAATATTAATAGCTTTATTAATATTAATTATCATTAATATTTGTTAATAACCAGACTTGCTCATACTGGTGCGAGGCGTACCATTGTTCTAAATTCACTAATCAACGTGTTATATCTTGTTTGTCTGATCTGTGTCCGACTATTTCTAACTTCAAGGAGTCTCAGGGATTACTAGTACACACACACACACACACACACACACACACACACACACACATACTGTACCAATGAACACACCACACACATGCAACAGATGCCCTTAGACTTGAATGAATAAAACTTACATATGCAAATACAGTTGTCATCGTGCATGTCTGCCATCTTCCAGCACTAACTGTTCCCAACATGGAAGAATCTGAGCATTTCTTAAATATCTGCACTCACAGTTTCACATCCAAAAACCCAGCTGATATGTATTAGGTTACACTGCTGCGTATGTCCTCAAAAGGGAAAGTACATTGATGTCTATGAGCAGATATTAATGCCTGAGCTTCTCCTGAATTAGGGGATAAAGAATACATTTATCAAGGCCTGAGAACTTTTTCTCACCCCTCACTCCCAGGATGAGGCCTAAATCAACAAAAGTGATAAATGGCACTAAACAGAAGTGGTTTAGATATCTAGCACCTGACGTGAGTTTCCAGTGGGAGCTGAATTTGTCTCACAAATTGAAATTCAGTACACGCTGGTCATCCATCTCTCAGTGGCTTTGAATGAGCCCAGACCTATTTTTCGATCATCAACAGAAATACTCCAAATCCCTGGTCCTCCTCGCTGCCCGGGGATCTCATGGTCCGCAACAATTCTCAGGATGAAAATATCCCCCTCCTCACGGAGGTTTGGCCATGGTCAATGTCAAGAGAGCTATCTGTTAAGCATTATTTTGGGACTTATTTACAAACTTCCATGAAAAGTTTATTTTGACTCGTGTACTTTTTCCCCTTTTGGCAAGTCCTCCAAAAATATCCTGAGATTATAACAATGCCTCACACAGACTTGTATGCTGCTCATGTTGTGTGTTCACAAGTTCCTTTGCATATCATGTAAAGTCCTGCAACACAGGAATGATATTTTCCCCAAATAAATAAAAACAAATAAAAAAAAAAAATAAATAAATACTTAAAAAAATATATAATAATAATAAAAATTAAATAAAAAAATTAAAAAATAAATAAAATTTAAAAAAAATTTAAAAAATAAATAAATATATATATATATATTATATTATATATATATATATATATAATATATTATATCTTTAAAACAACTACAAATCACTCACGTAATCATCTCGGCTTGTGATTACTCACAGCAGCAAATCCACATAATCTATTTCCAGTTATCAACTCCACTGTGAGGATGCTCTTGATCCTGGGAGCTGAGATTTATAATAGCGGCAAAAACATATGACCCTATAAATACACCATCTACCTTTGGGAATGATAACTCTTTCCAGCGAGGAAAGCATCTCTCTTCTCAGACTTGTTGTGATGAGGTCTTTCAGTTGGGCAACATCACAACACAGCACAGCCTCTTTGCAACTATCTGAGCCACAAATGACTCTTTCAATCCTCATCTGACAGACGGCACATTTTGAAAGCTACAGATTGCATGAGGGTTATTTACTCAACATCCGATCATCACACTTTACAATATTATTAACAGATAATCAAGGACAATTCTGTACCTGGGCCTTTTCTCATAATCTTGGTCGTTTTGATTATGGTTTCCAACTTTCCACCTTTTCTCTCTCTTCCAACTAGAGATTAGGGAAATGCACCTCCAGCTAAAGAATGTACAGTTTATGGGGGGAAATCAGTGCCAGTCCCCAAACTTTCCAAATTCTTAAAGCAGATATCATCAATATTTCTACAATAACAATATACTAAATGATGATGTGTTATGTGAAGATGTTTGTTTGTGGAGACAAATGCCTCAATCATTTTAGAGTTTTTAAGAAGGAGGAGCTATTTCATGCAACGTTACGTGACTGACTGTTGGAGCACTTCTACGGATTGGATCAGCATGAAACTGACTCCACTCACTGCTCTCATAGCCCTCACTGTCCCCTACAGCGCCTGCCCAGCACAAAATGACTGACAGATACAGTCAGAAACTAGCTGGCAAACAAAAGTGGAGCATTTAGCAGCTAAAGAGCCAGATATTCCCATTGGAGTTGGTGGAGAACCAAACAGAGTTAAAAGTAAATATCAGATCGGGTGGCCAGAAACACGTCTCTAAATAAATGCTTATGTTGCTCTGTGTCTGCTGGGAGTGTAAATAGGAAATGGTATGATAACAAGTTTGTCATATCAACTTATAAGGGTGGCGATATGTCAGTGTTGTGTTCCCATCTCCTTTCTGCTGCCCCCAAGCAGCCACAATATCAGCATATTGCAGGATTTAATTCAACATAAATTATTATAAACTAAAGTAAACACAGTTATGTTTGCTACCTACACGAGGATCTACTTACAGGAGGCATCCAAGCTAGCTGTTCAACTGCAGTGCTTAACATGCATTACTCTTCGTTACATATGCAGCGTGAATCTACTTCCAAAGGTAAAAAAGGCATTTTTTTAAAAAAAAGAGTCAAGTGTCCAGAGTGGCTTTGGGTAACACAAAAACAGTTGTCCTTGATTTTATTCTCCACAGTCACTAATTTAACAGCACGCTGAAGTCGGACAGTATATTGATGCATCTTGGGAAAACTGCTGCAGGGGCAATGACCTTCAAATCAAGCTCAACCACAGCTGTGTTGTAGAATAATTTTTTTTTATACAGTGGCGGCAGCAGGGGCTTTGAAGAGAATCATGTTTGATGAGGAAAAGCACATCTTATATACAGACAGCTTTTCTTTCTATACAGGGGGCATGGAGTAACCTCAGTGAGCCTGGGGCTGTGGTCATATCATCAGAAACCTCTTGCTGCTTTCAAAGAATTCTTCTGATGTCGGGGCTAACAAAACAAGCCTATACTATGAGAAATAGAATCTCTTCCCAAAGAAAATTCCTCATTATCTTATATAAATATGCTATCTTTCCAGGAAAGGCCTACTTTAGATTCAAGAATCCTGTTTTTGCTTTTAATTATAATGTGTACATTCCTTTAAAAATATATAAGGCATTTTTCAAAGACCAGGAAGCCTTTGATGGGTTTTAGCAGCTTAAAATGAACTAATACTCATGAGAAAACACAAACGAGTGTGGGATGAGCACAGCACACCTGGACCCGGAGGACAACGACATGTTCGTTCTCTTCAGTGAAGAAAATGGATTTGAATAGACAGCTTCAGCAGGTCATTACTCGCCTGTCTTAACCTCTCTGCCTGCTTCTGGAGGGGCAGTAGTTACGCTTGAGTGCTTGCTTTGTTTGTTTGGCTCCGTACAACACCTCAGGCCCAGGAATGCAGTTACTAGTTTTTACAGGACGTTCTGAGAAAATGAGAGTCATTGACGCAGGCAGACTCACAATCACTTCACCCAAATTCAATAGGTTTTAATTAAGGCTTCAGAGCTGAGGTCAAGTGGCCCATCTTGGCTCTGTTTTCTTTTGGATCAATGAACAGAAATGGGTCCTCTCACTATGCTTTGCTAAACAAGCCGTTCTTCGCAGAAACTGAGGTGTAGTGTACAGATCGTCTATACTGGAAATTGAGATGTTATTTCCCACTTTTGTGCGTGTAAAAAAAATATTGAAAGTAAAAAACTTTCTGGAGAGATTTAGAGGTAGGATAACCTGCGTTACTCCTACTATGAAAACAAAGCGTCCACTTTGTTTTTGCACATTGCTAAATGCATAATTACCCATTCCTGGTTTTGCAACAAAGCCCATGACCATTCATCATTGCTCATTTCAAACAGTAGAACAGGTAAGAAAATGTATTTATTGGAAAGTATGACAGTGCACTATTGCAAAATTGTTACAGAATCCAACAAAGTCAGCCAAAATCTACAAAGATTCATGGAACACATTAGAGGCAGATCACCATGTAGGCCGTCTCAGACAAAAGTACATCGACTGCATTCCAAACCTCAACCAACATCCCGAAACACTCGACCAAAACAGAAAGTCAGATGAAAACATACAACTGCAATACTGATATTTACTCACAAGTCAATTTAAATCAATGCAATTATATATTTGAATACAAATTATTTATTTATTCATTTCTTATAAAACATTGTGAGGTTAAACCAGACTTACAGCCACACTAACAAGTCTATGAGGCTGTACTTAACCACAGTGTTAATGTCAGCATGCTAACCTGCTGATATTTGGCAGGTATAATGTTTACCATGCTCATTATCTTAGTTTAGCGTCTTAGTATGCTAACATTTTCCAATTAGAAGTCACATAAGGTACAGCTGAGGCTGATGGGAATGTCATAAACCAACCAAAGTATTAGACAAATTGACATTTTGACCAGAGGATGGTGCTAAATGAAAGGTGAATGGATCACAAGTTATTATAATTCATCCTGAGGGGAACCTGAATGTACAACATTTTTGGCAATTTATGCAATAGGTGCACAATTTCATTCAAAACCACAAATGTCAATGTCATAGTGCTGCTAGAGGTAAAATCAGGGGATCACCAGAGTGAGTATAGGGTTCTTCCTCTGGAAACCATAGACATCTGTACAAACGTTTATGGCAACTCATCCAGCAGTTGAGATATTTCAGTCTGCGGAGGAAAGACCAACCGACCGACAGCCATGTTGCTAAAAATGCTAAAGAAGCACATTATCGATTTTCATTACGGGTAATCCATACGGTGTCATATGCAGAATGTCTCTTTGTCTTCCTTCCTCAACCTCAAGTATTTTCAAGCTACGTTGTCTAAACGAGACAAGCAACATAAACATTTCCTTGATATATTAGGAGTGCATAATTTGAATGAGTGGCTTTTACTGACAGCAATTAATTTAACTCTGAAGGCCCAGCGCCAAGTAAAAATTTAGTTAGTGGCACAACACTGATTAACATACAGAGATGTGCTTATCATTCCCCCATTGATTCACAAAGGCCTCCATTCCACATTGTCCTCTTTTAAGTTCCAGTCTGACGCTGAATAAAATATAAGCAGATCTGAATGTAACCGTTAGTCATAGTGAAGATTTAAATTGTGATTGTCGTAACTTTGATTTCAATTGCGTCGACTAAAGAGTTGGTGTCAAAGAAAGATGAAAAAAGAAAGTTGGAACACTATAATTTATCTGATCTCATTGTCAAGTCAGGGTTGGTTTGTCAGCTCCATTTGTTTCACCAAGTACCTCTGAAAATCCCACACACACACACACACACACATGCACACACACACACACACACACACACAGACACACACACACGCACACAAACACACACACACACACTTACCAAGCACAAATTGCTAGTTACTTCCAAGTGGAATAGAATGGCATTCAAATAGATTGCTAGTATTTCAATGAAAAGATGATGTGCAGCTCAGAGGCTCGTCTGTGGAGCAAAATTACTACGATATACATTTATTGTTTTACATGGAGAGCCTGAGGTTGTTACTAACAACTTTGCAGGGCTAACTACTTGTCACTGGAGGTGAAATTGCAGGTCTCTGGATTGGAAACGGTTATCTCTGATTGTATAGGGAAATAATGTTGCAATTTCATTTACATGCCATAAACCAAACAATCCCCTGAAGGCTTCCGTCATCTGAGACCACAGCATAATATCTATTGTTATTTGTCCTGCATGCATTTCTTCTGCAAATGTTGAGAGGACAGTTTTATGAAGTACGATGTGGTGGATCAAAGGCCTCATCATCATGACCCTGCAGGGGGAATGGTGAACATATCACTCTCCTCACAAAACCTCAGAGGCAATCATCTAATGGTTGGGGCTCATCGCACTGCTAAATAGTGTCCACTCAGCAGTACCCTGTATGTAAAGCCTGGGCTCCTGCCAGGCCATTTTCAGCCTTAAGGATCATCGGCCAAGAATCCCCTCTGATGAACGCACCTTCCTACCCGACTACAGTGCGGTCCATCAGTCTCGCACACACACACACACACACCCCTGCCCCTGTCCTGTTTTTGTCTTTGTCAAACAACCTGCACGAACACACTGATTTTTGCAACCATGAGCATTTCTGACGGGGTCAGCCAAGAACCATACCAGGGCTTTATCAAATTTAAGTGGTGCAGCTCCAGCTTCATTGCTTCTGATTCCCTTTTGTCAAATATAAATAGTGCTTAAGAAAGTGCTGGACTTGCAGTTTCCCCAGTGAGGGGGGAAATCACTGCTTTGCCAGCTGTGCATTTCCAGCAGGACAGGTACCATATCGATGTGCAGCGGTAAATGGCCCTTTGCATGGTGTTGCCTATATAACTGTATGAGCAGTCATTGTGACTGTGTGGGCAGGCATGTATGATAACTTATCGTGGATGGCCAGTTATGTCGAGAGAAAGAGGGAGGGAGAGAGGAGGGAGCAGACAAAGTGATGCCAGAGAGAAGCTGAGATAAAAGATTTTTTAAAGGTTTTTTCTACCAGATAAGCTCAATCACGCCCAAAGCTCTTTACAAGCAAGAGAAAGGCTATTCATCTGCTCTTTTGTGCAGCCAAAACAGTTTTGTCTCATCTGACACACTGGCTGCTGAGCAGCATTGATGAAATCCATTTTCTTCTCTTTTTATTACTCTTTACTGACTGATGCTTGCTGTTGATCCGCCATGAAGCTGTGATGTAACCGCCAGGATCTTAAATTATTGTACTGCTCTGATCCAAGATCCACAAGTACAATAGTCAAATAGTTTAAACTACTCTGATTAACATCGGACAGAAACAAATGAACAGACCCGATCAGACAGATAACAGTCATTATGTCAACAATACTGTTGCTGTGGATTTTGTAGTTCAAGTTTATTGCCAAGCTAAGGCATGTGCAGGAAGTTCACATTACAGTGTAATCAACACATAACAATACCCAGCAACCCGCCAGTAAAAACAGAACAAACTGCACCAATAGGCATACATACACGCTTTACAATAATAATAACGACAAAAACATGTTAGAGCAGTTAATGTGAAAAACCCCTTGGGTCTAATGTAAGTACAGTTTATTCATCAGTTTGCTGAAAGAAACATGACACTTTTCAACTCATTATTATAACAAAACTCAATCTCACTCTTACGTATAAAATCGAATTCAGCTTTCTCATAACCTGTAACTCAGCTGTGATACGGCTGGTGGAACCCAGAAGCTGGATAAGGAGTGTGAAATTTAAGAAAATTGTCTGGTTGCTTCTCACACAGAAAATCCAATAAGACTCGGGATAATGTGAGCTGAGAATGTAATGTGTAGTGCACGCATTGTAAAAGTACATTAAATGACAGCTAGTCACGGCTGTTTACATAATACCCAATGTCTCTGCGGGTATTTGCAGCAGAGGGAATTTGCAAAGTAACATAAACTGATCTGCATTCATGAAACATTAGCAAACTGCTAAAATCAGCAGTTTGACTTATAGGGATAAAGGGGGGAATAGTTTCTATTCATTTCTTCTACACTTGAGCTGAAAAGCTTTGGGCTTCTTCCACAGCAATTCAGCATTGCAATAAATCAGTCTAATGTTATATTGCTGTGGACTGTCAGGAATAATCTATTCTGCAGCTGCACGATGAAGACAAGTATGCAATAATGACAATAATAACATTTATGTTGCTAAAGTTTTGGTTTAATGAAAAAGACACTAGAAAAGAAAGTCAATTCAGGAGTTGCTCAGTTTTTCTGAATAGTTTACTGAAATGCTGCCATTATTATCCTTCACTGTCTGTAAAGTTCATTCCCAACCAAGTCCCAAAGGACACTTTAACTTCACTTCCCATTTCATGACAATCTTTGGAGACTCGGACAGATATGTGGATTTCTTGTCCAAAATATTTCATGTTGTCCTAAATAAGAAATAATAATAAACTCAGCTTCTGCTGATCTGGTTTCTATGTTGTGGTTGTGGGGAAATTTGCGACCAGGTGGCGATGTCTGTCACATGAGCTGTGAACGCTCTGCTCCTTTACTGGAAAGTTTGGATCTGCATTGGTTTCTCCGAGGGACGGTAAGACGTTGAAAGATTATTGTTCACTCAAAGTATGGAAGCTTTATGCAATAAAAGTGATCGCAAAAATGACAGTAGCTTGGTATCAATTATTAATTATCAATATTAATTAAGAGTTTCTTCGGATTACAAAAACAAAAGTTTTGACCCTTACTTGAAGCCGCATTAATAAATTTTATTTGGTCACTTTTATCTCCATTTTGGTCTCCTCTAAAAGCTTTAATATGTTCACAAGCTCGCGGTGCTGAGCAGGTTGCATACGTTGGGTTTATCAGAGTTTTTTCATAGTGATCCTATGATCATTAGTAGCTGATACGAACCACACAAAGCTATGCATTAGCTCTAACCCCCTGCCAGCCTGCCACAAACATCCACATACATGAAGTCATGCTGCAAAGATAGCATTCTGTCCAGGGAGGTGAGCATCGTTATAGACATTACACTCAACATGCTGAAATAAAACTTCCTGAGTGATGGATACAGAACATACAAGCTTCAATCCTTTCAAGACACAGCATGACGCAGTGTATCATGTTATTTATGACTTTGAGGAGCTAAAATTTCACTTGGAGACAAACGCTTGAAGAAAAAAAAAAGTGGAAGAGCTAATCGTGTCCTTTATTTTTGAAGCTTGGCTTCTTCAGTCTATTTATGGTCCTTCCAAAATCATATTACTAATCCCAAAAAACAGTTATACAACAAAAAGTATTTTCTAGGTTTGAGCATATTACACAACATCATCCATATATGGTGTGGGAGAGACTTCACGACCAGGCAGCATGAGCCCACTCATTCAGGTGGGCCGCTATAGATTAGGTCTGCGTGTGGGCTTCACTACCAGCTGGCATCTGTCTGCCTATCGATGGGATCAAAACAAGAGGAGTTTTGCCCTAAAATTAGAAACTTTGCGTTATATAAATGCTCATGGTGAACTACTTCCAGACTCATTTGCCTCATAGGTGCCAGATTTGTTGTCAGAGTCACGTCAGCTAATGAGAAGTGATTATATGTCCAAGATATTCAAGTCTCGTCCTTTACATTTGTCACCGTGGTACTTAAGTACAGTGTTGCGGTACTTGTACGTGAGTATTCCCGTTTTCTGTTAAACATGATATTCTTAGAAAACAAAAGCAGTATTTTGTTGAAGCACCTTGTCACATTTCAGATGTACGAGTTGTTCGCAGTTCCACCATAAAGACATTTCTCCTCTAACATTTTCACATGTTTTTTACTTAAATAATTTGTTGAGGTCAAAGAGGAAAAGTATCCAATATTTCAAAGATTTGAGAAAAAGTTTAAAATATGAATACACATTTTTCTTCTTTCCTACCACATTAATTAATTAATGACAGACCAAATGTACTCTGTGACCCTTTGGAGGGTGCCTGCCTCGTGGGAACCATTAGACTCAACTGCTTTACTGTATGAAAAAGCTCCGCCACTAACAATCCACAGGGGCCAGAGTATTTTGACTTTTGATACTTTAAGTAGCCTACAATACTTATTTTACTTAAGTAATATTTTTGAGTGCAGGACCTTTAGTTACAATAGAGTATTTTTACATGAATGTATTGGTACTTTTGCTTAAGTTAAGCAGCATCCTCATCTGCTTCAGACCCGTCATACTGTTAAATGACTTTACGAGTTTAGTTTTATGATATAAGGATTTGTCTCCCGTTTAACTAGATAATGCTGAACATGTGGTGTCAGTGGGCACGGACGCCGCCTGACCTCTGACCTCTCAACTCTTCAGAGCAGGAAAAACATTCAGCCAAGATGGTTGACCCCAAACAGTTTAATGAAATAGATCTGGATGTTATCCAGAAATGAAATGAGCAATTGTTTTGTACCACGATGAGTCACGTCAACCTGGAAACCTCCTTCAGTCACCCGAGAAACCCTTAAAATATAAATGTTTCAACAATAAATAAATCTCTGACATAACAAAACAAACTATTCTAAAAGTGGAAAAGTCTTTATCTGCTGTCTAAACAAAACATATCCTTATTTAATCTCATTTGATTAATGTTAAATGGATAGAAGGCATGACAAATTACTGTGCAAAATTAGGACCCATGTCTAGAAAAATAAAATTGTCCCATGTCTTATGTCTTCAAGATTGATGTCCCTGCCAAGAAGAAAAGTTGATCCTCTTGAATTTAAGGCAAATCCTCACCACTGAAGCACACAGAACGACGGAGGACACTCCTGCTGCAGCCCAGCGAAACATATGAAACTTTTCTCTGACCCAGAGCACTTGGCAGCACAGCAGCAGGAGCTTCATGTTAAGTAAAAGCTCAGTTTATTCAATCAAGTGAAATGAGCAGTGAAATGTGCTTCATAACTAAAATCCAGTCTTAGATAGGACATGATATAATTCAAAGGTGATTCATCTTTTAGGAAAGATTCTTATAATACTCTGGTGCCGGTTGAAGGGTTGAAAGACTGAGTGTGTGTCTAATGCCTGATCCTCCCTAAAGGAATGCTAATAATGTAAGGATCTCTTAAGGATTGGGTTATATTTATTATAGCTTATTTTATTTCCATCACAAACCCATAACCACTTTTACCTGGACCAGATGCCATGAAGAACTAGCTACTAAAAGTTTACTGGCATCACGTCACATTTTAATTGAGCAAAGATGATTTTAATACAGACGGAAATTCTGAAAGTGTCGATGCTTTTACACATTTATCATGAGCCGACTTTGAGATGATAAGTGGAAATAAAAACCATCTCCTGTGTTTATAAGAAAAACTAATCCACCGGCGGTTTAAAGAGTAAAAGTAAACTTTTCTGCTGCTTTAAAGAAATTTTAGTACAAGTAACATGTGCAAAAATGTAGTCGGATAAGTAAATTGTAGGTCAGCTAAAGTGTATTCTGAGTAAACATATCTTTTCAAAAGAGAGGGTGGCGTATATGATGTTAATGTTATATGGTAGAACTATTTTTTTTAACACCAAGACACAGAGACCCTATGTCCAAAGCAACAACACGTTCAGAGAACTTCCTCAGTGCAGCCTCACTGACCATGTTACCGTTTAGCTTGTAGTTTAGCTGCACCCAGCATGCACCTGTCGGTCACAACATCCTGGGTGTGTTGGATTTGTGTCACTGGGTAAAGCAATTTAACAGTGATCAACTAGATGCGACCCTTTTTGTTCACTTTTATGATAAAATGTTACCAAAAAGCCTTAACTTAAGCCTTAAGTGATGCATGACTCGTGATTAGTTGCATTAATGCATAAATTAGGCCTTATGCATGATCTACCATGAATTCCTGTTGCTCACAGTTAACAAACGAACAAGTTGACTATATAATAAATCAAATATTCATTCAGAGTAAGCTACATTGATTGATATGCGACCAAATAAGCTTGATTCCAGTTACATAAAAGTTCATTTCAGACCCATGCATTTGCTCAGGGCAGTACCTATTCTGCTTTTTTATTCTTACAAACTGGCCTTTAGATGCAAATGTTTACATGTTGCTGCATGAACTCATCTAGAGGGTGGAACATGAGTTTTTCTTGTTGTTTTTTAATTAATATATGTGTTTGTCGAGTGTAGAGACAACAGTACGCATTAAAACCAAAACCATCCAGCAGGTGCCAGAAGACAAATTAGAGAAGAGTGGACTGGAAAAAATATCTTAATATTTCTATGAGATTAGGTACTGACAGGTGCTGTGAATCTTCTGAATATGCAATTGTTGGAAGCTGTCAATTAACAGTTTAGCTGTAAGGAAGATGTCACCGTTTAATTTTATGATAATTCTTTTTTTTTTTTCATCTTTTATTAGGTACATCAATCATCAGCCACAAGTACGTCTCAAACAACGGCACGTTTAGTTTTATATGTTTTGTTTCTCCCTAATGTATGGTACACACACAGGTATGTAAAAGATAACAACTGAACTTGATGAGCAGCAGTAAGGTAACAGTGCAGGTGAATCCTTGAAGTGATTGTGTTTCCTGAAAGAACAAAAAAGTTAAAAAAAATATTTAAATAGAGAATAAAGAGCAACGTTTTCACTTGATAAAAGGAAACATCTTCTACCCAACAAAATTGTCTTAAAAGAGGCTTAATATTACATAAAGACTGAAGATTTCATTTTGATATAAACATGATGTAAACATGCTGATTCTTAATGAATTGATTGAAGGTCTAACAAACATCTCAGACCTCCGTCATAACCTGGTGAACCTGAAGCTGCATACATTCCTGGGAAAAGTCAATGAGGTCAATGCAGATTAAAACTATAAAATGCAATCTGGTGGATGAATAAAAAGCACTTTCACTGAGCTTTAAAGTTTCTGTAGCAATTTATTGAGTCATAAAAGTTGCATTTCTTTGACAGGTTATCCGAACAAACATTTTGCTAGTATCTGTCCTTCACCAGTGTTACATCGTGAGAAGGGGAAAAGCTCTTAAACAGGGCGAACCTCAGCTGTAGGAATGTGCTTGTGTCTGAACTCAGTCCATTAAATCCTACACTCCTCACTAACTGAGCTCAGATCCAAATTGAGGTTACTTTGAGGAACTCCTGCATTTGACCAAAATAGGAAACAATTTCACCAGAAATGCCTATTATAGAAAAGGGGATATAGTTATCTACTTTTGAACTTTAAGACTTAGCCTTTTAAGTAGACTGCTGGAACATCCTAATTCATTTTCGAGGAAACCTAGTATATCATTTTCAAAGGTTATTTACACTGAGACATATATGCTCAAGCATTCCTGAGTCACGTTTTTGTTTTATAAATTATATTATTTTTTATTGCTATTAAAGCATGGTGCCCTTTTCAGGGACTTCAAACTAAAAGCTGGCAACAAAGTTAAGGTGGATTTCATACGAAAGTCCTTCGCTTATAATTGACCAGTTAAGTGCCCTCCCACAGTGAGGAAAGGCAAATACGAAACAGCACAGAGGCGCTTCTCCTAAAACGCGCAATTCCTTCCAGCACAGTTGCGTAAAATTATGCAATTATAGCTTATGTTGTGCGTTTTCTGTGGAGTCACAGATTTCCTAGTAAAGATGTCTTAAGAGATGTCATGCGTTTACTTATAGGCTCATATTTACGTATGTTTGTTCAGTAGGCGACATGGCAGAGCTGTGTGTGGTGCTGAGGAGGCAGGAGATGACTGCTGCCCCCCTCACTTCTCCACTGAGCCCTCAGGAGAGTGGAGTGAGGACTGCATGGGGACGGCTGCGTAGTGATCGGTTTTCTCTGATAAAACATCTCAGTAGTGATTTGGAAACGAAATTGCAAACACGCAGTTTAACCATGCAGACTTTGGACATTTAGTTTTTTGTTATGTTTAGTAAAGCTCTTCCGTGAGTTGCAGTTACAAGTGATCTGAAGCCTGCTATGGAGGACCTCTTGAATCAAAATGAGTCTGAGCACTGACAATGTCACAAACTTGTGGAAAAATGGTTCCTCGGAACTCGGCGGGACTCCGGGCACGTCCTCCCCGGTCAACTTCACCAACAGCTCCGGGGGGAACTACACTGAGGTGGACCTCACCCGAGCCATCCCGCTCGGCATGGTGCTGGGGGCTTTCATCGTGTTCGCCATCGCGGGCAACATCCTCGTCATCCTCTCGGTGGTGTGCAACAGGCACCTGCGGACACCTACGAACTACTTCATCATCAACCTGGCCATCGCCGACCTGCTGCTGGGCACCACGGTGCTGCCGGTGTCCGCCACTCTGGAGATCTTAGACTACTGGGTGTTCGGCAGGATCTTCTGTGACATTTGGGCGGCGGTTGATGTGCTGTGCTGCACCGCGTCCATCATGAGCCTGTGCGTAATATCCATCGACCGCTACATTGGAGTGAGCCACCCGCTGCAGTACCCGGGCATCGTGACAGAGAAGCGGGCTCTGCTGGCCATGCTCGGGGTGTGGGTGCTGTCGGTGGTCATTTCCATCGGACCTTTGTTCGGGTGGAAGCAGCCGCCGTCGCCGGACGACACGGTGTGCCCCATCACCGAGGAGCCGTTTTACGCACTCTTCTCCTCCCTCGGCTCCTTCTACATCCCTCTCATAGTTATTCTGGTCATGTACTGCCGGGTGTACATAGTCGCCAAACGGACCACTAAGAACCTGGAAGCCGGTGTGATGCGCGAGAGGATGAACTCCGGTGAGCTGACCCTCAGGATCCACAAGGGTTCTCAGGTGCACGAGGAGCCCTGCACTTCAGGCGCCGGCAAGGGCCGCGCGAACCAAGTGAGAAGTTCCCTCACGGTGAAACTTCTGAAATTCTCCCGAGAGAAGAAAGCGGCAAAAACTTTGGGAGTTGTGGTCGGCATGTTTACGCTTTGTTGGCTGCCCTTCTTCCTCGCCTTACCCATAGGTAGGTTCAATAGGTCGTCCATACTGTGTTCTCTTATAATGTCATAAATTAAGCATTTACAAAAAAAATACACCTCCCACCTCCTTTTCCTCACAAACTCAATCCAATGTATGGACGTCATTATATTCAATTAGCTAATGAGACCTGCAGAAAAGATGTTACTGTCATCTAAATGTCTGCAGGAAGTTAAACCAAGGCAGTTAAAGGCTGCAGGCCTTGTAAATCATATCTATAGTTGGCACTGGGGACATCTCCTGGGTAGCATTTACTGCTCTGAATTGACACCAAACCTATGAGTGGGCTTTGATATACTATAGTGCTCATTTTATACTGCAGGAATAATAAAATAAAAACATCACCCGTATTGCAGCGTTTAATATGTATAGCGCAGTAGGAGTGCACCTACATATCATTCCTCTGACTTCACAGCCTCTGTTTAGATAATTAAGGTAGATTGCATCATATTTTATGACACAACCTTTGAATTTGGGCCAACTTTAAAATGTTCCAACTCCACAATGCCAAAGCCAACATTGATGTTGTGATCTTTAAACTCAGGGATAAAACGTGTTTTTCGGAGGCTGAGAAGGAATTCTTCACAAGCATATCAAAACATTATTAGTGTTATCCTTGCATTATTCCCCGAGTCTGTTAATCTGATGGTGCAACAAATACTCTTCCAGTGTGCCAAGTGGAGACTAGGTGGCCTCCCTCTGTTCCAGTCGGTTTATTCAGAGGCCTGTGGGGCCTGCCGGGGCTCCCTGATGCCACTGAGACTGGCAAGCATCCAACACCCACTGTCATGCTGTTTAAAAACCTGCAGAGGAAATTAAACAATATATTCTGCAGTGAAACGCTCGTGCTGCGGGTTGTGTTGTGGCAAAGAGGTTAGGAACACTGTGAGTCTTTATTTGGTGATGGAGTCTGGACAAAGGGGCTAAAAAGTGAACTACAAGCACGGCTGCTGTATTTGAATTGTTGTTTTCCTGATTGCCAGGGCATTGATCCCATGTGCCACTGCAGGTTGTGATATGTGACTTAGTGTTAGTGTATTGGCATGTGCCTGTGTGTGAACACATGCCCTGCAGTCAAATGGGAATGTGTTTGTGCCCCTGGCTTCTCGCTGCAGCTCATCCCCTCCTCACATGAACACACACATCACTACCTGGGGCGGGATCACTACACAAGGTCACAGAGCGCGGTATATTTGCCCTCTAGGCGTTCTTAGTGAGATACCAAAGAGCATGTAACAAATGTAATTTCCCGAAGTACTGATTGTCAGATCTGAGAGGCTTCAGAGAGCAGGGGGGACGTGAGGTTCAGGATGGGCCTGTTTATGTAATCAACAAACTGCCAAGAAACCCCCCCGAGGGTGCAATTCTTTGCACAATCCCTGGTGTAGCATACTGATACATTGTGACAGAGCACCATACAACCGTATTTCATGCTCATTTAAAATGGGCCTCAGAGATGCAATAAAGAAAAGCTTTCTCTTCTACTGGGGAATTCCACATAATGCATCTACTAATGTTTGCATATATATATATATATATATATACACAATGGATGTATGCAGATTATCCACTATTTCAAAGCAGGACACTGAAACTGCTCTCAACACTAGAGCCTCCTCTATTTCCATCTGTAGTAAACATTGTTGTTTTTCAATTTAAGTTTGTGCCCCTGCTCTCTTGTGTGGCTCTCTTCTGAACTTAAATACTAAAAGTGTGATATGGCAGCGGCCCTCCCCATGTTGCTCCCTGAGTATTCATTAGCTTCCATCCATGGCCTCCACCCACAGTGGGATTTCCTGTCTCACACTTGTTATTACCCTGCTCTTTCCTCTGCATACTGTCACTGATATGTAACGTATGTGGGGGTTTCTGGTCGGTGGGCGGCACATGTGTTTTGTTTGTGAGTGTGTGTGTGTGTGTGTTTGTGTGTGTGTGTGTTTGTGAAGGAGTGCTGAAAGTTTATATGTGTTTATGTACATGTATGAAACTATGTTTGTGTGTTGTTAGTGCTTGAGTGTCAGTGTGGATGCATTTATTTTGAAGAATTGAAAAGCCAGCAGACATGAAACTGAATTTACATTTTTCTGTAATATTTTCAGATGTATTCTGTATTTGCTGTGATGTGTGATGAATCTAAAAGGACGGTAAGTGTATTCGCATTTCCAGCCGCATCGTGACGCTACAGCTGAACAGTGCCACACTGTCCAACACAAACTTCCTTTTTCTAATGCTCTTGATTGGAAGATAGTGCTTTTTCAGCCCTGAGGAAAGTCTTTCAGGCAACCACACGTACAATTCACCCCACCTCATGCGCTGCGATTGGCTCAAACCGGGTTATTGCAGCGTTTATGTATTCCTGGGAGGTTAAACTCAGGGAAAATATCACTGGACAACTCGGTTTCCAGAAGATCTTTGTAGCCCAGCAAGAGCCAGTGTGACCTCTGACCCCTGAAGTCTCGACCTGAAAACATGTGAAGCTAAAATAAATGTGTGATTGCTCTGCTTCACAAATGATCTAACGTATCTCATCTAAATTCTATTAAAGTCATGTTTTTGTTTTTGCACAAGCATGCAGCTACCAGTCCCAGAGATTGAGTCGTCGTGTCTCCTTTTACGCCTTTAACTTGGAGCAAAGAAAGGTATTTAGACTTCAAGATTATAAACATTACATCAAAGTTCAGGCAAGCTTCCATGGACAAAAACATTTCACACACACCCACTGAGTGCTGTCTACCTTAGCTTGTTTGTCGGTAAAGGTGACATATCTAAACTTAAAGTTATTTCAGAACACATTCTTGTATCACGTTATGAAAACATGACACCCTAGAATTTTAAATGCATCGCAGTAATCAGACACTAATGTAGAGAGTGACCAAAAAAGGCTTTTTTGAAGGGCCAGACCTAATGATAGAGGACAAAGTTTCACAAAAATGCTTAATTGGAGCAGTTTTATCACAACAACAATGTATTTTCATTAACACTCTTTGACACATTTCAAGCTGCAAGCTATGTGGAGCAGCTAAACATTATTCAGACACAGAGAACTTTATTCTAAATTCTAGTCCCGATAACAAAACCATGCTGACTGACAGCAACATTTGTATGTGAATTATGTTATGAAATTTTAATATTTCAAAGAGCAGTGATGACATTTTTTAATTTGGGCCAGAACCCTTTTTTCTACATTGATTTTTACTGATTAAAATATAGATTAGGTTTATAATGCTTACTATATAAGCACACCATCGCTTCAAAGACACGTCAGAAAAATCACGCGATAAGAAAATCTAATCGGACTTGACACACTGAAGGAGGAGACTCCATTTGTCACAAAAACAAATGTACAGGAAGGTGCATGTATAAAGTTAGGACACAGCTGGGGCTGCAACTGACTCACTTTCATCGTACAGTTTTCTGCCAGTTGTTTTCTCGATTAATTGCTTAATGATTTAGTGTATAAAATGTCAGGAAATAGTGAAAAATGGCCAAGGTGATGTCTTCATATTGCTTCTTCGTTTGATGAAAGACAAGGAAAACAAATCCTCACATTTCAAAAGCTGAAACCAAATGTTTGGCAACGTTGCTTGAAGAATTCCAATGGACGATTAAATTGATTGTCAAAACTTCTTCTTATTATCATTTCCTTTCCGTTGTCTAATCATTAAATTGACGACATGAAGGTAAACAAAGAGAACACAGCTAAACCAAAACAAGGAAACATAAATAAATAAATAACTATTATAAACATTAAGCATTGTCATGAGCTTATTTTATGAAGATTCAGTCGAGGGGCTCGTCTAAATGGTAAATTAATATAGTTTCCATCACGTTCACATTCACCCACTGACACACACATTCACCAGGAGCCGGGGATCAAACCCCCGACTCGTACGTGGACGACCACTCTACCTCTTGAGCCACGGCCGTCCCTCTACATTTAGGTGTTTCGATTACTGTTTCCTCTTGTTCTCATCTCCCAAACGCGGATTTCATTGCACACATTGTCCCTCGGCTCTTTAACACCCAGCGCAGGCACCAGCGTCCTGTGAAGGCCTCGAATTTAGCAACTTGTGCAAGCAGTGTGTGAGAGAAACCAACACTTTGAGGTGTTAACCAATTGTTTCCGTGTGCAAGTGTTTTTGGACGAGATACTGTGCATGTGTGCGCCTCACTCAAGTGTGTGTTTGTGTGTGTTTGTGTGTGTGTGTGTGTGCGTGTGCATGTTCTTTTATTGCACTCGGGGGTAATTGAAATGGTTTTTGAAGGGGGAAAGTAATGAGAGAGCTAAGTGTCAAAGCAATGAAGAAGAAAGGAGGTGGCTGATCTGAGCTGCAGGGGCCACAGGGCAGCGGGGGGTGAAAGTGAGCGTCCCTGGGATGTCAACCCAATTTTCCAAAAATAGCTCCCTTGCCATGGTTTCATTGAAAGCAATTTGCTAGGGCAATAACTTCTGTCCTTTTAGATCAAGACATTTTAATTATATGTATGTGTGTGTTATGAAATAGGATGTGTGAGTTTTTGGAGCGCAGATTGTGGGCGTGTGTGCGTGCTACGTGGCACAGAATTGGCATCGCTTCTTTTAATAATGAGAATAACAGGATGTCTTGTTTTGTTAAGATGTTCCTGTGTTTCATGGTGAGATGTTTTTGCGCGTGCCTGTCCTCAGGAAGGAGGTGCAAACATTTCTCTTAACAGAAGGGCCAAGACCACCAACAACAACCCTCCCACGGTTATCACCATACCATTGTCTCGTATCCTCTGCCGCTCATACTATAGCCTTTCAACATAAACAGAGGACAGAGGACAAAAAATGGATTACGCTCACACAGAATTTAAACATATAAACACGCACCACATCTGGCTACAGGAAGGTCTGTTGACAACCAGATTTATTTCTGTGTTTCCTACACTTTCATTCTGCGCTGGAGTAGAAAGGAGGCACAGGAACATGCTAGTTGATGTTTGGATGTGATATTTTTAGCTAGATAAAAAGGATAATTATTCTCTGGTACTGGTGTGAGGAGTGGATGCTTTTGTCTGTTGTAGATCATTGTGAATTGAATATATTTTGTTTTTTCTACTGTTGGTTGGGAAAAACAGATGATGTGAAAGCGTCACATTGGGGTGGGTCAAAAAAAATGTTCACTACAGAATTATTTCTTGATGATTTAGCAGACATTTGGGATCATAGTGTGATCGCACAGCTTTCTACTCAAGAGCAGTAATACAACTATCTAGTGTTGAAATAAATTGTTGAATCTTTCGTCAATTTACTTAAAGTAAACTTAATTCACTGATTAGCTCAATATCATTTTGGTCATTTATCATGTAAAACAAAACAGTTGATGGTTAGGAAAGGCTGGGCGACAATTCAATATGATCATTTCCATTGTTCCATAGAATCATACACAATAACTTTAATAGATAATAACATAACATAAACATAGTCACTGTATAGCTGGAAATGTTTACATCTTTGTTTCTCTTTAACTTCACTTGAAACGTTCTTGATATTGTTATGTAAATGACCTTTATTTGGGGATAGAACATTTTAGACATATAGTCCATCCCTAGGTTAGAGCCTTACAAATGCGAAGATCAGATTGTTTCTGTCATTCATCGGGTTTTCCATATTCTGTGATCTAATAGACCAGAATAAAAGAAAGGTTACCAGTTATCAATATGTGCAACCAACTACTATCAAAGACAGACACACAGACAAAAGGAGAGAGATCGAGAGAGAAATAATGATGACGTTCCACTCCACCCTACTCTGTATCCCAATGACAAGCATAACTCACACGGTTATGTAATCACATTTAAGTGGCTGTCCAGAAGCGAAAATAGCATGTGAAAATACCAGCCACTAAGAAGAAACCATTCATCTAAAGTGCAGGAGGCCCAGACACATTCAGATGGTCTCTAGTTTCATCTCACAGTCTGGCAACTGACACACGCACGCACGCACGCACGCACGCACGCACGCACGCACGCACGCACACACACACACACACACACACACACACACACACACACACACACAC
>CALSBV010010690.1:1521596-1619310 GCA_943590825.1 Bovichtus diacanthus
ACACACACACACACACACACACACACACACACACACACACACACACAGATTGCAGTGCTATCATTGGGAGCCACTAAATGGAAGCTGGAAGTGACATTTCCTCATGTTGTTGCTCAATCACTTTCCTCCAGGTTAACAAATTGACTAGAGCAGTGTGTCTGTGTCTGTGTCTGCGTGTGTGTCTGCGTGTGCGTGTGTGTGTGTGTGTGTTTTCTCTGGGTCTTGAATGGTGAAATACTGTTACAATAACTTTGCATAGTTGCAGGTTCGGGGCACAGGTTTTTGCGGCTTCAAACCAAAACAATGTGGAATGTTTTTTTATTCTTTTCCAATTCAAAAAGTGAACACAACTCATGGCGAACAAAACGTATTGCTGCGTATTGTATAATGTACAATGTGCTGCTTGAAATCGCAGTTAAAAGGCGTTGACGTGATTCATGAGGAAGCGAGCTGAAGTGTCTGTCGGTCTGCCTACCACATGTCATTTCACACTTGAAAGCCTGAGATTATTCTGTATCCTCAGTCTTTTTAGGAATGCGATATTAATTTAAGAATGTGGGTTGGTGTAAAGAAACACAGTTTGTCTCAAATCTGCCCACACACGAACACACAAAGTCTTTCTTGCTTTTACACTAATCTCACACTTGCTGTGTTTTTTATCTTCAGGCTTCCCCCTCTCATTAGCTTGTAAGATATTCTTCCTCTGTTCAAGCTTGGCCACAGGAGGAGAAAAGGCACCACTTTAATGCAGTTTAACACAGGCCAAACTCAGCTCATTAGCATACAAGACGACCCTTCTTCAGAATCTTTCGTAACGCTGTAGTTTACACCCGAAGGATTGCCTCTAATTGTAGAAATAAGTCTTGCTGTACCTCTGTGCACTGTTGTGGTAGTGAGACCTCCATAAACTCTCAGAGAAAAAGCACCATTTCATTTCCACTGTCTACCCTTTGCTCAAAGCGAAGCATGTCTCCCACACTGTATTTATCTAAAAGGGAGTTCAGGGCCATCCCACTTGCTCTATATTCTTATTAAAGTTCTGCACATGAACTGTGACAGAGTGGCTGTATTTTTGTGTGAAAATAGAGAACTTTATCTGCTTCTGAAGAACTTCCTATATACAAGGTCATACTTTAATGATTAATACCGTGTCAAATTGGCTTTCCTCTTGGGTCTGTTGTGCTTCACATTTGCAGTCTTGCTGTATAGCCCGATGTTATTCTTAATCAATGCTGCCACCTATTGGGTAAAAATATAAACTGCAAGTATCTCAATCATCAATGTATTATGAGCAGTGATGCACTGATCGATACGGCCCTGATTAAACAGATCGATTCATGGCCATAATGTAAACCGATCCACATGAAATGCATTTTTTTTTTATGAGTGTCGTTTCATGTTACCTTAATCTAAATTATTTTAAAATGATAATCGGAAGAAGAGCACTGGTATCGGTATCAGGAGAGAAAAAAGATGGATTAGAACATCCCTAATTATTAAATATGTGTCATGCATCAACAATTCTGCGTGATGTAAGTGGTATCTTTGGGATTTCCACTAGAACTTGAAATAAAGTTTGGAGAGTTTGACGTGCATTTGTGATGATAGATCTACCAGCAGGTCAGCGTTTGATCAGTTTGACATTTTAGGAAATACTCACTTTTTTAACAGAGTTAGATAAGATCGATACGACTCTTGTGTCGGTTCGTTAAGTAGAGAGATGGAGGTGTTTAACTTTAGCTTCATTAGCTTAGCATAGAAAGAAAGCAGGGGGAGGGGCGTCTGGAGTCTCTGCTGGTGGTCTGGCAACACCAAGAAACTAAATCTAATCTAATACTAAAAAGTTCTCATTTTTATATTTCTTGTGTACAAATGAAACAAATATTGAACGCGTTAGCTCTAGAGGTGCTGGTAGGTGTATATTATAAAATGTGTAGAGTTAAAAATTGAAAAGCAAACAACAATTTCCCAAAATGTTGAACTTTTTCGTTAAAGCCCCGTAAAGCGTGGTCTAAAATAAAGTAATTATCTTTCATTAACAACAATTAGTGATGACTTAATAAGCAACTATCAAAGTTTAAGTTACAAAAAAAAAAATCATCTTTATCTTATATTATTTATGAAGAGTTTAATACTCAAAAACTCAGCTAGTCTGCTTCATTGGCACTCTGAGGGTGTGGTTTGATCAGAGTTGATTGACAGTGCTGGCAACACAAGCATCAACACCACAACTGTCATCCCATTGTCATCAAAATGTTGCTTAACTGTGATTGGTGCACAGAAGTACGTACACTTCAAATCAGTGAAAAGAGCACAGAGAAAACCGTTGCGACAGAAATATTTAACGTGAAATATGCAAAACATTGTGGTCGTGTCGGCTCGTAGTGAGCAGCTGTTTGAATAAAAAAAGGTTTCCAGGACATTTAAATATAGGTTTCTGTACAAAGCCACTAGTGACACTATTTCTATTTTCTCTCTCTATGTCTCCAGGGTCTTTTAATGTGAACTTGCGCCCACCTGATCTCCTCTTCAAAGTGATCTTCTGGCTGGGCTACTTCAACAGCTGCCTGAACCCCATCATCTACCCCTGCTACAACCGCGAGTTTAAGCTGGCCTTCATCCGCATCCTACGATGCCAGTGTCACCAGCGTAAACGCCCCGGCTGGAGGGCTTACAATTACCGCTCCTCCAACATCAGCTCCTCCGGAAACTCACGCAAAGGCTCAACAGATCACAACTCCAGCTGCTTAAACGGCAGCCAGCGTACTCTGCCTTCCTCAGCCAGCCCAAGCCCCAGCTACCTGAGCAGGGGTCTCCCACCCTGCCCTGAAGGGGAAACATTATACATCTGGGGGGGCTCCACACCAACTCCCTCCACACCCAACCTGCTGCCTGGCAGCCCCGCAGACTGCCAGCTGGGAGCTCTGAGAGAGGAGGGAAGAGGAGGGAAACCAGCTGAGGAGACTACTGGTGGTATTTTCTCTTTCTCCTTTGGGAGGAATAGAGACAAGGGAGAGATCAACAAAGACAGCATGTTGCCTGATGACAAGGTGTGACTGCTGCTGAGTCTCGCTGACGTGTGGCTCGCTCATTCCTTATAGGGATTAAAGTCACTAACAGAGCGTCGATGTAGGAGTTCACAGGTTTGCTGCATTCACTGTACATGATCATTCATCAGTCAATGGTTTGTCGTTGTCATTAGTGGTCAATTTAAGGTGAAGGTAACTGAGTATTGACTATGCTGCTGTATCAGAGGTATTTTGTCCTATTTATCTGAGGTCGACTTAGACAGGAAGGTTTATTTCAATGGACGGGGGTTCACACATATAATCAAAATCACTGCTCGCCGCCCTCTTTGGGACGGGAAAGATTGCATGCATTTTGATTAAACAAAAAAGACTTTTAAAGGATAAAGGACATATTTTCAGAAACCCAACACAGGCGTCCATTTAAAAAAATCCATGTCTGCTCTGTAAAAAGACTGACAAAGAAGCTGACTCATGTAAAATGTGTGATAAGACAAATGATCCCGTTTCTGTTGCAGTCACTTGATAGTATGTTGTGGAAATAAAGTATAACCTGGTTTATATGATGTGCGCACAATCATCAGCTATCATCTTGTTTGTATGTTTGATGTACAAAAAGTTTGGAATATGGATATTAGAAATGTGATTGTTACATGAATAAACATATAACGTTGCTCAAATGCTGCTCTGTAACGCTGCTTTTTTGATATAAATAGAACGTGTACCATGATACTGCATGTGATCGTAGAGTAGATGTCAGTCTGATGCTATAACATGGGATGGATGTTGTTTGTTTTTTAAGCGGGGTGTGTGTCCTGAGCAAGGAGAAGAGCAGTTTTGAGTGTCTGAGGTAAAGAGCAAACATTAGGCTGTTATTTAGAGGAGAGTTGAAAACGAGGGTTTATTGCTTTTACAGAGACCTTGGATCACAGCTCAGGTATAAGACATCTAACTGTATATACCTACCTGTTCACTCACCTCATGGCCCATTGACTCCCGGCACAGTACGTGCCAGTCAATCATTTACTCCTGATGGGCTTTGGTTTGACAATGAATCAATACGGGACAAAATGCAGACACACAAGACAAAGAGTCTGGTACATCACAGGACATTCAGCACGCTTTGATGAAGGAACAGATTTAGATTGACCAGTGAGACATGATCAGACTGAAGGGAAAGGCATCCACTTGATGAACCGCATGGATTTATATTGAGTGGCTTGCTGCATCATGATGAACACCTCAGACAACCACAGCCTGACTAATGACGCCATTGATTCTGCTTTACTTCGTAGCACCTCTGTTAAAGTCTGTGTGCTGTGCCTGCTCCTTCCAATCCCCATCTTTGCCATCATGGGAAATCTTGTCATCATGGCTGCAGTGGCACGTTTCCAAAGCCTCCAGACGCCCACCAATGCTTTTGTGGTTTCCATGGCTGTGGCGGACTTCCTAGTTGCCGCGCTGGTGATGCCTTTCAGTCTGGTGCGTTCCATCGACAGCTGGCACTTCGGGCGCTGCTTCTGCCGAGCACACTTCCTTCTGGACGTCACCTTCTGTACGTGCTCCATTTTTAACCTCAGCTGCGTGGCACTGGACCGATACATAGCGGTGTGCGACCCGCTGCACTACCCGGCCCGAATGTCTCGCAGATGTGTGGCCATGCTGCTGCTGCTCTGCTGGATTCTGCCTCTGGGCTTCTCCTCCCTTTGTGTCTCACTCGGCATGTACACACAGTCGCCTCCTGTTGTGGTAATCAGCAGCACACAGGCCACTCAGACCTGTCTGCCCAGCTTTCATGTCCCTTACGCCTTTGCAACTTCGGCTATCTCCTTCTTCATTCCCATGGGTTTCATGCTTTTTGCCTACGGGAAAATCTTCAAGGCTGCCCACAGACAAGCGAGGTGGATCCATGCAGTCGATCACCAAAGTAGGCAGCTTCACATGAACCCCATGAGGACTGACTCCACCAGACGAGTCCACGCTAATATGGAAAGATATTGTCTGAAGAAGGAAAGGAAGGCTGCTAAGACCCTGGGTCTGATCATTGGGGTCTTCCTGTTCTGTTGGCTTCCTTTCTTCTGTGTGAACGTGGTCCATCCTCTGAAGGGCCACAGCCTCAGCCCCCTGATCCTGGAGGCCTCCACGTGGCTCGGATATGCTAACTCTTCTCTGAACCCTTTCCTCTATGCTTTATTCAACAAGAACTTTCGGTGTGTATTTGTAGCCATGTTCGACTGCAGGATCTTGGGGAGGCAGTTAGGAGCAGGTTTGGATTCCTCACTCTTTGGTAGGCAAGCACATACTGTTGTTACCTTGGAGACTATTTCAAGGTGATCATTTTGTATTAGCTCGATAAAGTGAGACAATTTCTTGTTGGGAGTGTTAGTCTGTTAAGTTTTGCCAAAACTAATCAGTAACACGTTACTCTACTGTCCCACCGGCGAGGGCAGAAGTACGACAGATATCCTGAGTTTTAGTCCCGAGTGTGGGTGAAACTACAAAAACACTGGATCCTACATTTCCCACAATGCAATTTGATAGCATCTTTCATTAGACTCTCCCATCCTGGTAAATGCCCACGTCTTTCAAACTTCACACCCCCACACATAACGCTGGTGACATTACCAGGGTACATTTTGTCTTTCAATCCCAGATGATATTACACAACTGCTTCATAGGGTGAACAGTAGTAACTAGGTAGCAAGCTAGCTATAGATGAATTATAGATTCTTAAACTGCAAAGGCATTAAGTCTAAAAATAGATGAGAGGTTTAACCACACTTATTCAACTAAATAAATAAAATAAAACATGGCTTGTGATATCTTTCCTGAATGCTAATGATTTTGTCAAGGAAACTGTTGATATACATCAGTGGTTCTCAACCTTTTTCTTGTTAAGGACCATTAATTATATACAGATTAGGTCACAGATCCCCATTTGATAATACTTTGCTTCAGGGACCTTCATCTTAAAAAAAGATTTTGGTTTTTAGATATGATTAAGACCAGAATTCTCTCCTCAATCGTCAACTACAGTTGAGGACATAACTGTGGAGGAAGTGAAACCTATGATCAGAATAGTCACTTTTATGACATTGGGCTGGGAAATAGTCAAATTAAGAGTCATTAGTAGGTCAGGCCTCTGCTCCTTTCATTTCCTTCTATATCCCGGACAACATAAATACATATTCATTTATTTTTACTGTATACTATTATTGTTTTTGTTGCAGCCACTGCTGCTGTTATTGTTAAGCCAAATGTATCATCGTGATGCAGAAGCATAAAGCCATCTTTGTCTTAACAAGAGTCAACTTATTCAGGAGGTGCACATAGAAAGTCAATGGAAAGATTTAGAGTTCACACTATTGTGAATTAATGCGAAGAAGCATTCGGGAGTTCGACATTTGGCAACTTGAGCAAACAGTGTGTGATTATTCTGGGATGTATCAACGAAGATCCAATGGACCATCAACAACACTGTCTCCGCCTGTCAGCATGTTGACACCAACACAGCAGCTTGCTCTTTAACCACGCCTACCAACCACTTCATTTTTCTTTACTTAGAGGAGCCAAGGGTCAGACCAAAACCAGAAACTACGTGAATGATCTTATCCTTCACAGACATTTTCTTCCACTACTGGTAAAGACAACATTTCCTGGCACACCAGTGGCCATTCTTACCTTATCTGTGCGGAGCTTAGCGAAAATGTTCTCTTATTCGGAAAAAAGGTTGGACTTTCAAACCCTGAGTCGACTGAGTTGCATGTTGCTTTCTGCGTTTGTTTTTATAAGAATCGACCATAAACTCAATATATTTGTGTTAATTCTGTAGCATTAACCTGTGTAATGTTTCGTATGAATACTGTCACTACATACAATTAACATGTTAGGAATATCATAGTGATACCAGAGGAGATAAAAAAAAAATACTATCAAGCACAAAAAGTTGAATAAAAAACGTTTTATTTATTTTACTTACATGATTTTATCCATTAATAAAAAATAAATGTTTAAATGCTTCAAGTTGAAAAAAATATTATGACATAACATTTGTTGCACATGAGTCTTTATTTTCTCTGTCCACAATGCATCAGCAGTGGGGATGAGTGCGGATTTCTTTCCTTGAACACTGCAGGAACACCCCAATACAATATCACTGCTATCACATTACTGTTCAACATTATATTTCACTGGACAGTACACTTCAAACATTAGATGTCAAACAATAAGATAATTAAAGTCCCTCTAGTTCAGGCACTATGCAGGGACTGAAAGCCTGAAATATAAATAAGATTAAGGGCTCTGTAGCTCATTATGGTTGACCCGGGACAGACCTCACCTAGAGGGCAGCCCCAGCTCAGCAGAAGGTGGAGGCTCTCTGCTTTGAAAGCAAGTAAATATCTTCCTGTTGGCTTTGCGTCCTTTCTTGTTGACCATGTCAATGAGGCAGCGTGCCCTGTCTGCACTGGTTTTGTTCTCCTGAAGTATCGATTGTTTCTCCCACACATTCAAGACTTGGTCCTTTAAAAAGGTCATCCAGCAGCTGATTAATCAGTTCTCTGGACACTTTCTCCACAAGTGTAGGCCTCACTGGCAAGTTCCTCTTCTAGAACAGGGGTTCTCAAACCTTTTCAGACCAAGGACCACTTAACCAATAAAAAAAATACTCACAAACCACCTAACTCCCCAAATATGCAAAAACAATAGGCCTGCTTTCCACTCCACCAGTATATTACACATTACAGGCTAATATTGAGCTTTATGTGACCTTCTCTACATCGCTCGTTCACACATTAAATCAACAATACAAATACAACTACAGATTCTACAAGCATTTCAAAAATTGTTTTCATATATTGTTGGGTTTCTTTAAAAAGTATATATTAAGTATATATTTAACTTTAGTAAATTTGCTTTTATAAACATAGGACATGGTAAACATAAAACAAAAACAATAATATCAGACCAAATGTATGAGAGCAGTTACAAAATAAGTGAAAGGTCTTAACAGCACTCAAAAGAGTCACTAATAAACCTTTTTAGATAAACTTTAGATGGGTAGCCCGATATTTATATAACAGATCAAAGGAGATTTATTTGACTTAGTTATTAGATATTTATGAGGTAAACTCCATTTGTTCGTGGACGATAAATAAATAGCTACGATGCTGTGCAGGCTGCATGGAAGGCACACGTTTACCTTCCCCTTGTCTCAAAAAGAGAGGGGGGAAATAAGAAAAAAGAAAGAAAAAAATCGCTCGAAAGTGAAAGCAACCATCAAACGTTAGAGCTGCGACCCGGAAGTGTATGCGTATAAATCCATACATGCATTTCTTTTTTGTTATTATTAAGCATTATCGCTAATTAAGGGATTACATTTTCTGCAACCTGATAAATCCGGGCCTCATGTTATACTTGTTCTCAATTCTGCACGGATGTCACAACTTTACCGAGTCCGTCTGCCTCGCCGTGGCAGCCAGTCCCCCTCAGTATCTCCCTCACGGACCCGGATGTCTGGATCATGACTCATCAGGTGTCTCGAACAACCTGCGAGTTACGTTTTATGCGCAGCAGCAGCCGGAGGCAGAACGACCTTAAATCAATGGGCCTCAGGCCGTTTCACACACATGTAAACGTCCCAGACTAAAGGCGTCGAGTCAGTTTTCCACCAGACCATGAATCCCCCACAGCTCGGATAACGGCTGGAGTGCACACAAATGGTGCCTTCACATGCTGTTGGAAATACAACAATCATTCCAGTTATATCCAGCAAAGTGGTGCACAAGCTAAGGCTAATTAAATGTCTGTCTGTCTGACTCTATGTAGCATAAATGTGGGTTCCTACTATGGAGGCTTATTTATTTTAATTTTTTTGGATATTTATTTTGGTGCAGTGCTAGAATTAGATTTTATTTTTTTTAAAGGTACTGTGACTCTGATGCATGTGCACATCTTGTAAAAGAAAATGTTTTACCTGCAACACTATAATAACAATACATTGATGATTGACAGAATACCACATCATGCCGCTGGTGAGCTTAGCTTAGCATAAAGAGTGTAAACAGGCCGCATGGCTCCCTCCAAAGCTAACTGTTTATCAGCGTCTCTGACACATTTACATTTCTGACACGTTGTTGAATCCATACAAAAAACAAAGTGTAAAAAGGACAATTCACCGCAAGGCTACAGCTGGTAGTAGTTTTGTTTGTTTCCACAACAACATTAACCATTACCATCGTTTTAGCTCACAGCTACAGTTTTTTGTAAATCCACAGACACTTTCTGTGGTGACTGTGATATCGACTGTGGTTGTTTGTTCGTGCTTGTTGTTGTAAACTTTCTGCATGCATTTCATTTGTTCATTCTAATTTCAATATTTCAATAATGTAATGTCAGCCTATTAACCCGGCATCATTGAATCCCGTTTTTATGTAGCCTAGTATTTGTTGCTTCAAAACTCAATCGCACCTGCTATAAACAATGTAGCCCCCTGTAGCTCCCAGTGCTTTGCGATATTGTTGGCCAGCCAGTGCATAGAATTGCTGTTATTAACATAATAACGTTGTTGTTTGATGTCGTTCAAACCAGTATGTTAGTTTGTCAAATATTAGCCTTCCCTACCCTGAGCCGCTGCCTATAGCTAATTGGCTGCTGGCTCCAGAGGCTTATTTAACAAGTGTTACCAATCGTCTCATCGTCATGAAGAGCAAAGACAAACAGGTTTGGTACATAGCTTATAACATAACAGTTTTCCAGTCAGCACTTAAAGAGACTGACTGTTCATTGCACTCCGCGTTAGAGGAAGTAAATAAAAAGTTTTCTGTATGCTGCCTCCAATTAGCAGAGGAGCCAATACTTGAATAAGAGCACAGTATTTTCCATAACATGTGTTCAACTCCTCTTGGCTCTGCTGAAAAGGACCTTTCAGACAAAACAAGTTAAAATATACAGTGACTTGAACAGCTGTATGAGATTGTGGTTTTTCACTATTGTATCTGACATTTTATAGACCATACATTTAGTTGATTAATTGGCAAAAGAATTAGCAGAATAACCAATAATGAAAAAAATTCTCAATAAAAATAATGAAATAATCTTTGGTTGCAGCCCTCGGCAAGACTGACACATGACTGCAAATGGCTCAACCACTAACATGTGGTTGTTTTTATTGTAAGCAGGAATGTGCTGGTAGGAGTTTATTTGTTACATGAATAGTTTTTATCTTTTTCTAAGCAGTTTTTCCCCCTTAAAGGCCAAGTTAACTTCAATTCAAGGCGGTTATTTTCTCCTTTACAGTTATTGATCATTGCTGAACCTTAAATAAAGAAAGAAAAAAAGCTAGATAAAGCTGAATACACAATCATGACGTCTATTTAAAGGATGTCGATAACTCATACAAAGACATACTGTAGATTTGTTTTGAGCTTTTTACTGCACCATACTGTACATGCTCAAACTTGCAAAGTGCTGTAAAAAACAGGAGTGGGACCTGGAAAAACACAGCTGACATTTTGTTACTCACATATGCGGGGCTATCACATGCTGAAGTATATGAGAGGAGAGGAAGAGCAGTTCAAAAAGAACAGAAAGGATCTGTAGCAGGCCACACCTTCTTTTTCGTGTCTTATAAACTCATTCCTCACTTCGTCTCTTCTCTTTCACCATCATGTCTTTCACTGGGAAATATGAAGTGGAGAGTCAAGACAATTATGAGGAGTTCCTGGAAGTACTTGGTATTAGGATTTTCTTTATTGATACACAAGTCATAAATGGACAAATGGTCATTTATTTAAACTTCTGTATTTGGAATTTCTCCTGCTCTCTCACAGGGTTTCTCATTGCCAAGACGGACCACAAAGTGGTAACGGAGGTGGTTCAGGATGGGAGCGAGTTCACCTGGACACAAACCATTCCCAACTTCACCTGGTCCAATAAGTTCACCGTAGGTCAGGAATGTGAGCTGTCGACAATGAAGGGTGATACATTTAAGGTGAGTTAATAACAGGCACTGGAGAAAATGACTATTTAACTGCAAATCTGCCACATATTCACAACTCGTCATGAAGCTTTCCTGCGAGCAAGCTCATTGGACACTTCCCTCTGTGACCTGTAGGCTCCTGTCACTATGGAAGGTGGAAAGATTTCAGTGCAGTTTCCTCAGTACCACTTCACAGCAGAGGTCATTCAGGATAAGCTGGTTATGGTAAGAGAAGTAATCACTTCACATGTGCTTAAGCAATGAAAGTGCGACCCCGTAATACACACTGAGACCAGTTCTCTCTTGATATTTTCAACAACCTGAATAGAAATTGCAGTTTGTTATATTTCCATCACAAAATCATCTTTATCTTTTCCACATATCCTCTAGTATTGCATAACTCCAGGAGAGAAGGGTGTGACTTTCAAAAGAATTAGCAAGAGGATCTAACACTGCGAGACTCGACATGCTTCAATGGAAAAGAGGCTGCATGCGGGGAAGTAAAACGCATCATGAAGATGATTGCTCCAAATGCTGAAGCAAGAGGAATAAAGAACTGTGCTTTGACATTTGACTTTCAGATCTAACTTAATGGAAGTGGTGAATATATGTACTGTATTTTTACAAGGATGAATAATGTACCTGTACCAGGGTCCATGTTTGATCTGAATACTAAAATAAAGCATGTTTTAGCATCAGTCATTTGGTTTTCTTTCGCTTCTTTCACACCATTCATGTTGTGTTAATGTTCTGTTTCAAGTCCACTAGTTTGAATAAACAAGGCAGTTATATCAGTATGCCAGTGTGTAAATGGTGCTTACTTAGTCATTACTTTGTTTGTGTTGTGTTGTTAGTCTATTATTGTGTTTACCTAAAAGTAAAACACTTAAGTAAGAAGAGACGTCCTTTCATGGGCTTCTGACTAATCAAGGCCTGCAGAATGACAAGGGCTAAAAATATATTGTTTAAAGTGTTATTGAAAATGCTAAATTAAAACAAGTTGAAGTCAAGAAGAAAACATTCATGCCGACCATAATCTGAACTTTAAATATTTACAATACACAAGCATGAAATCATTCTATTGTCATTATTATAATGACATCATTTTTTTCATTACTATTTCCTGTATATGTAGCACCTTAGGGATCAGTGAGTTGGTTTAAATGATTTTGGTTCTGGTTGAAGCAGCATTGCCACTAGTTGTTACTAGCAGGGCTTTAAAAAAAGGTGTTACTTGAAAAGAGTGTCTTATCAAAAGTTTCCTCGTTCTGTATTAGTGAACGTAGAAAAGATCTCCAGTAAATAAATTCATAGATGTGACAGCCACATGTTAACACACTGTAATCATTTGCAGATGATCCTTCAAAAACAAACAAAAAATGTTTTATGGAAAGACACAAGGAGATGAATGTTGAATGATCGAATGCCTGAAATGAAATCATTTATTGTTGGACATTTAATGCTGTGTTTTCAGTCATTTAATGAAGCAGTTGACTGTGTTTTCTAACTAACCTTCCACAGGAGATACATCTTCAGGTCGGGCCCAGGACGATCAGAGGGAAACAGCGCTTAAACTTTGGAATATTTATCCCAAAAAAATAAAATAATAATAATGTTTTTGATAATTAACGGTTATGAAACAGTTAAGACAGTTTTTTTTCCGTCTTCTTTCTTTATTCTATTTAATCATCACTTGAACTCAAAGGACATTATTGTCTTATTCTAATTGCATGTTTATCTTGTTCTTTCAAATGCAAATAATCTTAATTAAACCAAATATCTGCTGTTCATGTCACTGCTTTGTCTGCTAGCGGAAAATGAACCGCTGCAGGCTCAGGAGCTGAGCAGGGACTGAGCTCGGCTCAGGTGGTGGAATATATTTTAATAGATATATTTGATAAGTGTCCACTGTGCCTCAGGTGGTGTCTGGTGTTATGTACACAATAACACAAACACCTATGAAATCTAATACAATGCAATAGTTTAAGATGCAAGAAACTAAACAGGGACACAGGTGTTCGTTCAACTTTTTTATTTATTCAGATTGTGTGTGTTGTTGCGCTGAATTGCAAACACTGTGGTGTATTGTAAGGCGTCTATTATATTGGAGGGCTTTTGATTTCAAATGTAACACAGCCTGTAGTCAGCATCCAATTTTCTTCAGCGTCAGAGACTAGAATAGTAATGAAAAAATTTAATTAAATGATGAGAAGAAAATTATGAATTTAAACAAAGTGACAATTCAGCCTGATGTTTAAACATGTACATGAGCATCTGATAAACCCAGAGTCATGTAAATAGGACAAAAGTACTTCAGGTATAATGTTGATTTAAGCTTCCTTAATATCCACAAGTAAAACCATGAAAGGTTGTTTAAAAAAAAAAAAAATACTATATAACTTCCACGTCTGCTCCTCTTTCTTTTACAATCAAAGTTTTCAGACAAGCTTAGGAAAGCAACCATCTTGCAGAATGGTGTTTGGAGAACAACCTACTGCTCAACGAGAAAAGAAAAGAGAAAACACACACACACACACACACACACACTTACCAAGCACAAATTGCTAGTTACTTCCAAGTGGAATAGAATGGCATTCAAATAGATTGCTAGTATTTAAATGAAAAGATGATGTGCAGCTCAGAGGCTCGTCTGTGGAGCAAAATTACTACGATATACATTTATTTTTTTACATGGAGAGCCTGAGGTTGTTACTAACATCTTTGCAGGGCTAACTACTTGTCACTGGAGGTGAAATTGCAGGTCTCTGGACTGGAAACGGTTATCTCTGATTGTATAGGGAAATAATGTTTATAACATTATATGTTATAATAACACACACACACACACACGCACACCTGTCTACATCAGTAGAGCTGAGGTGGAGCGAGTGAACAGTTTTAAGTTAGTCTGAATCAGCATCACAAACAACCTGAAATGGTCATCACACATTTACATCCTGGTGAAAAAAACTAAACTTAAGAAACGGCTGTATTTCTTAAGAGGGCAAAATCCCCAGTCATGTCAACTCTTACGGAGGAGCAATAGAAAGCATCCTGACAGGAAACACTTTGAACTGGGATGTGCACGGCCCAGGCAAGTGATAGAAGTATCCGCTGCCGTACCACCACACTACAGTGCAGCTTAGTTTAGCATAGTTTTGCTTTTTTTGTTTTTCTTACGTAGCATTATGGAATTACAACTGCAACCCTGTGTAGTGCGATGACAATAAATGAACCTTGAACTTTATGTCTATGCCAGGTTTTCCATAAATAGCCGAAGTACAAAGGTCATCTTGGTGTAACGGACATAAAGCCAGTCCAGAATACTTCAATTCTTCAAATCTGTCTTTCAAATCAAATTGAAAAACAGCACTAGCCCCAAAATCGTGGACACTGTTGGTATTAATACACTTCTTCTCTGACCTGCTTTAGGACAGAGAATACTTCACCTGGACTAACACGTTTACTCTCAACAAGGAAACCATTTTTGAGCTGCATGAAAAAAACGACACTTTTCCATTGTCACCACTAAGCGGCGCCCTCATCCCTCAATAAAACACCAGAGGGAGTTTGCCTCTCCAAAGTAATTCTCCCTGTTAATCTATTTCAACACAGTAAGAAAATGGGTTTCTACTTTTTGCAAAAGCGATATAAAGTGTTATCAAATAAATTGCTGTAGTAGATTCACATTTGGAAAGCTGTCATTTATATTGACAGTGTTAATAATAATTACTTATTATTAACGCTGTTCTAACAGAAGTTTGGGATACAAATCTTATACTTAGCAGTGGGCAGTTTGCTCCTTTTAATGGAGAAATGCTGTGGAATTGTGGCAAAATGAGCTAGAAGAAGTCTCCATTGATTCATTAATGTTGAGGAAACAGTAACACATTGCTCCCTCTGTAGCAGAGGTCAACAGTCTTGTTGACATTCACTCACTCGTCCTGGACATTTGACATGCTGCATTTCACCATGAAAAAGAGAAAATGGAGACGTGGCTCATCAAAGAATCTGTGGCTTCTGCAGCTGTTGAATGGCAAAAAGAAATCTTACTTATAGTTTCATGTCACAAGGTTGCTGTGATGGAGGGTTTTTTTTTTTTTATGTTTGTGACATCACACATCACGAGGACGGATGGTAGCTTTTTTTGTCACGTGTTCTTAGGAGGCATGAAATTGAATTTTAATGATAGACTGGACATTATCATAGCTAAAATTCATTGGCATGCTTTTATTTATTTATTTTTTTTACTTTTGAATCACTGAATCCGAGAGGGTACAGATAAAGGAAAACTCACGAAGACAAGGAGAAAAACAGATAATATATTGAACTGATAATAAAATGGTCATCACCTAAAACAATAGCGAGAATTTTTAAACGACTTAATACTAATTATTCTTCAAATAGTATGATGATGGCTTTTCCCCTCATGGACTTCAACCCACATTAAAGAGTGTAAACGTAGTTTTTATAATTGATACTTATTGGATATCTTATTATTCATACATATATATTCTATCATAACAAAGAACACATTTCAAATACTTGAAAAATATTTATTTTCATCAATATAATTATTGCAGTGCACCATGAGCAAGGTATTGCCACTCCTGCATCTACAGTACAATTTAGATTTACACTAATATACATTTACTTTAATATGCAAAGTTTACAGTTTAATGAAGCGTCACAGAAACATTTAATTTATGTAGTAAGTAGATGTAAGGAAATGAAGTGAGGCTGGATAAACCTGCCAGAGGGCCTCAGGTCAAAAATGAGCTTCCGGGCTCCCGTTTACCCCCGCTGCCCCCGCCTCTTTGTGTAGGCTGGATTACTTCCTGTGTCTTCATTTGATTAAACACTAATTCGTTTAGAAACTTGCACCATAAAAGCGCAAAACCAATGCGACTAAATGATCACAAACCAGCTGACCAACTGTGTTAAACTAATTATCAAGTATACCTGAAAAGGAAGGCACCTGCTTACTAAACTGTCCGTGTGTCGATAATGCTGATTCAATGTTGTGTTGTAAGTTTGAAGCAAACGTACCGTGACCCCCACCACAAACATACCACTGCCCCCCCCACCCGACCTGTTTCCAAATTCTTCTTGCAGGACACATAAAAAGGAAGCCAGCAGCTTCTGCAGCTTACAAAAGACTGAGAATGATCATCATCAAACGGTCTCCAGCTCCTCTTACAGATGGGCCACTTAACACTGGAGATCCCTTCAGTCTCAACATCAATACACACTTTTTACCAAATGTTGTTAAAATACACAAATCCTGTAACTTGTGTGCCAAATACAGATTGCTCTTTAATCTGTATGCTAAATTAATTAAGTTTTGATCAGGCTTATGTGGAGAGCTTCGGGATTTTATTCCCACCCCCCTTCTTTTGTTACTCAACTTAATGCTAATTAAAGATCTGTGAGCCAATATGATTAAGCATTCGCACATGTTTATGGACAAAACAAGTCTTCGCTTTCAAAATAAAATAAATATTCTGACTGCGTTTGAGAGAACAGAGCTGAGGCTCAAAAATGTCCACAGTCCACTGTTCTGTGTCCAACGCGAGAAGGGCGGCTCAATTTGCAAGCATTGTATTAGAGTATAATGTCTTGTGTGTGAGAGCCCCGTCACTGAATACATTTCTATATATCAAAATGCTGTAAAACATAGAAAGCTCTGACTGAGCTGTGGAGGAGGAGTTAAGAGGCAGAAGAGAGACTGAACTTCATTCTCAAATACTGAGTTATAACTTTGTCTGCTCATGGATATACTAGTGTTTACACGCCAATGTCAGTGTTGCATGTGGTCACAGCTGGAGGATTGTGTGTAAAGCCAGCAAGGCTCATCACTGGAGCTGCTGCATCGTCTTTCAACCAATTGGAGCAATGCAGTGGAAACCGTCGTTTCCCTAAAAGCTGCAGACACTCCGGTCAAGAAACACACCCCTCAGAAACTCAGTTCACTTGTGTGTTTATTTTTCCATGGCACACGATGATAAAATAACTCCTTCTATCATTCAGTGTCACATACACCAAGACTACATATTGGTACAAAATAATACAAAAATATAAATTGGAAGTTTGTGGTGGTTGTGGTTTCATTACTAACATTAGCCAAGTGTTGTTTGGTGTGAGTGACATCAGCACCTTTCACGGGAGGGAAAAATGCATCTCTAGCTAAAAGACAAAAGCATTCAGTAATATCTATCACTCAAAAGGAGGTGGCTGCAATATGCAACATATTCATTGTGTTCAGAGTCCACTGCCATCTAGAGGAGATCAAGCTTCAGCAAGTCAAATCACACAATTATCAAAAATAAGTTACAAAAGATGAACCAGTGGTGTACACGAGACAGTGATGGCTGTGGTCAGTTTAAACAGAAAAACAACATATTGCACCTTTGACACCTCAGTGAGAAGTGGCTCATGAATTATGAGGAAAAGAGCAAGTTGAACTCTAAAATCAAAAATCTAGTTCACACCAACGGCATTCATCGGGAGAATCACAAAAAGCTTTAACTAAAATACACTGGAAAGGAATGTAAAAAATATAACAAAACTGTACAAAGTTAAAACAAAGGCATAGTATCTTAGATCACACCACTGGGAAGCACATGAGCCATGTCCTTCTCAGAGGTGGGGAAAAAACAGATGTCTAGCTGTAACAACGTTTGATGATTGGTGATTATTATGATTTCAGAAGGCTTCACGTAGTGTTATCTGAGAAATGCACGTCTGAATATGAATTTAAGATTCACAGCTCAAGCATGGCAACTGCTGAGGACAAGGCACGACATAGTAAGATGTCCGATGTCCACAGCATATCTGTATGAATTCAGTCAACATCATCCCAGTAGTTGGGGTCCAAAGAAGAGCTGCGAGGATTACAGGATTAACTGATTAGACGATAGACAGAAAAGTTATAATTTTATATCATTTGAGCAAAAAATGCCCCAAATTCTCTGGTTCCAGTCTCTCAAATGTGAGAAGTAATTGCAAACGTAATATATTTTTTGGGTTTTGGACCGCAGGTCGAATATAACAGGCCATTTGAATATATCACATTGAACTGTGGGAAATTATAACCACCAATTTTAACCATTTTCTGTAATTTTTAAGACACAATAAAGGAAAATAATCAACATTCATATTGATTATATTTGTTTCATTCCTAATTCAGTCACAGACATCCCAGTACTTGGTATCACCGTGGTAACCAGTGGGCGACCCTTGTGACCGACACTGGGAATCTGGATGTGTTTATACGTTAACAGGAAGTGGAAGATTGGGGATTGCAGCTTTAGAAATCTAGGAAGCAATTACCGTCGACTGCCCACAGATGTGTGAAAGCAGCGACTATGAGGTTGTTCCACGACGATGCAGACAGACTGCTTCATGCATTCAGTTACCGACTTGTCAGCAGAGTATAGTCCAGTGATGAAGAAGGGGAATATTCCAGCCCCCACAGATGCTGCACTAGCATCCACTTTAAAGCATAATAGCACAGAATAATGGGAAGGCTGCGAGTTTCAGCCTTGAAACCTGAGCCTGAATAAACCGTCTCTATGAACAGGTACAAAGGAAACTATAATTAATCAATGGTGTGTTTCTAAGTTGGTATAAAAAAAGCTACACTATAATCAAACAAAAAGGAAATTGAAAGAAATAATCATCATAAATAAAAGCTATGGCATGTTTCAATGGCATCATATTCAAGTAATCTTGTTCAAGTCCCTGATACTTAGTGGTTCATGTAAACATTGGAGTCATTAACACAGACATAGAACCAACAGTTCATAAGAAGGCAGCAGCAATTCATATGTACAATAGACAACGTCCACGTCTCCTTCACCATGCTGGTCCAGTCACATCAGTTTGTTAAATTCTTTGAGTGGTGCTGGAGACACTGAAATTAAAACTTTAGTATGACAGAGCCTGCAGCTGCCAGAGACACATTTTCACCCGGGTGTGTGATGGCTCTGCCACAAGGCTCGACTTTGGAGATGGGAGAGAAGAGACGACGAGGACGGAGAGGAGGAAAGAAAGAAGTTAAACACTGCACTCCAGCTGCGCTCAAAGCAATGAATTCTTCGTCCCCTCCGAGGGCTTATGTGGTGAAGAATTCCCAGAGGGGCCCTTTAGCTCCAACAGAGACTACAGGAGTTCGCAGACACTCAGCGAAGAGCCTGTATTTCTTCTTCTACGCCTCTCAAATGGTGGCTCAAGGAAAAAAAAAAAAAAAAACACCAGCCCATTCCGTCTCCAACAGGTTCAATTTTTGGGATAAGAAAAAGAAAAAGAAAAATCATGTCAAGCAGCGAGATATCCTTATCACAGATACTTTGTGTTCTGTGCACTTCTAAAATTGGCTCAGCTATCACACGACTGAGAACAGGCACTGAATGAGGTGGGTGTTAGATCACACTGCTGCTTTCATCTCATTCACAGTGATGACAGTCTCAAAATAACACAGATTTATAAAACCAGTTCAGGATATGGCAATAACATTTTTGCAATGCCTCAGTATTTCAGGTGGTGGAGCTTTTGTCACGTCAGTGTGATGACTTCCACCGGGTCCGTCTTGCCTTTGGACCTCTGCTTGCGTTTGAGGCGTCTCTGTGTGTGGGTCGAGGGGGTTGGACAAGTGGATGGTGTTGCGGAGCTGACGGAGAGAGAGAGGAGGTCTGCAAAAGGATATTTTGGGGTAGGGAATTGGCTCGGAAACATAGCAGTGCACTCCCGCTGGGGTTTGTGTTCCCTCTCCGTCTCCTGGCGTCACCTGTCAAAGCAGCCCGCTGTGAAAGTGTGATGAGCCCCCAGGTAGCCCCCGCTGTAGGCCATACTCAGACAGTGGCGCGGCTCTCCAGCGAGGGCCATCTGCACAGAAATAGGGCCCTGCAGCGGCAGCGCGCGAGCCCCCGGCTGGAGACCTGAGGTCAGGCTTGGGTATGAGGGGAACCCAACTCCAGGAGCCATGGAAGGAGCCCCTGTTAGGAGACCCATCCTGTGGCTCTGAAGGAAGTCCTGAGACATGTTCACCACAGGCCCCAAAGCCTGGGAGTCAGCTAGCACCTGCAGCTGGGACAGGGACGGGGAATGCTGGGAAAGGTGTGAGAAGCCGTCGGGCTGAAAGAGCAACTGTGGTGTGGAGGAGGTGGAGGAGGAGGAAGAGGCTGGTCTCTGGATGGCTGACATTGGAGAGAGGTGAGAGGTCTGGGGCTGAGACTGCAGAGAGGAGGGCCGGTGAGGAGGAGTGGATTTGGTCTTGTTGGCCTCCTTAACGTCATTGTCATGAGCACTGTGGAAAGGAAAAGTACACATGAAAAAAAAAGATGAGAAATATCTCAAAAAATATGAAGGCAAATGCCCCTTCCTAAGTCCCGGCCCTTTTTGCTCTGTGCTCCAATAACAGTTGAACAAGATGCAGAAGCTCGGTCAACTGTCCCCTGTCCTGTTACTTAGATATGCTATGTCTGTTAAAAGCTAACATTACTATGTAAAGTCACATTACACAATACATTGTATTTCGTCACAGCTAAAGTGAGCAAAACTCTAGCTAACGCTTAGCTAACGCTATATCAAGAGGAGTAAGCACAAACGTCAGTTAGGTTTGCTTCCTCCTTATTTCTGTGGTAAAGTTAAAGACATTTGGACAGATAGGTTGGTTGCTGACATATTAAGATGGCATGAATTATCTCCAGCCAGAAAAGCCTATCGTTGCTTTGTTTATATTAGCCCCAAAGTAACTTTTCGGGTTTTTTATTTTCATATACACGGTATAACATCCCAACGAGAAAAGCTTCTTGAAGCTTTATTGTCTGATGCCCAGAAACTATGTAATACAGAGTGCGGCACCCGGCTGAACTGAACCGCACAGCCTGCATCGGCATGTTCCTTTTGTCAAGCGTTGTCAAAGTGTTAGCAAACCTGAGTGAAAGACCTATTCAGAAAACAATGGCTGGTCAGATGAATCCATTAACAGGGCAGATATGTGTACAGTCTGTACCAACCATTTTTAATCCTCCACAATTAGTGTGAACATGTGCGAACAATTACACTTACATAGATAAACGCACAGCTGCTGACAAAGAAATGTGCAACTACAGTTGGTAAATTACACAATCAATGAGGCTACCAGCTAGGTGGACAGGCTTCACCTGATGATGCAAAAAACATTATGAGCCTCGACTGCTTTAAGCAACAGGAATCTTAATATCCAAAACCATGGCAACCAAAAATAAAGGAGATATGGGGCCTTGTCATCTACCTTGAGTTGCCTACTACACTTCAAGAGGCTCGTATGCCAGCCTCGCTTTCTATTAGACCTTTTTCTTTCTCGTGTGTGAGCGTGAGGTGTGCGTGTGTGTGTGTGTGTCTTACAGCAGCATGAGCTCAATGCACTGGGTGAGGTGGTCCCAGGTGTAGCCTGTTAGTAGATGCAGAGCAGTCGTCCAGCTTGGGGAAATCTGAAGGCAAATACGAGATGCTGCCACACACGCAGCAGCAACCTGGGATGGTCGGAAACTCAGGAAGGCGTGGTCTAGAAAAACCCAGACACAAGAGTTCCATAAAATATTTGATCAGCACAAGCTAATAAATGTATGTTCAACACTGGAACAAACAAGGCTAAATTCGTCATCCTCTTAAACCCACCTTGCAGTGAGACTTCCAGAAAGTAGTGAGTGTATTTGTCCATGAAAGCCTTCGTCTTGGAGAGGGAGGAGAGGGGCCAGCCGTTGTATAGGTCGCCCTCCTGCACCGAGGCATGGAGGTAGTAGTCAATAAAGTGGGCGGGTGTGGGCATGCACAGATTCCAGCCAAAGGTCTCGAGCAGCAGAAGCTCCATTTTGATCAGATCCTTCTTGTTGAGAACCAGGTTCAGGCTGCACATAAAGCCCAGCGAGTTCAGCTGCTCCAGTTTGGGAACCCGGTCCTCCTTCTCCTCAAATTTACCTGGAAAGAAAGGAAGAGATGCAGTGAGGCCAGTGAACGCCGTTTAGTGCAATTCAAATAGAATCAACAGTTTGAGGTGACGAGAGGATAGACTACCCATGAAATTTTTTTTTTTTTTGCAGCGCTAAACCAAATCGGACAATTGACCAACAGAGAAGGTCAGTGAAGGTCATTTTAACCAGTCACCTTGGGTAATGGAAAATTGTGACAGCCATTTTTCACTATGGCATTTTATACACAATATGGAATAATGGAATCAACAAAATAAAGAAAGAAATATAGATTAATTGATAATGAAAATATTGGTTGCAGCTAATTTATTGGCTTTCTTGGAAATCATAGCCACAGAGGTCATACTAACTAACTATTTTGTAAATAAGCAAATTAGACAACTGCCTGTATATCTTTTAAGGGCCATTATATCTTCATCAAAAAAGAGCCATATCTTGATATAAGGTGATGATAGATCTTTGCTTTCTTCCAGTATTACAATGAATATTATCATCGTGTAGCCACATGGAGCGGTTATGGTCAGCCCTAAAGAGCCTTATTCCAGCTTCCACAAAACCTAAGTGCCTGCTGAGCATTAACAATTAAGCTGACTATTACTGAACATCTGGCTATAAAGCTATGCTATTACACCAACAGGGAAACATCGCAATAGGCTTGCAGAGTGTGGGGCGCTAACTGTGGATTATACAAGCCTAACGCTTTCTATGAAAATAACAAAACTAGCCAGGTCCCTGGTATTTCTGTCCCTCTCACTCACTCCATATCCTCAAAGACATTGCAGCGGTGCCATTACAGTAAGCCCCCTCCTCAAATCATCCTCCTTTCCATGGCAACAGCACCGAGGCCTCAGGGGTCCGTGTGACCAATGGAGAGGGGTGTCTGCCTTTAATCCGAGAGTCCAACAGGCCTCCTCTGCTCAAACTTAAAGAATGAGGGGGAGGAGGTGTCAGGTTACTCTGATACAGGCTTGCCTCTGAAGCATGCGCCTTAACTACACACTATTCAAGTAGTGCGACGCGGGGATCATTGTAGACTTAGAAACTGAACATTATAGCACGCCCGTTACTGGGTTTTTGAGGCCGATAAATATTTGAGAACACAATAATACTAATTGCACTAAAAAGAAATGGCTTCAAAGCAGTTCAAATCATGTACAGAGCAAAAAAAAAATAATACCCCTAATGGTATCCAAAAGTCGTTTGAAATGAGTCAACATGATCCGAGAGGAATTTGTATGTTCACAAACAATTAGTGAGGACTAATGCAAATATCAGATCATGGGAGAGGGGAACTGGTAATTACTGGTATAGTAAGACGGTACAGGATATGTAGCTTGTTTTAAATTTGTGTCATTTTATTCAGATTAAAATGTATGTTTTGTTTTGAATGCTTCATTTTGTTTAATTTGATTGAGCTGTTTATGGAGAATGAACAGTATATACACTGAGGCGGAAAGTTAGATTATTTATGTTTAACATTAAGTTTATTGATAGAATACTTTAAAAAGGGGGCAGAACATGATATTATTCACTTCATACTACTTTTTGGACGTGAAAAGGGGGAATGAATAATTCAGACCAACCATCAAACACACTACTGTCTGCTGACAAAGTGCCACCTAGTCCCTGTTGGAGAATTACTTGGCATTATATCCACTGGGTAGGATTATTAAATTAAGCATCAGCTTTGTCAAAATATGCGTCCAGTTGGGAAGTAAAAAGAAAAACCTGTTGGGGTAAATCTGAGCCTCTAATCGGAAACCATGGCAACTAGACATTAAAAAATAAGTGCTTTATTGGCTTTTCTGAGCCGTCGTTAGAAGTGAATACTCCAAGCAACACTCGTCTGCAGTGTCTTTCATGGACCTCATTTACCTCTTTATGTCTCAGTGAGTGGGGCGTCTTCCTACAGAGTGCGAGTTTTACCACTGATGTTGCGACCCACCATTAAGCAGGGCAGGGGAGAGGAAGAGAGAGGGAAAGGTTGAGAGTGCATGAGGGGAGGGGTGTGGGGGATCTGCAGCCTAACCGGCCAGAGGGGTAATTATCAGAGGCAATAATGGGTTCTCTCCACCAGAACAGGAAGCACTGTGAAACAGGGCTGATTACACCCACCAGGGCTCGTTCCACAGCCTAGTCCACGCTTGCCCCATTCTCTCACTCTCACATCCTCTGGATCTGTCTGCTGCTAGACTGCTATGTCCACACAGACGCTGCCATAAAACGGCATCAATGCCCCCAATCTCCTCACAACATCAGCCTCTTTGATCTTGAGAGACACCGTGCAAGTCAATCTCCTCATTGTGCTCTGTGATTACTCTTCTGGTTAACTGCAGTAGGTGACCAGACACATGAGAGACACGCAATACCCAAAACCTCTGAAAACAAAATACAAAGCAACTTCAGAGGAACCTACAGAAGTACAGTATGATTAGAGCCACAATCCGGTTTGACTTACTGTAAAAAACAACTGACTCATGTGTGCATCACAGCCTGTATGACAAAACAGTGGTTTTCATTCATTGCAAATCGGTTGGCACAGCAGGGGTGGGCTCCAGCAAAAAAAAAAAAAAAAAATGTTTTAAGTCACAGGGCAGTAGGGCACAAAACTTGATTCTGGCTCCACTTTATCAGCAGCACAACCCAATGTTAGATAAAAGTGCAACTGGAACTAACTATTATATACATCATATATGGACCTGTCAATTATTATCTCTGCCAAGGAGGTTATATTTTGGTTTGGTTTGATGGTTAGTGTGTCTCCCCTTTTGCAGCATTATGGAACAACTACTGTCCCAATTTTCATGAAGCTTGTTGCAAGGGTGTAACATGGGCCAAGGAAGAACCCGCCACTCGGCAAGCATAGACCTTTTTACTTACAGAAAGGTCTTTGCTTGCCGAGTGCCCTTCTAGTTTTCAGATTCATTGTCACCCCCCCATTCATGACAATTTTATCAAAGAATTAGTCCCATTACAAACAGACTTATGAAGAGCTTTGCCTAAATACAGGCTTATATTAGCAGAGTTATTATTTAGATCAGAAAACATCCATGAATACGTAAACAAGATTTAGAATCTGACCTAGATTTTAATTATTTGAATTCTGGATAGTTTAATACTGATCAATCAAAAACACAAAAGTGCACATATACCAACTTGAATACCTTGTAGTATTGTGCCATTTTACAAGTTGTGCAATCTCATCTCAAACACTTCTAAACCGTCATTCAGCGCATCACGGTTTGATACGCCATTAAACTAGACTTCCTGATTTGCATGTCATCTTTTTACCGACACGTTGTAGCAACAATACAAATGCAGCCCCTTGTTCTGTTTTTACTGATGTCAGTGTGAATGTGGCCTGAGAGAGATGGCACATTCCTCTCCTGCGAGTACAGCCTACCTGGAATGCAGGCGGCTAAATGATCCTATCTTAAGCGAGCAAGAAAGAGACACTGATGAAGGAAAAGAAAAACACCCTTCTTATTCCTCAACACCAACTACCTTACCAGACACTTCAACTACTGGACACCTATCCTTTCTCAAGCCACCCGCAGGAGATGGTGAAGATGAGAAAAGGTCAAGTAAACAGGCAGAAGTTAGGGGTTAGGGAGAGGTAAGGGTCCCTCCCAGGTGTGCCGTTTGAGAAGGAGGTGGGGGTGGGGAGGGGTTTGGAGTGATGGGGGCTGTTAAGAAACCTGAGAGCTGTATTCTCACACAAAGACAAAAGCCTCCGTTTCTGTTGCTCTTCATTTTGCAGACATCATGTGATTCTAGTCCATTTTGACCACCTCTCATAATAGTTACGTTCCTCTAAAAGAAATGTATGGTGAGCAGAATAAATGTCAGGCAGCTTTGACACACACAGCTTTGATTCGCACCGTGCAACACAGGACCAGAAGCTAGTAATTGTTGAAGAACATTTCTTAATGGAAAAACTGACACATCTTGAGGCTACAAGAAGCACAACTGGAAGAACAATGGGAAACATTTAGATCATACAAGACTCATGAGGGGGACATTGTAGCTAAGCTACAAATGAATTCAATATGTGAAAATGAAAAAAATGTGAATTTATTTTCTAAACTTTTTTTCATGTTACTCTTTGTTATAATTTGATGTGGATACTATCTGGTTTTTAAAAAAATAAATAAAAACACATAAGGCAATCTTGATTTTCCTCCTTATTCTCTACTTCTTTTACTCCTTGACTTGACTGTCAAGAGAAGGAATTTCCTTTGCGTTTTAAAACCCTTTTATTTGTCGGTTCATCTTTCATTGGGACTGTGAAATTGGTCACAGATCTATCACATCTATCTCAGTGTTGCCACCCCTGGCCCCGGGAGCTCTCACAATGTCGGCCCGGGCCGACCCTTGACCCCTGATGTTCATGCCTGGGTGACCCAGGAGAATCTTAGAAACCCAGCCCTGTGTATGTTTGCGTGTGTGAGTATGTGTGGTGTGTTTTGGGGGTATCCATCGACTGGGGGTGTAAAGCGCCTTGCTGTATGGGTGATGAGGGCTGACACAGGGAGTGTGGGGGCAAACAAAGCCTCAGGCATTACACAACTAAACACGAAATATGACTTAATTTTAACATTTGTAATATAGTGTGTGGATTACAATTACACACAAGCGCTCAGATGAACACAAAGGTGAACTGGTGCATTTGATTGTAATGAATGATATTAACTTTTTCAAACCCATCTGTACATCTTTACATAATTTCTTTAATTATTAGAGAATCACATGACAACAGTTCAATTGGAATTATTGTCAAGCCCCTGAGAGGGGCATAAAGGGGGAAGTGGGTTCCCTATTAATCTACATTTCAGGCACCCTGCTGGGTGGTTCAGTTCTAACATGTCCCATTTTGAGGGCCACCACCACTCCCTCTCTTTCTACCCTGTTTAACATCAGCAGCCAACCTGCCTTTGAAGTACTACTCCACTCGTTTCCCAACCCCCCAGGGACGTGGGGCTGCTTTTACTGGCCGCCCTGTCCCAGGACTGGCTCTCTCTGCCTGTCCCTGACAAGGTGAGAGAACGAAGAGGAAACAGAGCCAGCAGCCAAAGGTAAAAGGACACCACCAGAGCCCAGACGGTTGAAGGGTTATGTGGCAGTAAAGCAGTCCCCTTTCAATGGGAAATTCTCTAATGGATAAAACTTCCATGTGGATCTTAATTAGATGATCACAAAATGTTTTATCCTAGGTTCATCAAGGTTGCCACAGCGACAACTTCCCATTTAGCAATGTTAGCTTAGAGCAAATCTCCTCCATACACACACATACACCCGCGCCCTGCACACACAACAACATCCACGCCTCAGCCTCTGCTCCCCTCCCCCTCTCTGGGAAGGGTCTGGCTGCCTGGCTGGCTGTCCTGCTTGCATTGACGGGCTTTTGTTTGAGGCCTGACTCGGAGAGCATATGGCAGGTGCCCCTCAGCACACAGTCCCTCCCCACCCCCGGGCTCTATCTAAGTGCGCTGTGTAGTCAATGTGACTGAGCTTCTTGTGCGTTCCATGGGATGCTCTTTTTTTTGTTTTGTTTAGAGACCCTTCATTGAATCAGGTTCACTGAACAAATTAGATTAAATCCAGTTTCAATAATAACTTGGTGAAGAAATACACCAAGCATCCAATGATCATAATCAAGAGCCAAACCGCAAACTTAACAAAATATATAAATAGAGAGTAAAACATTGTGCCAATGTATACTAACTGGCAGCAGAAGCATGTCCTTGATGTCATTTACCATAACAAATAGCTTCAGTATGCACAGCTCTGACTTCAGGGACCAAGATCTGCCAGGAAGACTGATGTGATCACTGCAGGACTTCATGGAATGTAGCACAATAGAAACTTAAGTTAGGGGATGTGGACGCATTTCTTAATGGAAATATGCAGTGTACACACAAATAGTGTTGACTGAAATTCACATTAAATTCCCCAGGATTTTGGTTTCTTGGAGTAATTGGATTCTCTGGAATGAAGTGAGGTCTCTAAATAAGCTACCGACAGTCAATAACACTGAAAAACTGACCATAATCTCACTTCGGCAAATGAAGAAGAGCTCATCCATGAACAAACACATCCACAATAGAGTAAAAGGATTAAGCATTGACTGCTGAGAGGCACAAAAGAAGGAGCGATTAATTAACAGAGTGCGGAAGAACATTTTAAAGAAAGACAATGTAAGTGCCTGTCAAAGGCAGGCAGTGGGACCTGGGGAGGCCGTTCAATAACTAGGCCAGATTCCAAAGCACCTCAGGACAGAAAAAAAAACCAAGACAACTTTGAATCAAAAGCCCTTTCAAGCCTTCATCAATCATGGCTGAGACTCCCTAGAGTCCTGGAGGAGTCAGAGGCAGGAGAGTAGAGAGAAGAGAGCCCCACTGACTGAGAGCCACATTCAAAAGATTCAATAGAAAACCAGATTCATCTATTACAGAATAGACGAAGCACCTCTGTCCAGGTTGGCTTGATAATATTTATATAACTCCAAGAGCAAACTCTCAAAGCTATTCTTGGATTCTCATGAGATTGCTTTTAAATAAAACCTCTTTCAAGTCTCATATTCAAATTCATCCCAACACAGAGACTACTCTGATTGCAAAGATGGCCTGTGTGCGACCACACACATACCACCCCCCACCCCCCAAGTGAGCGGGCCTTATTCCAGACTCCCACTTTGACAGCATCATTAGCTTAATTACCCATGATGCCAAGGGCTGCACTGATGTACAGAAAACCTCACAGTCTGTTAATCACAAGACAGACACAGAGACACTAATAACTACCACACAACCTGAACCATGCATCAGCAGGGGAAGAATCATTAACATACCTGCTTTACACGAAACACGCACAAAGACACAATTTTAAATTTCACAGCAGAGATTCATGTTGGCTACTAGTTATCATCACTTCTGTGAAAAACAGTCAGCTTGAGAAAAGAAGCAACTGCAAGCAAAGGCTAACATCAACCAGTCATCAGTCCAGGGAAGAGATATTGAGGAATTTAAAGCCAAAGCTTTAACTTGATTTTTTAAATCCGCACAGTGCAATCACCAAGTAAGTATGTCAACTCCAAGCCCCTAGTTAATACTGAAAATGTAAATCTTAAAAATATTGTTCACAAATTCATAGTTTTTATTTTATTTAGTATCTTAAAGCCTCATTAATTTCCTAAAAATACTGGCCACTGTAAATGGACTGCATTTATATAGCGCTTTTCCAATCTTTGCGATCACTCAAAGCGCTTTACAACACGTTAGTATTCACCCATTCACACACATTGATAGAGTCTGAGGCTAACATGCAAGGTGCCACATGCTCATCAGAGCATGGGGTTCAGTATCTTGCTCAAGGACACTTCGACATGCTGACCGTAGAGGCCGGGGATCGAACCACCGAGAAGAAGAAAATGGTGCATTTATCTGGGACTATTTTAAGCTGTAGATTAATACACATTTGGGGCTTAGGTCAGTATTTATGGCAGCAAGACAGTGTATGTGTGATTAAGTCTAAATAAACCCATGCCCATGTTCATCCAGTAAAATATGGACATATAGGCTGAATACAAAGTGCCATTAGTCAAAATACATTTGTATGAAGATTGTGGATAGGATGTCCTCTGCTACAAATCACATGTTTTCAATGACCGAGGCTAAAAAAAGACGAAAAGGAATCACACCTTTGATTAGAGGACATTGTGACCTTGGCAGGTGTGATACTAGTTCATCTCAAACTGACTGGAAGGGACTAAAGTAACAGCAGCAGACATGTTATTGCAGCCAGGATCAAAAACATACAAGAAGTTCTGCAGACACAAGCATAATCCCCAACAGTTTGTCCTAAAACAATGGCACACTCATCCTACCACAATGGAAACTTTGTTTTGTTCGTTTCAAACCAACATTGTAGCTACAGTAAACCGGCGACACAGGCTATCAGATCAGTTTGAAAAGTGGAGCTGGAAGAAGAAATACCACCATGGTCTCTTGAGCGTAACTCAAATTAGCATTGATGCAGGAAGTGTTTCACCTTGTGCCATCTGTGCATAAACCACAGTCACAGACGCTCGCTTAGCACAGAAGACATACAATGGGGCTCTTCTGCATCTGCAGAAACCGTGAACATATAATGCTTTTCAAGATAAAACAAAAAAATTTCAAAATAAAGTTACCTCTGAAGTAGATTTAGGTTCAATTTAAGGGATAAAGATTAGAAGAAGTCAATTTAAAAACACGTGTCTTAGAAACATTTATTTAAAAAGACCAACTTCTTTTTTATTCTTGTGCAAAAAACTATGTAGATGCACGAAAGGGAGAAGGTGAGAGGTTGAACATGCACTTACTAGCTAGGAGCAGACAAGAGAGGGCGATGACGTAGAGCTGCTTGACGGCCACATCGTAGTGGTCCATGAACAAGTCCAGCAGGTAGACAGCTAGGTGTCGCGCTGTAGGACATAGCTGGTAGCGATTACTCAGGATGGCCAACAAGTCTGCAAAGTACCGCCGCATACCAATCTGTGGAGAGTGGGCTCGATAGACCGGTAGCTTCAGCTCCTGTAGAAGAGAAAAAAGAGAGATGAAGGGGGACACAAACGATGGGGGGTGAGAGGCGCAGGGTGGGCAGGGTGGGCAAGAGGAAGTGGTGAAGAGACACGGGGGTTGTAAAAAAAAAAAAATATGCATAATAGTGAGCCATGCATGTCCCCTGCTGACTGGGTTTAACGGCTGCCAGGAGCGCTGCTGGGTCTAAAATACTCAAAGAATAAAACTCCATTTACCGTCAGAAATTCTTGATTATGCTTCAGCCTCATTTCAATTTCATTTAATTCACCATTGCTGCAGAGAAGAGGAGCTAATTTGGGTCATTGCAGGGGTCTCAGAGAAATGGGCTGGGTGGGGGGGGGGGCATGGTTCCTCCAGTAGAGGTTGAAGAGTAGATAGGATTAGGTTTCACCCCTAGCATATCTCCTATTCATGTTCAATTAGCTGCATGTGTTTCAAAGTGGAAGGAAGATACTCGGGGGCATTAGCATTGAATCCTCCTCGGGTATCTTTACAAATCAGCAAAAGGCTCCAGTTTCAAAATCTGACTCGGAGTAAGAAACAAAAAACATTTAGTACTGGATGTACAAACTCACAGCACATACTTTCTCTGTATTTAAGCTGCTTATATCAACAAATTAAATTGTTTTCAAAAATGTTTTTGCTCTCTGTGAATCAGAGTAAAAACAAGGGCTTTTTATTTGGATTTAATAAGAGATTGAGGATTGGTAGATTAATCTTCTTAGGTTCAAACAGTGAGGGGTCCAAAGTATCAGAGGAGAACTACAGAAAACATCCACATCATGTCAGGACTGTTGTTTAGGAATATCCGTGACTTAAGACTGGCACAAACAGTCCCAATGCGGCTTTAAAGCTTCATATTTCTAAAAAAGGAACTTAAACTAAAGTCAATATTTAAAATAATACCATTTGCTGTGAGGGCAAAATTTACCAACACTGTCAGATTTACGCAAAAATGTCAAGTATTTCTTTTGAACAATGATCCTCTAATCTAAAAACAAAAAGTACCCCCTCCCCAAATCCACATATAGCCACTCCACCCCCGGGCCGGTGCCACAACCAACCATACCACCCAATCCTCCCAAAACTCTCTTCTCCTCCCACTGCTTCAGCCTCTGGTCCATCTGTCTGTCTGGGGGTACAAGGGCAGCAGGAGAATGGGGGTGGATGTGAAGGTGGGGGGCTGCTGGAGTCTGGAAGGGCTCCGGGGGGGTCTATGTAGGGTGGAGAAGGTGCCTTTGTGGGGGACCCGCACCATAATTAAGGATTCCACAGCTGCCTCCGCCTGATTTGCATGTCTGATAATTTGCCACATGCTATACACCACAGCTATCTCCCACATCAGGGCATTACCACTGCAGCAAACGTCATTAAGGCTGGATGAGACTGTGGGGGAGCAGGCGCCATGCAGGAAATCTGAACACTGTGTGAAGGCTTTTTTACTACACACAGCTCTGATACTCATTTCACCATTCCTACCCATTACAAATTTTGTGCTTTCAGCTTACCCACATCTGAAAACATCCAGTCTACAAAAGTTTTTGAACACTTTAAAGCATTTTATTTAAAGCAATATGGTCAATTCAGATATCTTAAAATAGAACATATTAGGGCTGCAACAGACAAATATTTAAATTTTTAATTATAAAGCTGCAAGGATAGATATTCAAAAGAAAACCAAATCGGCAAACTATTTTGATAACCAAAATTGGTGTCATTTTCGAATCAAAAATGGCAAACATTTAAAGACTCCGGGTTTTCATTTGTGAAAATTCACAGCTACTCTTCAAATTATATTACAATAAACTACAGCAATACAGCACATGATGTCCTCACCAGAAAATAATAATTGGTAATGAAAATAATAAGTAAAACACCCAAACAGATTCAATTTACAGTCATGTAGATGAGAGAAATGCAGCAGATGTTCACATTTGAAAAGCAAATGTTAGGCAATATTTACTTGACAAATGACTTAAATAATCAAAATTGCTTTTTGAAATAATAAGGCCACCATGAGGCCTGAGAGCTTTAGAATGTAAAGGTCCTTAAATACAAATAGTTCAGTCTTTAGTGATACGTAGTAAAAAAAAAAAAAAGTATCTTTATGCAACGCGAGTAGAGCTCCAACGATTAATCGAGAAAGTAATCGGAAGATAAATCATTAATGAAAACATTTGTTATTTGCAGCTCTAATAGAGAGTTACACAGCCAAAAGATAGAGAAGCTGGGGGAAACGCCGTACTGCAAGTTAAAACAGAGACAATTTGTCATGTTGTCTGCTACAGGTGCCCAAGTAAAGCAATGAACTCATCTTTTAAGTCTCAAGCATTTCTCAATTCACCATGCGCAACATTGCAGCATTTAAAACAGGGGCATTTCATTATACCGTATATACTGTGGTGAGCCTGTCGCTTGGGATTTCACCAAAATGCTGATATAGGGCAATCAAACCTAACATTAGACTGACTATCTCTCTCTCTCATTACAGTATGAGCAAAGAGTGGGTGTGTTGTTTAGTTTCCTTCTCCGTGTGCAGATTTACAGTCTAATTGATGTCTCACTCTGAGTCAGATGCTGCCCAGCATGAGTAAACTGTGTGTAAATTAATGAATCATCACCATTTTTTTATATATAAATATATAAATATATATATATATATAAATATATAAATATATAAATATATAAATATATAAATATAAATAAACACACACACCTGATATCTAAAACCTGATCTGTATTCATTGGCCTCAGCTTGAAGCTGGCAGCAGCGTCACAGCCCAAAGATGCCAGTCGAGTGACAGATGTCTCCATTAAAGTGACACATGTGAAGAAATATGATCACGCTTCGAGGTTAATTAAGACATTTTCAATTAATGAGCCTTAACTGCTCCATGTAATCCAATTCAGATCATGTTTAAATAGACAACAGGACCATGTAATTATATTTTCTTCCCAACTTTCCCAAATACATTGTGCGGTTTATAATATGCTAAAATGCTGCTGTGGAATCTCAAAACAGGCCTGTTGGTTCATGCTGTCGTTTGTAGAGCTGCAAATATTATTATTTTCATTATCGATAAATGTATTTTTCTCAATTAAAATCACAAAAATATCTGAAAATAGTAAAACTTACAATTTCTCTGCTCCAACATTGTGGAAACAAATGTCTATCACAAGTTCTATTGTGACTAAATTCATTGTTTTGTCTGACCAATAGTCAAAAACCCATAGATGATTAATTTGTTCTAAAAGGATAGAGAGAAATAGATTTACAATTGAGAAGACTGAAGCAGTACATTTTGTACTGAGACGATTAATCGATTATCAAAACTGTTGCTGATTGAATTGTCTAATCGCATTACCTATTCGTGTATTGTTTTACTCAAAATATACAGTGCAACACACTGTTATTCTCAGGTTGTTGGAGGATGAAAAAGCTAGACAGACTTAACGGTGATACTGTTTTTCCACGGTTAGCTTTGTTAAACAGTCACAATCAAAACAGGTTGAACAAATTCCCATCAAAATAAAACAGTGCTCAATAATAATAGACTCACCTTGATGCGGAGCGACTGATGGATATCTGCAGCTAGCTGTCCCTTCCACCACTGCAACTCTCTCTCCATTTTTCCCATCCAGAGGAGACTTCAAGAATCAAGTTTTACCTGCTGAAGACACACGTGTCCAAAATTAGATACAATTCACTTTGAGAAGTGACGTGTTGTGTTGTGTTGAGAGTGGCGACAATAACTGGAAAATATATAGTTTTCAAACCGGGTGTTTGCTGAGAAAACCATCTGATACAACAGAGGGTGAAGTTAGATTAAAGTTATTCTACAAATGATCTCATTAAAAATGGATTATAGGATTAAATACATTAGATGAGTGCGTTTGAAATGACAACTAAAGCTCGGCGATTCAAAAAGGTGTCGGTTGTTGAGAAATACAGTCGTTTTGATAAAGTTTTTGAACACCTTGCTAATCCCACAGCAAAGGTCTCTTTCCCTGTATAGGCCATTTTCTCTGCTCGGGAATTTAAATGGCTCAGTTAAATGCCCGCTCGACCACGCTGTAGGTCAAATGAATCAACGCAGCCTTTCACTAATGTCCTTTATCACACGGTTGTTCACTTCCAACGACAAAACAAATAACGTCTCACACTAAGGTTATCATTCAAACACCACGAGCACCACGAGACCGCGGCCAAACAGTGAGGCTACACAAGTTAACTGGCCAGCGAGCTCACAAATACTCGCCCCGTTTAAAAAAAACAACACACTGCGATGAAACTAAACATCTCGACTCAAACACAGCTCATTACTCCAGCAAGGCAGTAACCTGGTAAACTTTTCATCTCGGCGGTTATTACATGTGCCACTCACCGCTACGACGGGAATGCCCCCCAGACCCCTTTGTCTCAGTCCGACATCCTGAACCAGAGAACTCCTCTTCGGCTCAACTTTGAGAAAGACCTCTATTTTCGGCCAAAAGACAACGTTCAAATCCGCTGGCAAGTTCATACAACAGCTGCCACCGCCAAATCCCGGCAACAGGCGTTTGGTTGCGCCGTTTTCCCCTAACTGTTTACACTTTTCCGTGAGGTCTTGCTCCGCCGTTTTCTCTCCGGTAGATCCGCTGTAACAAAGTAACGTCCTCGGCTGCACCAGCTGCTGCTGTTGCGGTGTGGGCTCGTGCGTTCGACGTGAAGTGCCCTCCTCCTGCCTGGGAGTTGTAGTCCTTTAGAGGTCAGTGTCAGAACTACAAACAATCACACATGTTCATAAAACAGTTTAATTTTATACTACTTGTGAATTATGTTTTTTTATTTATTATTCACATTCATACTCATATTATTATTAGGGCATATTATTATTATTTTCTAATTGAGTTGTTATTTTTGATGTTATCACTTTGGTATTAGCTTACTTATAATGCACTTTTTATTAGAACCAAGATTCTGTAGAAAACGTTTGATTGATTACAAGGACCACGGTTTACATAGAAAAAGTAGACCAAAAACGGTGCCCTTTCTTCATTGTAACCCAATTTAATTGTTTGTAACAAGGCTACAATGCTAAACAAAGACAAAGTAACATCAACGGATAGAATGAAATGTCGTAGATTAAAAATGATCCAAATTATAAAATTTCTTCTTTCAATTACTTTTATTAATGTCATACAGCTATAGACTATCCATCATTAATAACCAGCGAGATGAGCAATATTTGATCTGTCTAACCCCTGGTTAAGGTATATTGACTTTCACTATTTTTTGTGTTTAGATACCATTTTTTGGGGGGGTGGATTTATTATTCATATTTAATTTGACTGAAATATACTTTTTTACACATTGGAATATTATCTTTTCGAAATATGTCCATAACCTGTTAAATGTCTGCCTCTTCACAATGTTCAATAGAGACAAATATATATATATATTTTCTATATATATATATATATATATATATAATATATGTATTTGATCCGTCTAATGAGATGGCTAATTTAAAGTCCCCCTCCATTCAATTATGTGTTTTGCCTTTTGATACCTCACTTGGATGTTTGACTTTAATTGTGCAGAATGATGTATGTGAGTTCAATACATGTACATATAAGCATAACGTTGTACAACTAGTTTGAAAGCTAATCATGGTTCAATATGCAATTTATACAAGGGTGATTTGGAAAGTATTCAAATGCGGAAATAAATCAGGTTTCATACACAGGACAACAATACAAGACTTCCCTCATCGTCTTAGATTCATCTAAATAAAAAGTGGTGAAATTAATCTTTTTCTTAAATTTCCTAGTAATCCAGGGAACCCTCTGGTGGTGGTATATTATAGCAATGCATGCTGAGAACATGTCTGCCATTATTAGTTGTGTCAAGCATTATTTTTAATGCATCACTGTATGTATGTGATGTTCACTTGTCATAGGATAGGGCATTAAATGGCACACAAGATGTCATTGTGTCTGCTCAGCAATACATTATACTGCAAAATTAATATAGCAATAGTGGTTTGATTTCACTTCCAATTGTATGTTGTCTTTGTGTATTAAAAAAAACTACATTGCAGAAGATGGCAGTGGGACACCTTCTATTAACGGAGAAAAAAAAAAAACGGTGGCAACCTTGCAGCTCCTGTAAAATACATATAAACGAACGAGAGAAATGATAATAATTATTATTGGAGAAATTTAAAAAAGATTTTGCCAGACTCATAGCACCATGAATGATATTGCAGATAAAACCCAGGGCTTCCAATGTTAACATTTAAAGCGCTTCCCCAACTGTGGTTGATGTTTCTTTCCTTGTGTGCCCCCTGGTGTCAGAACGTGTTAAACAACTGACATTCTCTGATTGTGGAGCAATCTTTTCAAACTTCCATAACATTGTGATATGAAATAAAGACAATTATTAAAAGGAAAGAAAGATATCTCAGGATTAACTATCATCCTTAGCATTCGCTTTTCTATCAGCCTCATTGAGATAGTCCTGGTCAGCATAGATAAGAAAGCCTGTGAACGTGCTGTCTGTCCAGAACGGATCAAAGAAGAGTCCGTTCTGCTCGGAGTAGAAGATCTGCAGCCACACCTGGTCTAACTGCTGCAGGTGGAGGACCGTAGAACCAGAAGCCACATCATGGTTCCCTGTGTTTGCATCAAATGTCTTGATCTTGTACTGTCCATTGTGGACCAGACCGATGGCCAGGTGCTTATTTGCCAGAGTGATATCATATGAGAAGTAATAGACCCCGGGGACAGCACAGACAAACTTCCCACTGCTGACGTTGTAGTGATCGCCCTCATTCAGCAGAATCCGGCTGAAGCGGATGGGCAATCGCTCTTTAGGGTAGCTCTTTGTCACTGCCACAGAGAAGGCTGATCGGGCCACATGGCCACAATTACATCCTCCTGGAGCTCCTTGCTGGCCCACGTCCCCCAACTCTCCCCTTTGTCCTTGTTTTCCAGATACACCCAGTTTTCCTCGTGGCCCCTTCAGTCCTCGAGGTCCAGCCTTGCCGATGACACCTTCACGCCCTTTCACACCTGGCTTTCCTGGGTTCCCTGTTCTCCCTGGCTCACCTGACAGAATGATCACAGAATGCTTGTAATTTTACAGTTTAGCTAAATAAACACTGATATTCAAAACAAAAGCTCAGAAGATCTCCATAATCTGACTTCATACTTCACAGTTTATAATTTTCCCAGAAGGAACATGTTGCCTCTAATTATGTGCACTGGAGTGTGTCACTTTGACATGAATTAACTTTTTGTTTTGGTGACAATGGCTGTTCTTCCTTAAAGGGACAATTCACCCCAAATTGAAAAATAGCCTACATATTTTTATTCCTACCTGTAGTGCTTTTTTTCAGTCTGGATTGTTTTGGTGAGTGTTGGAGATAATGTTGTCCCTCTTCTCTCCAATATAATAGAAATACATGGCACTCGGCTTGTGGCGTTCAAACGCCAAAAAAAACATTTGGAAAAACTCGACATCGAAGTCTCTTTCCAGAAACCATGAGTCGGTTTCTCAAGATAACAGACCTTGTTGTTATATAGCGGTTTCATATAGGAACTATTTTCTTTCTACCGAACTACACCCACCAACCGTGTCACCGCGCAGAAGGAAACGTGCATCCACGAGAGGCTCTCTCGAGGCAGACACGGACGTATACACGCTACAGCTCAGAGGAGGGCGCCATTAATGTCTACGTCTCTGTCACGAGCCTCTCGTATCTATGCGTGTGTGTTTACATATACATATATTAACTTTGTGTTGTAAATATTATATGCGCTATACATGAAATACGTATTCATTTTGTTCATCAAAAAGTCCTTTACATCCAAAGAAATGTAAAGTATAGTATACGACATTGAGACGTAACTTAACGTGGGGGTCACCATAGAGGTTGTACTCGCTGCTAGACGTCCTACTACCAATAACAGCAATCCAAATAGACTTGATATTGGTAGATATCGGATTTGGGATTTTACTGATAACACCAATCATATATGGAGCATAATTAATGATTAATTGTATTTAGCCATGTGAGACACTTGGGCTCTCTGAAAGCCAGAATTAATTCGTCTCTGTAGCAGACTCCTAATCAGGTCAAAGCAATTCTCATAAAACTATGAGGAGCCATAAAGCATAAAGTTGATAAGACAGTGTTAGGTATATTGTATGAGCTGTTAAAGAAGGCCAAAGGTCTCCACAACCCCAAACAGAACATTAGGGTTTGCATTACAAAAGAGAGTCACACAATAACTACCTCCATCTCCCTTTTGTCCCTTCTCTCCATCCTTCCCGTCCAGGCCATCCCTCCCTGGGGACCCCATGGGGCCCATGGCCCCCGGTGATCCAGGACCTCCGGGGTTCCCTGCAGGCCCTGCTGGACCTGGCAGGCTGCACACCAGCTGTGAGGAGTGGATGGTGATGTTGCGACCTTTCTTGAGCGAGGAATATGTTGATTGGGAGAAGACAACTGACAGCAGACACAACATCACACACATCTGGAGCATGATGGTCACTATGGAGCCACGAAAAGATGAGGGAAAGTCATGGTTTTCAACAATAAATGTGTTTTAGTTTTGTGAATTAGTCGCAGTCAGATATTTCAAACATCTTTTAACAAAAAACATTAAATCTGCCAAAGAGTGAAATGGAGAGAGGTGGCAGAGTACATGCATACTATCAGCACGAATCTGATGAAATGATCTTAACGGTGTCGCCAGTTTCATGCTATGACTCCGTGCTTACTGAGAAATATGATGCACAAGTTCAAATCAAAGCAAAGCGCTTACAGCTTCTTTTTGCAAAGAATGTATAAGACCTTTTAAAAACAGAAGAACTCACCAGTTGAGAATTTATGACCCATGGGCATTTTTCAGCTCTATCCAAGTCCTTTTTCTGCACGAGAGGGCACACACTTTCCTACATCGTTTTTATTATTAATAGATGAGATAGTATTCTTCAACAGAAGAGCTGCAGAGAAATGCGCAGCCCAGTGAATCATAGTCCATAACATCCGCCCTGTTTAGCAAGTACACTGCCAAGAAATACTTTCACCGTGATGTCATTAAATTCAAGTCAGTGCAGAGTAGTGCACAGCTGAAGGGGTGACACATCACTTGTTCAGAGTCAAACTGTGAGAAAGTAGGATGTTATATAAGACGTGTTAACACGTATAGAACAAAGCCGTCTAGGTTGTGTTATACTGTATATAATCCTGATAAAGTTACACCTTTTTGCTTTTTAAACAATACTCCTGAAAGATTTTGAAGAACCAAATCAAACCGCTCAACAAGGTGGTCAGTTGTATAGAAGTGTATAAAATGCACTATGAATATTACTAGATGTGTTTTGTGTTTGTGGCTGTGATGCAGAGCCGAGAGCCGAGAGACCAATAAAAAAGTTCCAGCTGCTGGGTGAGGCAGTGCCTTGTTTATAGAGATCTACTGTATTCATCTTTAACTGGAACCATGTGAACAGAAATTACATAACTGGTTGTTGTGTGAAGCAGGTTTCTATGAGACACTATTCATATTCATACATCAAAAAAGAAGACGTGATCAGACAACAATCAGTTCATAATAGATCTGCACATACTGTACTCTACAAGTGTTTAGCTTCAACTGTCAAAGAATGAAAACAAGTTGAAATAACATTTAAATTGAGTGACAGAAGAAAAAAAGTATTAAATATTAAAAAGCCAGTGATGTCAAAAATTTGCATCCAATGCAATTTCAATGGTATTTATGTAGATATGTAAAAAGCACAGAATTGTCACATTAATCAACTGCAGCCAACAAGCTCTACTCCTTGTCAGTCAAGCGAGCAATTGTTAGAATCTGTAAGAAAAATACTATTCAATTACTTTAGTTACTTTGTAATAAAATACTACCCTATCCATCAATAATGACCACTGAAGAGAGGATCAATATTTCATACGGCTAATTTAACATTGACAATGATGTGCATAAAATAAAAACTTGAACCTTTTTTACACAAGACAAAGTATTCAGGCAAACATATTTTATTATAAAATGATGCATTAATCCCACCAATAGTATTTATGTTCCTCAAATTACTGTTGAGATTCAAGGACGCTCCCAAATCTAAGAAAACTGTAATTCTTTTTTTTTTTCACGTGGAACAAAAGCATATATCATTATTGTCCTATGGTCTGTTGACCTGTGGCATCCAAAACAAAAAGTATTCAAAATGAAATGAACAAAACACTGTTGAGACACATTTGTAACCAAACAGAAGGCTCCTGCTGTCTACAAGATGAACGTTCAATTTCCAAAGCAGCAGCTCTGGTAAGAGTCCTTGAGGAGAGTTGAGCGGAGTGAGCAGGTCACTGTCCGAGGAAGGAAGCCATAGGATCATCCGCCCGGCAGCGTTTCATGCGGAAGGCCTCCATCTCCTCCTCAGTGGGCGCCTTTACTTCCCCCAAGCTGTTGTACGGCCTCTTCCTCTCCTCCACCTGCATTATTGCCTCTATGTGCTTCACCCGCTTGTCCTCTGCTTCCAGTGCCTGGGAGGAAGAAACACGTTGGAAGTCAGTGAGAGAAATCAGCCAAACCAGATATACAGACAGATGAACACAGAACAACGTTTTGCCATCAAAAACATTAACAATAACTTTTACCTTCTTCAGCTTCTCCTTCTTCTTCTCTTCATCCTCTGAATCGCTGCCGTCAGAGCTGTGCTTCTTGTTCTTCTTGTTCTTCTTTTTCTTCTTCTTGTCTTTCATCATCTTATCTCGATGCATCTGGGAATTAAAGACATTGACACAATTAACATACAGTTACAGGGTTTGCACGGCTTTTTAAGAGAACAATTCAAGCACTTTAAAAAAGACTAAACCAAAGATTTCCAGACTCATGAAGCTTTTATCCTCAAATCTAAATTGTTACTATAAATGCATTTGTGAAGATATAGATTATATCATTCCTTTATACCAAAAGTAATCAATGTAGATTGACACTTTGTTTATTTTACCACCTTTTTATATTAACTTTGAATGGATGTTTTGATTATTGATAATTTAATGCTTGCTAATTTCCAGATGAAGTGACCAACAGAGGACTTATGTAGCTATAAATGGTGAGTAAACACAAGATAACAACTTTCCTGTTTTTACATAAGTGATTGTGTAGATGAAACATCATTATGTTGCAAATCAAGCATTTTCAAGAAGTGTATTCGATTCATAAAAACATAAAATTAAGCATTTTCCAAACTGTCAAGACTTTGTACAAACCCTGCAATTAGATATGCATTTACACTGACAATATAAGCACCCATATGATCACTAACGGGGACACTCAGCGCCACTTACTTCCAGCAGAGTCTTGGGCGGTTCTTCCTCCTGCAGCTCCGTCAGTCCCTCTTCGAATGGGACACAGTCTGTGTTGTTCTTCAGGTTATGAAGAGAACAAAAACACAATGTAAGTGACACAGTTACAAAAACTGATGTGTGTTACAAACGATATGATGATGTGTGTTCGGACACTTTCAGTACATCTACTTACTATTCCAATTCCAGTATCTCCTGTGCAGTAACTCTGTTTGACCATGGAGTGACAACACTTGTATCCCCAGAAGCCATCGTTCCAGAAGGAGCCCCAAATACACTAAAGACAGGACAACACTTTTAGAATACAAGTACAAATGTGACAACATTTAGCAAGACGTATATCTCCAGTGTGTTCTGCCATCCTTACAGTGTGGTTGTTGAGGAGCACGTCCTCCTCATACTTGGAGCGAGCCACGGCCTTCTCAAGCCCTTTCAGTACAGCGCCGTGACGAGAGTACTCCACGTAGTCTTCTGTCTGGGCCAAGAGCAGCTCCCGCGGCGGTGCATCCAAGTGTTCTTCACCTCCATACTGAATGCCACACAGAAAAAGCAGAAACATCATGAGTGAAGTCTTCAGCCTGGATGAATATTTAAGCTGCTATACATAAAAATGTGGGCTGAGAGATAAATAAAATCCTTTTGCTCAGCTGTGTACCTTCTCTAGAATACCGTCCCTCTGTTTCTCCTTAAAGTCCTCCTTCTTGACCTTGAAGGACCGGTGGAGCAGCTCCAGCTTCGTGGGGTCGGCCTGCAGATGCACCTCAGAGCCTCTCTCGTAGGCCTCCCAGGCAAACACTGTCACAAGATAAAGCATTGACAATTATTTACAAGGTACAGTACAGACTCCTGCTACATATATATATACATACAAATGTAATGTAATTTGTGTGGTCTATCCGATGATTAGGGCTGCACGATATAAGGAAAATATGCGATAAGGTTGTTGAATATCATGCTAACGATATTACTTACAATAAATAAACAGATATTAAAGTGAAATCAGTTTTGCGGCTTTCAGTATACTGCTAAAATACAACAAATTGCTTATTGAATAAAAGAAAAAGACAATAATTTCTATCTATAAAAAGGCACCAACTCAACAAATCCCTGTGTGTGTGTGTGTGTGTGTGTGTGTATGTGTGTGTGTATATATAGTCTTTCGCATTGTGTTTATCGTGCAAATTCAATGATAGATTATACTGTGATCAAGCCTGCCTTTGTGTCTCATCTCATATCCCTCCATGTTATATCAGAACAGTAGAGACATACTTTGGCTGGGAAATAATTCCTAAATTGTTTAAGTTACAAGGTGACTTCAGGCAGCCAATTACAGGATTTCATTTGAACAATGTAAAAGTAATAACCACTGTGAGATATGACTGTAGCCTTTAAATTTAAATGCTGCTAATGTTTGGTACTGTATGTCAAGGGTAACACGGAGTTTAGCATTTATATGTGCTTCACTGCTCTGAGCAATATTTCCTTTCTTGATCATGCACAAATCAGTTTTGGTGGCCATGTGGCTAAAGCACACAACAACTGCAACCACATGTCTTGTCAACACATACACACTTGCAGCTGCTGTGTAAATGCCGCATTACTCAAGAACACAATTTAAGAACAGGGGATTGGACACTACAAATTATGTACGAATAATCCCAGCAGAGATAGATCTTATCAGTGCAGAAGTAAGAATATACTTAGAGAAACAAAAAGTCCTATAACTCTGATTTTGCAATATCAGGAAAATACAAAACTGAGAGTGGAGGTGGTGACTTACATTGTGTTTGAGCCATGGTGATGGTGTCCCCACTATAGCGAGCAAAATTGTCTCCAGCATACCCCACCCTGTCAGAGAAAACAGTTAAAAAATGATTTTAACGGAAGCCAAGGAGAATTTCTGAGCCACCAGGATATACAGTATCAACAACTTACTCGTCGGGGTTCATGCCAGTGTTGGAATACGGGTTCTCTCTCATAGCTCGAGTCTTTGGATCATAATAGGCTGAATTTGGATCCATATTCCTCAGATACTGTGAGAAACAGTCATGAGAAGATCAGATTATTGGGGTGTCTCTGAGTTAGTAACACTTACATCAACAGCTTTAACAGCGGACACGAGAGGAAACCAAACATGGTGCAAGTATTATCAGTTAGACAGCAACGAGTAAAACAAAGTAGTTCAGCAAGGCCCCTTGTTCCATCCGCATCTCTTACCTTAGCTGTGTCTTCTCGGATACGCAGATTCCTAACAGTGATTCGTCTCTTGGAGTCAAAGTTCTGACCGGGCATGTCGATGTCATCTGCATATTTATCTTCATCCTCATCCTCACTGTCGTGTTCCCGCTCCTGCAGAGAAATTATTCAAATATTTAAAAGTTTATCTTCTAGATAAGTGACTGCATTTTATCTCTTAAATGAGGCAACAATGCATTGTTATTATGATCCATTGTTATTATGATCTTGACCGAACACTTACACTTTGGTCCAGTTTTCCAGAGGCCAACTCGTCCTGAAGCTTCTGTGCCTTCAGTGTCCTTTTGGCCTGCAAGGCAGAAATAAATAAAAAAAAGTCAGATTTATGTGGTAAACAGGAAGTTATAGAAAACACAGATAGCCCAGTTATAATTACTTTTTTTTGCGTACTGGCAGAGATCATATGGTGCCGCTAAAGTCTGTTTTCCTTTTTCCTCAACAAACACTTCAACCAAGCTGAATTCACCAGTGGACTGCTTACCAGATCTACTTTGGCGTACTCTTCCACGATGCGCTGGTGATCCTCAGGGTTATACCCGTTCCAGCGATCTCGCTTCCCATCATAGTCCAGGTCCAGCTGTACCTGACTGTGTTCATCTGGAGCTATGCCGGTGCCGGTGTACTTCGCCCCAACTTTTCTGGGTCGCTGATGAGATAAAAGTGAAGGTCAGAGGTTAACATTATTTATGAGTGATTTAACATTATTTTAATGTACAGGATTAGAAATTAGGGAAAGTTCATCTCTACTGGGAGATGATCGATTGCTTTATCCATTTTACCTCCAAGCAGTCCTTCTTCTTGTGTGTCATGGCACCACAGTTCTCACAAGATCCCTTACGAAATTTAGTGACGACAGCATTCTGTTTGGAGAAAAGAAGAAAAACGCGTTTAACTTTAAAGTTCATTTGTATTTGCTACATAAAAGTAACTCATTGATTCACTCTCACCTCCTGCACACCTCTCTTGTACCACTCTCCAATGGTTGAGAATTGCGCCTCAATTTCATCCTGTGGTCTCTGATGCTTTAGTGTGGGCCTTTTGGATGGGTCAATGTACCATGGTACTGATGAAATATACTGTGGGATGTGAGGGTTTATGTCCCTGGAAAAGAAAGGAAGCAGCACGAGTGAGTCGCATTACAATGGTAGCTTCACTGTAAATATGTAAAGGGTTGGTTAATGTCTTCTGTGGCTTTGGAAGAACTTTGTCAAGACTGAGAAAATAACCTGATTGGTGTTGTTAGAATTATCTCAGTGTCGGTTTAGAGACTACAAATGTGATATATATACACACACACTTTATAAGACAAAGCCTGTGTTACAAGCTGGGGTCTTGTGGGCGTTCACACCAAATGAAGTTGGTCAGTTGTATGAAAACCAAAAGCGCAGGAGGGCTATTTGTAACTTAACAGAGAATTGCTAAAGGTCATTGGAAAATATAGAGGGCTGGATGGAAACCAGAGGATCTGCAATCTTTGTAATGACAATCGCATGAGACGAGTATCATATTTAGTTTGAATGCAAGAATGTAAGCACGATGAATTATCGAGGAAGGTTTTTGTAAACTAGGTGCCTTTTGGAAGAATGTCCTTTCTTTGTTTAAGTAAAATGTGTTGTACTTTATCCATGTGCCATCGATTTGTTTTTATTGTATGTTCAGTTGGTGATCCATACCATGTGATCATGGTCCATCTCTCACAAGTGCCACAGCTTTATGGAAGTGCAATACTAAAACACTGAGTACACTTTTGAGTTAAGGTACTAATTCACATGCCACTGCTAGATAAACCTTTTAAAAGATCCAGATAATAACACATTGTAAGCTCAACAGGGGCATCCCTACAGACACTCTGAGGAGCCACTCTCTGTGCAGACCGACACTTACTTCCCCTCCTCGTCCACCTCAGCTGGAGCGTTTCCCAGCTTCCTCTGCTCCTCCAGCTCCTTCTTCTTCCTCCAGTCCTCCCGGGTCATCTTCTTGGGCTCATCCAGGCCCACGATCCCCTCCGCGCTAACGCCAACGGTCGCCTGCTCGCTCACCTGCTCGGTCATGGCTGAACCTGCCAACAGTAAAAGCTTTCAGCACAACCGTGTAACACAGCGAAGTGTTTATTAGAAACACACCTGTCCTGAATATACTCATATATAACTAAACTACTTCCCTTCGTCGTCTTGCGCACATTTATAAAAGTAAACCAGGAGCTATGACTCTCACGTTAGCTAACCTGACGTTAGCTGTTTACCATCTGAGAGACTTGAACGTGGAAGAAGTATTTTTATCTCTTATGAATTGATTAAATAAATAACTTGCTTACCTTGTTAAGACCCAACAAATAACGCTGGTTGATATCCCCCCCTCCGTAAAACGGTATTTCCCTCTGTGTCTCGCGCTGTTAGTTTGAGCTCCTCCGTTATGTTTTGACTAACACACGATGGTCGCCATTTTACATCAACTACAGCTACGTCACGTCCTTTCTTCCTCCGTGTGTTTGGGTCACAACACAAAGCCCGCCCTCTACCTGCCGCTGCAGCTCACGCGCGTCGAGAGACATCGTGATGTCCTGTTAGGTAGAAATGTGTGTTTTGAGCAACGTCTCACAAAGATTAAGAGCTCATTTAACTTTTAGAGATGCAGAAACTGTTGTCCATGTCTGTCCTGTACTGTCTGCAGGCTTTCATCACTTTGCACCTCGATTATTGCAACAGCATCTTCTCTTAAACTTTTACTTTTACAACTTTTACATTTACATTACAACTACAGATTGTACAGAACTCAGCTTCTAGGCTTTTAACAAAAACCCATGGTGAAGAATGTCTCCACCAGCTCTCCTACAAAGGAGCAAGACACACTTTAAAGTTGATTTTTTTTGTTGTTTTGTGTCTGTTGGTCATTTTATGTCTCTTTGTGGATGTTTGACCCCTTTTCATAGTCGTTGTGAATCTCTTCGTGACTCCTTGTGTCTCTTTGCATCTGATTTGCATCTCTTTGTAGTTGTTTTGCGTTTCTATGTGGTCATTTTGATCTCTTCCTGGTTGATATGTGACTCATTGAGTGACATTTTGTAGGTGAAGGCCAGTGCTTCATGACCTGGCTCCAGACTATGTGTTAGACCTTTTTAATCCCTTATAAACCTTTGCGTAGTTTATCCTGATTGTATCCGTTTTTAATTCCTTGTTTTTATTTCATTTTGCCCTTCACGTATTTTATTAAATGTTTTTCTATGTGAAGCACTTTGTACTCTGTTTTGATAAGTGCTCTATAAATAAAGTTAATATTATGAGGTGTTTAAATCAACAATGGGATGGCATTACTGGAAAGAGCCACATCTACCAGGCACAACTGCTCACACTATTTGCCACAATTCAACCGTAAGGACACTGTTGTTTACATAATTGTGTAATCCAAGTTCGTCTACTGGTTTGAGCTAATTCATTGAAAATGACTTTGGGAATATGCAACACCAAAGCACAACATCAACTGATAAAAGGGCCCTGGGGTAGGTCCTTGTATTTGTTTTATGACCCTTTTATTTGCATTTTCTGCTTGTGTGTTGCAAATTCGTAAATTAATATGTGTAATCAAATTCTCAATAAATCTGAGGGCAGGAAATATTCTAGCATAAAATAAACTGAACACTTTGCACAGTGTGAGGAACAACGGGTTAATAGAGCACATTAGCTCATTTTTGCACTGGGGTCCCAATAGAGCTTAAATAGAAAATAGACATAACAAATAGAAAAAAAACGTCAACATAAAGCACTGCTGTCTCTCAAAAGGGCTTGGGCTTATTATTATTATCATCATCATCTTCATTTACTCTCTCTAAATTGTATAGAATGTGCAAGGTTTATGATGATAAACCACGGCGTGTGTGTGTGAGATCGACTGAAAGTATATCGTAGTTTGACACCTAACTTTAAATCACAGTAGCCCTACTCAGTGTGATAAAATACAAGCCTTCTGATGGCAGGTCGTAGCAGGTAACTTAAATATAGCCTTGTGATGTGTTGACTTGACTCTTTTAGATTTGTTATGCCAGATGTGACTGTAAGGGAAGGAAATACTGGATACCAAGTGAATAAGTACTTTGAATTTATTTTCTAACTTAGTGAATGGGACAGCAGTGACGATGAAAAACAAGCGTTAGTTATCTGTGCATCTGTGATGCATTAAGAGATTGTAGAACGTCATTACATTACTTTATTTCTCTGTGCGTCCGATCCTGAGTTCTGACCCACCTGTTGATAGAAACTGTAAATCACAAAAAGAACAGGCTGTTTTTGTAGTGAGAAGAATCATCTAAAGTCTTGAGGACTCCAGTGGGTTTATTTTTGCATTCCTCAGAAGCACCAGGCAGGTATTGTTGTGCCTAACTGTAACATGGACCAGTGAGAACACTATTTTGATCACTCTTGTAATTAGAAAAACAAGGTTAAGACAGTAACAACATAAGATGCCCTTATGATGACAGTTTGGTCAGGGGAAACTTCTCACCTTTTTCTTAATATTCCAAACAATGAAAAAAGAAAAGAAAAAGGCCAACAAAAAATGTAAACAATGTTGAGAGAACGAACAAAAGAACATAACAGCACCAGACACAAATAAACATATCGACAGAAGTATAAAGAGACGGACTGAGTCAGTCCTCGAGCCTTAGCACCAGTACACATCCCCGCTGTCAGTCCAGCAGTCTGGGGACAAGAAGGCAACGTGGTACCAAAATGAAGGCAGTGTCGCGTTCAAGTAGGTACCAAAATATCAAACTCTCGCAGTCTTTCACCAACTTTTTTTGTCCATTGAGTGTCTATTGAGAGTTTTTGCTGAGTAGGGTGTCACTTGTCATCATCCTCCACTCTCCCCCACTCCTCCCCCTCCCCCTCCACCTCTCCATCCTCATCCTCATCTTCATCCACATAATCACCCCAAGTGTCATACACATCCCCCCCTTCGTCCTCCTCTACGTCATTGCCTTCCTCCAGCGGATCACCTCCATACAGCTGCTCATCCTCATCATCTTCCACTATCTCCATCTCCTCCATGTCGTCCTCTTCCTCCTCTGCTTCTTCTTCTTCTTCTTCTTCATCATCATCATCATCGTCGTCATCATCGTCGTCGTCGTCCTCCTCTTCCACCTCCTCCATCTCTAACCCACACACCTCCCCGTCCTCCACCTCACCGTCCTCCCTCTCGTCCTCCCCCTCGTCCTTGGAGGAGGTAGGAGTGGAAAACCCTTTCCCTTCAGTCCTGTCTGAGCGGTAGGACCTGCTGGAGGGGACAAAGCTCGAGGTAGCAGTCTTTGTGTTGATATAGAGACGAGGAGGAGGCCCCGGCCCGGCCGACTCGGCCTGTCCTGCAGGGGAAGTGATGGGAGCAGAACTGGCTCCTCTGGGGTCTGCGTCCAGCGAGACAGAGACAGGCACAGCCATGGCCCCGGGCCTCATGGAGGTCATGTTGGGCACATATTCACGGATCTCCCCCGGCTCCAGTGGGTCAGGCCCACAGGGGTCGTGTTCACTGCACGACAGCTTGCCGTCCAGCTTGGAGATGAAGAGCATGCCTTCACGATGCTCCTTACAGTAAGAGCTGGGGCACATCTCACAGAACGAAGCTGCCTCTTTACCACAGACGTCACACTGGTGCCATGGACACTCCCATCGCCCTGGAGACAAGATCACTGTCATTACCGAGTGAAGAAAATGATAGGGGCGTAACGGTTCTAAAAGCGCCACAGAAAGGACCACGCTCTCATTACCTTACGAGGTGGATCCTTTAGGACGGCTGCCACTAAACCTGAGATTGTAGTTCAATCTGGAAGTTTACTGATGGGCAAAGTCAAGTGTCGGCTCGAGCTCTTCATTTAGTTCATTGAAGTAAAGTTCATTAATAAAGTGAACCGACCTCAGTGTTGTTTAGTGCTCTTGTAGTGGATTTTATATAACCTACTATTTTTACCCCTGTTTTTCTAATTTTAGAGGTTTATTTTACATTCCACCAAATCTAGTCAGTCTAATGTGCTCCTATATAGTCTATATAGCACCCCTTTGGTCATACCCCCCCCCCCCCCACTTGCCTGCAGGCCTCTTGGCCAGGTTGAGACAGTCAGCGTGATAGACCTTGGGGCAACCCGGCTTCTTACAGGACACTATCTGGCCCCCGTCACCACAGCTGAAGCACTCGTCTTCCCTCTCTTTGGTCACCTCTTGCTTGGTCTTCTTCTTCATGGGGACCTTCCTCTTACCTTCTTTCAGTTTCAGTTTCTCAGCTGACGGCTGGTTCTGAACACGGAAAAGAGAGATTACAAGGCAGCTCATTTTTTGAGGCTGTACATTTGGGCAGAGATGGTGAATGAGTTTTCTAAAGCTTTTTACTTTTGGCCGGACACCCAGGAAACCACTGCAGTTGGGTGCTCCACATTTACAGGCAGTTTTCCCGTTGCCAAGACACTCCAGGTTGTAGTTGAAATTCAGCTCCACACCTAATGTACATGTTGTATTAGATCTATGCTGCGCTCAAATGTGTAGATTGTAAATTAATGAAATAATCAGCATTCTTAAAATCATACAAAATACAGAACACCAAAATCCGAAGTAGACTGTTAGTCAAACCTTTTGGGATGTCTTGTAGCGCAAACAGCCCGACCCTGGTGTCCCCATTCACAGTCCACTTCTGAGTCTCACAGTTTGGCTGGCAACAGTGGTTCATGAAGCGAGCCTGGTTCCCTTTGGGGCCGGCATCAATGATCCGGTCCTGGAATAACAAAATACAAACCGGTTTGCACCAAGCATCTTATCTACATTATGGATCAAGTTTTTTCGCTCAGCTGCATAATATACAGTGTGGTGTGTTTGTGGTCAGCAGGCTCAGAATCACCTTGTCCAGTGTAAGCATGTAGAAGTTACAGATGTCGTTCTCCTGGGCGTGTTTGATCCTGGCTCGGCATTCTTCTTCATCGATCACCTCTCCCACATATTCACTCACAAAGGCTCCCTGAGAAGCACCAGAAAAAGATTGAGAGAAAGTATTATTAACCGAGAGAGAAGCATAGTCACAGACATTTGTCTGAATCTGATTTCTTCTTTTTTTCATAGTTTAAATTGTATTTAAATGTTCAGGGCATGCATCTATATAATATGCATGCCCTGATAATAATTAATTATTACTACATATAGTAATAATAATAATTACAATAAAAATCATAAAATAAAAATAAAATAAATAAAATGAAACAAAAAGTAAATAAAAATAGATAGATATTAAATAATAAAAATATCAAAAATCTAAGTAAAAATTAAAAATTAACTGCTAAAAAAATAAGTAAAAAAAATGAATAGATAAAGAAAGAAATTAAAATTTTATAAAAATAAGATTTACAGTAAAAGAGAAGATTAACAATACCATACTTTTTTCTGAAAGTAAAGGTATAATTGTGTACGTGTATAGCCTGAGTTTTTCGATTTCTTCTAACTTACCTTCTTTATGTCCGACACACCAACTAAACCCCAGCCGCAGGACAGCGTTCTGAAAATCTCCACAGGTGTGTACTGGCGCTTTGTGAAGGCCTGGTTCTGACATCGCTCTCCTGCTGCACACACCTGAGGGTGGCACTCATACATCAGCATGCGATTAATGCACTCTGAGTCGATGCCGCACGGGTTCTCGTCAGACGCCTTGCAGTTGCAGCGTGGGATCTCTGATAGGTCGGCAGTAATGACCTGCACCTTCCCAATCAGCCGGTTTACCTAAGAGACAGACACAGGGGTGTGATTGTTTTACATGTAAATCTCAGTGAACTAATCTTTAGTCAGGGTGGAAAAGTAAAAATGAGTATATGGCGACACACAGTACCTTAATGTGCCGGTATGGAGGAGGTTTCTTGTCATTCTTTCTGTCCTCCTGAAGCTGCTTCATCTCCTTTTCTGCCTGGAGCTCTCTGAACCGCTCTGCTGCATCAGTCAGGGCTATAAGGACAAAACATGATCTTTGCTCTCATAAAACATAACCGAAATAGCAAAATGCATATCAAAAGCTGGGACATAGATCTAATATACAACAATGGACACAAGTACATACCATTTTTGTACACTGCATCTGCACCCTTTCCCATTTTCTCTATGTTGTGGGTGTCACCCTCCATGTAGGGGAAGACTCTCGCCTGGTACGTCCACACAAAATCTTTGGAGCCAAAGAATTGCACTGGAAACTCTCCCACCTCATGTTTCATCCTCAAGATGTTATTTGGGACATCTCTGGCCAGACAGACCTCTGCAGGCCACCACCTGGAGAGTCAGATCAGGTTTCAGAAACACAAACACGGGTACATTTAACTGTTGATTAGAGCCACTGTGTGTTTGGGGGCAATGTTGTGACTTTACCTGTAACGCCCCCATTTGACCCACAGTATGTCTTTAATACGAGGCCTCTTTCCAGCTTTGCAGTCATTGCAGAACCAGCTGCCCTGAGGCATCTCAATATTCAAACATTCCTGATGGAAAGCAGCAGGACAGGCCTCGCAGCACAGCAGACTGCCCCCTACAAAATCACAGCAAAACACACTGACAAGGTTATTTTCATTATCAGTTAGTTTGCGTATTTTTTGAATTTATTTATTAGTCTATAAATTGTACAAAAATATGACGAGTGGCCACCACACATGGTCAGAGCCCACAGTTTATTATGTTTAGTTACAACCCCAAAAAGGTATTTGTTTTACAATAATATGAAACAAACAGGGAAAATCAAGCAATTGTGAAGCGTAACCAGTAAATAAATACCAGATTTATCTAGAATCACACAAGGAGATAAGGCAGGGAAATTAAATTAACTCAACTGTGACTGCCAATTTTCATTAATCTGTGTTAGCAATGACGGTGTTAAACTCAAAACATGAGGTAATGCAAAGACATATTCCTTTAAAAAGCAGCACTTTACCAAGAGGGAGCTTTTGATTTGAAAATAGGGTGGGGTATAAAAAATAATTTACAACACATTATCCTCCCCCGAAGAAAGAGGCACAGTGCATTTTCCAAAGCAGCCAGTTTTGAGCTTTTTATTAACATTTGAAACGTGGAGACAGTTTGCGAAGAGTGCATTCAGATCTAAGTTACATGTTACCATGAAACAAGACCAGACTTACCCTCGGAGCACACAAAGCACCAGCTAACGTTGATGTGTTCGTGGTTCTTGCAGCCCTTGCGGGGGGTGAAGTGGTTTGGACAAAGGAAACTGTTGTTTGCAAGCACCAAGCTGCCTGCTGCCATACAGTTGTCATTGGCATGATAGGCCACAGGGCAGCGTACACATCGAGCCAACCGACCTACGATAAAAATACAGAGGAGCAAAGACAGCTTAATCCATGCACATCTGATTAAATTGAAGTTTTGCAGAAATAACCCGACAACAAAGCGCTCTCAGTCCACTTAATTGAGCGGCCGATGCTTCGCCAAAAAGCTGTGCAGAAAGAGTTTCATAGAGGCAGGTCAAGCTGCAGCATCAGGTGCTGTGTTAACGATATCGTATGAGCAAAGCACCTCAGGCTACTGGCAATGTTTCTAATGAGACACGAGCAACAAGATGCCAAAGACTTATCACTCACTGATCCATACAGTGACTCAGTCATAAAAAGAACGTTTAATCACCTAAACAAATCCTTATATCTCTGGTCACGAAGATAAAAGCCCTTTAATAATGAGTTCAGCTGCTCAATGCTTATACAAAGTAACAGGTGACTTGGAACTGACTCACGATTGTGTGCTGATATCAGAACATTTTGTAAAACTTCAAGCAACAAAAGTCATTGATGGGCTCCAGGAATGTCAGATTAAAAACAAGGAGATGAAACTCACTAAACCAAACTGTGAGGTAGCGATAGCAGGTTCAGAATTTGGTTTAAAAAAAAACAACAACAACATTGATCTATTTTGCAGGACAGTAAACACTACAGATGATGCTGCAGGCGCTCGGGATCGTCTTATTAGCTCCTTAGTGCACACACAGTGCTGCTTAACGGGCACAAAGCAGTCAAGGCTACAGTGTCTTTGCCAAGTCGATTCAGGAGCACAAAGCACAGCTTTTACCGTTAAAATAAACATGACAGTGACTTTACTCCTATGGTCCCCAGTTCTTAGCTCACAACGTCAGGACCATTTCCAACATGTCATCGTTATCATATCATGTGGGGCTCACCTTTAGAGCTACAGATGTTGAGAGGGTTGGTGATGTGGCAGGACAGACACACATGCAGAGGGCAGCGGAAGCCTTTGTTATGTGGCTGAGTGGCTGAGTACGCCAATATACAGTCGGTGTGGTAGAACTTCCCACACAATGGTATGATGCAGCGCTTTACCTCATTACCAGACTTCTTACACACAAAGCATGTGTGGACACCTGGAAGCAACAGAAGAAAGAATAAGTAAAATATTTTTGGAAGTGTGTAAGGAGACACATTTCATGACCAGTGACAGGTTTTGTGCTTTGTCAGACACAAGGTGTACCCACCAGCGTTGCATTCACGACAGAGAAATTTCCCCTTGGGAGCCACTGACAGGCCAATGCACTGTGGGTGAAACGCTCCATAACAGTGGCCGTCACACACCAGCAGGTCTCCTGTCCGCTCACACACCTGCACAAACATAGACACAAATACACAATAAGAAACCTGCTTTTTATCTACCGGTTACAAATAAATGATGTGTCAGGAGCCAAGCCGTTCAGAGCAAGAGCTATATACTTTCTGGTAGATGATCTCACCTGACAGACATTCTCCTTTAAGGATGTAGCTCCTATTTTCCCTTTCACGTCCACTTGAGAAGAGAGGCTGTCATTCAAACTAACAGAGAGCAGCTAAAAGAGATGAAGAAAGAGGTTAGCGCTACAAAATGTCATCAAATAGTGAACAATGTCCATCCCAGTTTCTCAAAGTCCAGGGAAATGCCTTTAAATGTCTTTTTTTGTCCATCTAAAACCTAAAAGATGTTTAGTTTAAGATGATATAAAACAGAAAAAGCAGCAAATCTCCACTTTTGAGAGGCCGAAAACATTAGTTTCTGCCATTTTTGCATGAAAATGACTTAAATGATTAATTGATTATCAAAATAGTTTGATATTTTTTTTTTTTTTATATTATATTAGTCGACAGCTTAGTTGCAGCTGTAAAAGAGATACTGTTACACTCATGGATGCAAGGTTCAGATTGTTTTCCTCTTTGATGGATGACCCAGGTGTTATTAGCTGAACAACACAACATGCGCACCTCAGATTTGGGAGTTAGTGTTCCAGTGTGTACATTTTGTTTCTCCTCAGTGCTGCAGGCCTCCACCTCGGCCTCCTGCTTGGGGGTCTTGGATCCTCGAGGGCTGGGAGGCCTGTTTGGAGTGAGGACCTCGGGGAGATCTTTGCTTTCCGACTGCTGGGGGGCAACAGCAGGGGTGGAGGATGTGCCGGGTACAGGCTTCTCTTTCTTAGCAGATCCAACCTAGACAACGTCAAATTTCATTGTGTTTAGGATGGTTCACTATCATATTGTTTGGTGGTATACGAGGATGGCGATTGCTTTGAGTTGGTGCTTTTGTCGTACCTGAGTCTTCTTGACTAACTCTTTCGCTTCTGAGGTAACTCCACTTGGTCGCTTTGGCTCCTAAAAAACAAACGGATTGTGAAATGCATTCAACATTTCCTGACCCAAAACACGAACTGGAATAGTTGGAAAACTCCCACTGCCCAACACACCTTCTTCTTTGTATGAGCAACAGACACTTCTTCTATGGTACATTCCAGCACCTTGTGTGACAGCTTCCTTGGCCTCTTTCTTTCTGGGACCAATAACCCTGTGTCTAAAGTAAAAAAAAAAAAAAATAACTCAATAATGCATTTTCTATTCCAATGTAAAGAAATCACATATCTGGGACAAAACTAGTTATTTCATAAATCAAAATATTTGAAATATTCTGTCCAGCAATACAGCGAGATAGTTGATACTAGATTAAACACGATATTCAGCAAAAAGACACACTTAAACTTATTTACCAGATTCAGGAGGTAGATCAGTTTCTTCTGCCGTCTCTGCATCAAGGGGGGGTTGTGTTGTGGCTGGAGATACCGAGGACGCTACAGGAGAAAGTTCATCCTGAGATGGACTCTGTTCCAGCTCTGCCGTAGCCTCGGTGGGCTCAACAGAGGAAGAGGGTGAGGTAATTATTCCTGGTGAGGTGCTGAGATCATGGAGTGCTGTCATCCCTGATGTCTGCTGCGTACACACATGCAAACGAAGCATCAATTTCTAATGATTTTTTTACATTTTCCAGAGAGAAAAAGTCAACCAAGTTAGCTAAAGCTATTTGTTTCTGCAATGATATCTTGAGAACCTAGCAAGAACACCATAAATGACAGAACGATAAGTCTCTTTCTTTGTACACACATAATTAGAATAGTCATTCTTATGGTGTGTAATTAGATCTCATTAGATTAGATTTCATATATATATATATATATATATATATATTTTTTTTTTTTTTTTTTTTCGGGACAATTTACTTCACATGACTGATGAATGTACAGTGAGATTAGTTTCATGTTTACAGAAGAAAGTACTTTAATATGTGGATATTGTTGGAAAATGTTTTTCTGGAACACAGAATATTCGAGAACCAAGTGAATAAAATATAATAATTCATAATTACACCAGTTGCTTACCATTTTGGAAGAGTCATGTTTCTTTGATTTCTTTTTTGGGGCAAATATTTGTTCATATTCCTCCGTTGACTCCAGGAGCCTTTTAGTTGGTTTCCGGAGACGTTTGTTCTCTGAATTTCCTGAGCGAATAAGCACAAAATACATTTAATCATTTGGCAGTCGCTTTGTCCATAGTGAGATACAAATGAGACACAATCCGAGCCACAGTAGATCTCGTGGAAGACTCAACACAATTAATAAAACAGGTATAAAACACTTTTTTTTCCCGTTTCATAATCTTAGTGAACAAACGTAACAGCAGCAGTTTGTGTCTTACCAGCTGAGCTGCTCGTCTCTGAGAAGTCATTTTCTGCCAGCTTCTCGACTCCCAAGTCAAGATCTGGTGACGCTCTCATGGTGTAAGAGCCATTCAAGTCTGCAGACACCTCATTTATGACTTCACTCTTATCCTCAGCAGCCTCTTTAACCATCTGCCAGCGCTTCTTTGGAGCCACTGTGGATCCTGAGTTCTTATCGAGGTAGCTGGCCGAGGGATCAGTAGTGACGGGGGGACAGGACCCGGGATTGGCTAAGTCAGCATGGCCACTAACAAACTCCCTGCCGTAAGCCAAGTCAGCCAGGTCCGAAGAAAGGCCAGGTATGCCGAGTTTCAGTTTGGCAGGTAGTCTTTGTTTTCTACGCTGCTTGTCGGAGTTCCCGATCCGAGCGCGAACAGGAACGTTTTCACAATGGTAGGTGTCAGCTGTCATGATAGCTTTAGTCCTATTGGTTTTCACCGCTGTGTTTTTGGTGGATTTCCCTGACCTCCCATTCTCTGTTTTGATCCCTTGGGTGAAACCATCACAAGAACCCTTTGTAGAAGTAGGGATGACCAGGGGCTCCTCCTTTATCAGGACCGGCGACGGCGGGAGAGCCAGGGGTGTACCTTCTTGTTCTCTGGTATCATGCATGTCTTTTAGGAGCATCAAGAAGGTACTGAATTTATAATTGGAATCAGGCCGGAATGAAGTTAACTCCAAGTCACTGTTGTCCTCCTTCACAAGAGATTTAAACATTAGCTCCTTGACATCCTGGAAAGCGTTCATTGGAGACAGAGATGAGGACGGGGAAGTAGAAGATGACAGATCTGTGTTTTCTGTCTTGACCTTAACCGGTTGCACAATGGTTACACAGGAGTCCACACGCTTAGACTTTATCAGTGAGCCATTACGAATTTGTTTCTTATCAGGCTTCCTTGCCCGCCTTTTTGGAGAGCTGTGATTTGTAGAGGATGATGCATTACTTAGCGATTCCAAATTGAGAGACTTTTCAGTTCTGATGAGTGCATCAGTAGGTTTATTGTCCAGACATTTATCAGCGTGAGCACCTGTTGAGATTTGGCGTGTGGCCAGTGCATCTTTGAGATCTGTCTCTTCCTCTGCTTTCAGAGCCCTCGTCATCAGACGACTGCTGGCAGGAAGATTCATAGAGTGCTTTTCAGTTGAACTGTATGACAATTCATTACAGCTGCCCAAACTCAGATCAGAATTTGTGTCTTTAGATCTTAATTTATTTGTTAAAATGCTAGGGGACTCACAGGGGTCTGTGGAACGGTTCTCTTTTTCAGTAAACTTTGTTTTAGCTTTTGAGGAACCCTGTTCTTTTTTGACCAATCTGTGCACATCCTTTACTGGAGACACTGCTGTGCGCTTAGGACGATGCAGTATCGGAACTGAATCCAGGTCTGCATAAGGTGAGTCCTTTGGCTCGTCTTTCAGTGCACAAGTTGTTGTATGAAACTGATCCGCCATGGTTGTGATGGTAGAGGATTCCTTCGATCCACCAACTATATGGCCAAATATGTCTGACAAACATTTCTTTTTCTTCTTACAAGCTTTGCTTTTATTGGATTGAACTGCAGCAGAGTTTTTCACGAGATCGTGCTCATTTCCGTTGGGGGCCATAGTGGGTGATGGAGGTCGAGCAGCATCCACAGAGACAGAAGGGGCCTCCTGCAGGTTTTCAGTAGCGAGTGGGCTGGGCACACACTCCTCTCCATTGACAGATATTGAAAGCACACTTTCAGTATTCCTTTGTCGATCTGGGAGATGAGACTCAGCTTCTGTCACACTGACTTTCCACGCAGTCAGTAAACTTTTGGGTATCTGCCAAGAACAGAAATAACATTCAAAAAAATGATGTTCACAATAACATTATATGATATTTTTCAAGCCATTTCTTGAATTTACCGTATACTTGTAGTCTTTCTCCTTCTGCTTCCCTCTCCGTCTAAGCACAGGTAGACCGTCAAACTGATGGCCTCCTTCAAAAGGAAGAATGGCACTCCCGGGGACCCAGGCACATTCTATAATCTCCCCAATCGTCTCCAGGAAATACATCCGACAAGGACGGGGACTGGGAACTGAAAGAACATTTAAAAAAAAAAAGAATGGTCAACTTATTCATTATTTTGCGCACGCAGTATAATTCCTTTGGTTGGTGTTAACCTGTCAGGTAAAGGTTGAGCTGTAGGAAACAATTTGATTGTAACATTCGTATTCAAATCAAGCTTCACTATTCTTGAATGAAGCCTCACCTTTCATCTTACTGCAGATCCCCTGGTCACAGGTGATGTGGCAGGGCCACCAGGGCCGTCTGTTGAATTTAGCCCACACCAAGTCACCTTCCACGTATTTCACTGCAGGAAGAGCCTTTTTCTTTGGGCTGTTGGACTAACCAGGACAATGAAAATACTTTAATTTCTAATACGGAAAACTCTGGTATTGTATGTATATCATATTAAATCAAAATTCTTTCAAATATTTCTGAGCAACAACAGATTAAAAGATAAGTTCATCTTTTTCATTATTTACCTTTGCGTCCCAACATAATATTTACACTGTTCAGAACCTGTATTGTCTATTGTACTTCCATGATTCTCTGTTTTGTATTCATATGTAAAACCTTTGATCCTTACACATGTTAAAATTAATTTCTGAAAGATCAATAAAAATTAAACAATAAAAATTGTAGACATTACAGGTCTACAGCTGGTGGCGGAAAGGCGGTCCAGACACAATAAAATTATAATTACTTATGACTTCAACGCATAGGCATTCTTACTGACGTTTTCAGTTAGAAATACATAAACAAGTTCAACTTTAACAACTTCATGTAGCCTTGGTTGTACAGAGGTCAAGTTATCCCAGGTGTTTGAGACTCACATTAGAGTTGGTGCCAGCTGGTGAAATAAGTCCGGGGTCAACGGGAGAGGCAAGTTCACCATCACTGTCTGATTCCTCACCCAAGCTCCACCCATCTCTCATAGTGATTTCTGGCAGTGCGCTGGGGCTTAGTGTAGGGTTGAGTTCAGATATAGTTTTTGACATCAGGTTAAACACAGTAGGTTTGTACGTCCTTTTATCCACCCCTGAGCTGCTCGTGGTCTTACTGTCAATCACAGTTCGGTCCTGACCCGACTTTGGGGAGTGATGAAAAGGCGCCATGTCCTCACTACTACTGTCCTCCTCTTCCTCGTCCTCCTCCTTGATGTCACTGCTGTCAAACAGTGTGGACTCAAAATGCAGGTAGCCATTGGGGATGGGAGAACAGCGCTCCATGCTGTCAGGACTGTGAGGGGAGAAGCCGTTTCTGCTCACATCCTGCAGAGTCTCATAGGGCTCCATATCATCATTGCCTGGAGAAGGAGGCAGCCGGACTGACGGTGCCTCAAACTCGTCATCGTCATCATCACTGATTGGGCTTGCACAGTGCAAGTTGTTCCTAGGATGGAGGTCCTTCTCTAGGTCAGGCCTGTTGACCACAGTGTTCAGGTCCTGCAGCCTCTTCAGCGGGCTGTAGCAGTGAGATCGGTCTGGCTGATTGTACCCCAGTACAGCAGGGTGTTTGAGGCTGGAGGATGGCAGTTGCACGGCTGATGGTTGGTCTGACCCACGTCTTACCATGCCACATTGGTTTCCATAGGAAGTGCCCACAAGACCATTGCGGGGCCTCAGCTCTGGCTGGCCTGAGCCAAACACTGAGCCTACCCTAACAGCTGGTCTGTACGACTGATTCATGTTGTCATGGCTATATCCTGTCAAATAAAAAAGAGGCAGGTTAGACGAGGGAAATGTGCCATTTAAGTTTCTCACCAACTGCAATCTGTAGGGGTTAATGAGACTTGTATACTATAAATACAATAAAGCACGCTGACAGACGTATAAAAACATTGCGGAAATAGAGCGACAATCATAGCGAGTAAACAGAAACCTATAAAAGGAGCACGGGCTACCAGTCGTGAACTGTGCGCGCACACACACACTAATAAGCCGACATTGCATGGCCTCCATACTAGAGGCCGGTCGGACTGCACAAGACAAAACACAGAACACAAACCGCTGGCCCGCTTCTATCGCACATTTCATTCACAAACTATCCAAAAATACTACCGCTTTGTCTGACGGTTGTGGGTCATGGCGATCGCGGACTAATACAGTCAATGGAGGAGCGCTGAGGCTGTAGTAGAGGTGGTGACACTGAGCCATCACAGAAACAGTGAGTGGCTCACACAAACAAGCTACAGCCACACACCGACATGGGAAGCTACTATTAACTCAAAAAAAGGGCTGATCGGCACTAAGTTCACAACACTTTCAACACGTGGAAAAACGAGAAAAACTCACCATTTGGAGGTCGGTCACCGTGAAACCAACAGCGGATGTTTGATTATGTGGCACAAAGCGAGTGTTTTTCTCGGTTTGTGGAAGCGGATCTGCACAATCCCAGCTGCAGCAGCACTAGCAGTAGGCCAAGGCACAGCTCTCATTCTCTGCACTTCATCGCCTCATCAGCAGCGGCCCCCTGAAAACTGTCACCCAGATACAAAATAACAAGTAAATCTCCATTACGCTGCAACATCATACAACGGCGAAATTCAGTGTGCCATAACCGGTCCCCTAACAGCCACAGCAGCTTATTTACTACATGATTTTGCCTGCTGTCGAAGTGCCCCCGGTTATGTTAAAACAAGCCCAGACTGACTGTGTTGGTGAGCAGCAACCAATCGGCACTGCTACCCAACCCCCCGTCTGCATAGGGCCGTGACACTCACCCTCTCCACACACGCACGCGCGCACACTTTACAAGCACGCACGCACACAAACACGCACGTGCGCGCGCATGCACATCCAGGTGAAGTTTTTCATAGTCAATGGCATATAATAGCAGCTATATGACATAATAATCACAAATGAATGAATGAGCTGTTTTAAGAAATGTGCCCCATTTCTGCGCGTCTGTCCCATTGTTTCTGAGCTCAGCTCTACTGACAGGCCTGTGATTCTGTGTGTGGCGCAGGGAGATCGAGAATACTACATGATTGCAATGCGCAAACAGCAACCCGGCCTCTCCGGTCAAACCAAACTCCGTGCGCCATGTTGCCTTTCCACAGAGTCCTCTGACATGAGGAAACAGGCCGCTAGGCGCTCAGGAAAAGAAGATAAAGAAGGAGTCAGTTTGGTTGTAAGCGGGCATAAAAACCGGGTTTTGCTCCGATTAAAAACTCCAGGGATCGTCTTCAAGCTTGCCCTCACATGACATTAATAAGGATTTGGTGCGCGTAGTGTAGATCAAATTGATTCATATCCATAAACACGCAAGCACAATAGGCTCGCTGCAGTGGGCCAGTCCTTGAAGATCAAACAAAGCCCATTCAGTTACATGCCGACTTGACAGCAGAGGAACTTACCTCTCTACGGATTTTTAAATATATTATCAGGGTTGTTGATTTAGATCGGTAGGTAATACAATCCCCTAACCTTTTGGGTGATTGATCCAGTAGAAACACTAGATATTCGAGAAGCAACTTATTTACCCACCCTAATAAATCAGCTGTCTAGCGTTTACTTTACAACACGACTATTTATTAGTCTTTTTAACCAATTCTGCTATCCCACTGTGTAACACGTCCAAAAAGTGAGACAATGAATGTCAGTACGCCGTCATTTAATTTAACAGGGGGTAAATAAAGGTATTATTACAAGGTGATTACTATTGTCTACACGGGCCCTCTTGTGTCTACAAGGGGAATTACATGCTTTCGATTTGACAGGAAATACAGAAGTTATGTGGAAAAGAGTTTATTTTATTTTGGTTTCACATACATTACATTAGCATTTATTACATATACGACAAATCATTTTTTTCTGTTTTATGAAGTATTTTTTTTCCCATAATAAACAGCATAACAACATACATGAAAACAGGCTGTTACAATACATAAAACTATATTCACAAAGTGCAGAAATAACAAATACTTTGTTCAAAAGGATATTATGCGGTGAGTTTTACCAGTTCAAGCTATTTAAAAACGTAGCGCAGTGCTGACATTTTAAGTATGATGCAGGATAATATCACAAAATAAAACACATATTGAACTGGACGACACAGAAATTATAACTATACATCCACATATTTATGCTCAGGAAAAAGCTTATTTGATTGGCTGTTAGTACTAAAAATGCAATTTTTATAAATGTAGAAAATGTCACAAGAACCGGGTCGTAGAAATATTAAAGAAGAGAAAGAAAAACAACTCATAGGAACAAAAGGCTTGAGGGAAGAAAAAAAAAGATTAACTCTCTAGTGAGGTTTGAAACACAAACTGATAAATACATTTTTTGCCTATACTGTGTGATTAATTCACATGCATGCATCTCTGCCAAACTGGAATAACATACTTCTAATTCAGTCATGTAATATGAGAGGATGAAGACAATGTCAAACACTGTACAAACACTCAGTCAGAGCCATTTATAAATGGCAGAAAGTTCTTTCCTCCAACATTTGGGATTCACGTTTTTCCTCAGCATCTTCTTGCTCATGCACTTAAATGAAAGCTGCAGAACTATTCGCTGGTCTCATTCACTTTGCCACTGGGCTCACAGAGGGGTCTTTTCTCCATCATGGTGTATGGAAAAGGTGGAACATCACAGGTAGTGAAGTCCAGTTTCTTGGGAACACTGCAGTTAATAAAGTCAAGTTTCTTGGCGGTGTCACAACCAAACTCCAGCTTCTTGAGCCGAGCTAGACTCTTGATGCTGCCGGGGGGCCTGCCGGGGCTAACCTTATATCCTGCTGCTTTGGTGGTACCAAGGGGCCTCCCCGGGCTTGTTTTGAACCCAGCTGCTCTAGTTGTCCCAAGTGGACGCCCAGTACTTGTACGGTAACCAGCTGACTTTGTGGTCCCTGCTGGCCTCCCTCTCCGCCCTGACTTCACTTGGCCCTTTTTCTTCTTAGAGCCATCAGGAGGCCCTGCAGCCTCACTGCCCCTGATTCTCACCGTCTGAGCCTGGAAGTCGTTCTGGGTGTCTTGCATTTGACATATCATGGCTTTGTGCATGTCCTGTGGCAAAGGGGTTAGGCCGGCAAGGGACAGCTGCAAACCAGGGGTTGTCGGAGAGGGGTAGAATTTGTTGGATTGTGTGCTACATAAATCAAAGTGGCTGGCTGGATGACAGTCCTCTGCCAGTCCACTCATACAATAGTCGCTGTTACTGCTGGTCACTTGATGCATCATTTTCTGTTGGAGTGCAGAGAAATACAAACATTAGGTAGAAAAGCTATTCATGCACACGTGTACCCAGAAAAACAAACACAGAAGCATTTTTAGTAGCTTACTTTTGGTGAAGCCAACAGGCCTTTTAGCGTTGCAACACAAAACACAAGTCACGTCAAGACAAAGCGAGATAAACTACAATTGCAGTTTGCGAAAAACCAAAAGATAGCATCCACAAAAATGTATGTTTTCCCCATCCAAATGCTTAACTATTTTTAATAACGTAAAAATAAATAGTTCGTACCTCATTTGTTGGTGGATGTTAGATGGAAAGGGTTAAATTCGGATCGCATACATTTTCCTTCTCTGTCAGCCACAACATATTTGTAAAGACGCTTCTCGAACTACGCCCTGGCGTCCATGAGTATTGTCTTAAAGCCAGACTGCGAATTCTGCTGCCTATGTCATGCTCATTTAATCCTTTGAGGAGAGGTTTAGATGAGAGAGGCAGCCATTTTCGCCTGGATTTTTTTTTTTTCCTTTTTTTAAAAAAATAAAACAGGATGCGCTGACCACGCATGCGCACAAAGGCTTCAAGGAAACGCAGAAGCAGATCAGTCCCTGGCAAATTAAACAAAGACGTATCATAATAGCGTAGCATCTCAAACATGCTCCTGTAGTCACAATCGACTACATCGGTGCTACATTGTTCAGAATTTCCAATTACTTCAACTAAACCATGTGGCAAGATCATAATCACTGGTAATTCATAGGAATTATGAGTGTACATGTGACACAATGACAACAATAAAGACAAAAGGAAATTCTCCACTTTTTGTAATTTTTATTAACATCCATATGAACTTAAGTATAGACACTGGCTTTATGGAGCCATAGCAGTGCCAAAACAGATAGCAATTTACATTTCAGCGGTTCCCCGATGGTCTTCTCCGATCTTCTGCAAAATTAAGTCCATGGGACTTAAGTTTCCCTGATAAGCTTGGTCATCTTCTGAATCTTTGTTTTGGTGGACATGTCCACATACTTGTCTCCGATACTGACGATCATGCCACCAAGGATTGAAGAATCCAACTGTGAAGAGGAGACAATGTTGAAATTACAAATGACTCTTGAAATTATAAGTGTCAGACTGGTTTTTAAATCACCTTTACTTATACTAACCCATTTGTGCCCTAAGACTTTATTTAGTATGATAAGGAAATGTCACATTTGTTCTGATTAGTTAAAAAGGACATAGTGTACTTTGGGCATGTATCTAACAGTACAAGTTTGACTATTAATAAAAGTGTAATTTGTCATGTGATCTAAACATTTCAGTCAGGATTCTATGAAAAATTAGGTAAAAACACAAACATTTCATTTATTATTATTATTATTTTTTTTCAAATACTGCATTCAAATTATTATGAGTTAATAATACCAAACAATTCATTTAGCTCCTTGTAGTTTTTGAGATGCAGCTATTAATTATTTATTCTTCTTAAACAGTAGCACCACGTGCCTAAAGACAGGACGTTTTACAGAAAAAAGAAATTCAAAATTTCAGTTACAGACGCAAATGGATTAAGGTAAAGTCACACCAACTGCAAAATGGTCATTTGTATGTTTCTGGGATCATGCGCTGACACTGTACCTTTGTTTCCATCTTGATGGATTCGCCCTTCTGAAGAAAGCCCTTGAGAGCTACTTTCAGGTCAGCAAGATGAGCTTCATCCATGGGCTAAAATGGATACATATTAATTGGTTGATTGTACAACATATTTACAGTCAAAATGATGCAATTATTACTTTTAAGTGACCGTTTCATAATAGGGGCTGTTGTATTTAAAGTGATCAGTTTTAAATTGTAGGAGATTCAACAAGGATGTGCAATAAGAAACACATAATGCATGGCCACTCATTTTATACCTGAGCAGTGGTGACGGAGCAGAGGACCTCTCCACGGTGTGCACTCATCATCTTGCCATAAGCAGCGATAACATCACCAGTTAGAGTAAGACGACCATTGTCAGACAAAACATCTGCAAAACAAAAAAGCAGGACATGTTTTCGAGCGAGATGCAATACTCGTCTGTTTCTCTGAATTACCAACTAATGGCCTTAAGTTGAGAAAACAAGTGTACAGCACTCATAATGTATTAGATCAGCTCAAAAATACACATTGGTTATGATTTCATCCAAGTGGTCCTGCAATATAAATAATTCCCTTTATATTAAAAAAATACATACTCCAAAGTTTATTGACACCATAATCAATATAGCACTTTACAGCACTATATGCAGACTGAACCATAGGTCAAGTATTGCTTATGTGGGAAATGCATTGTGGACAACAATTGTCCTATTGAAAAGCCCTTTTAAATCTACATTATTTTTGAATGTTCTCATACAATTACAGTTCTACCGCTTTGTGACGACAAACATTCCAAAAAACAAAAAAAACCACACAAACACTACCACAGATTGTAGGACCACAGAATGACAAAAACTGTATAGCAGCTGTAAAACGCTTGTGTATGACCTGTCTGTGACCTCTATGGAGGTCACAGGCATAAATTGTGAAAATTGTTTTTATAATTTAAACCGCACAAGATGGTTCTTTACCATGCATCTTCTAACTTCAGAAATCACAACTGCAACAGAAAAGGGTTTGTATAAACCAGTTTACCCAAGTTCATATTACATTTCAATTTAGCACCAACCGTAAAACAAATTAATCTCTTGAGGCTAATTTATTATACATTATTATTCCTATAACCTCTATTGACCTAACCAAATAGTGTTTCTATGAGATGTATGGACACATATACACATTATATATATATATATATATATAAAAACACATTGTAGCAATCATTGCCTCCACTCACTGATGAGGTTGACAGTGATGGGTGAAACCCTGGCCTTTGTAAGACCATCTCGGAAAGTCTTCTGCTTGATGCTGCGCTTCACATGAGGATTCATTACAATACTTTTAACAGTGGGGTCCTTGATCATGGCCTGAAAAACAAGACGGCACACACAAAAGGCCACTGAATTTATGTACTAGAAGAAAGCCAGGTTGAATTGTACAGCATGGATTAGCAACATTTGTCAATGACCAGATCATTATCCTCTGATATACAGCACATTTAGACGTTTTTTAAAAATGTGTTTAACACGGAATAAATGAATTATCAACCATTATATTCTCATCACCTTTACATCATTAAACTGCACACTTAGGTCTTAACTTGTGACTTACAGACACTTTCCCAAGATCCTGCTCCACTGCGTCCAGTTTGCTCTGCTTACTGGCAGCTGAGAACAGAGCAGTGGCATAGCGGCCCTCCACCCCATAGACCGTGATGGGCGCCTATAAGCACATATACACACATATTAACTAAACGAACAATATTCCTTCTTGACGATCGGTTTTGCTTCGTGCAGTCTGACGTTATTTACCTTAACCAGTTTTGGTCTGACCACAGACGTGCTGAAGTGGCGGGCCTGGAATAGAAACAATGCATGATGTCAATACAGAGAAAGCAGAACTTGAGCTGATTTAACTTTTGGCACGATGTGTACCATTGACGTTAAAGAAAGCTAGCTGGTATGCTAACATGTTAGCAGTCATTCAAGTGCAATGGACTCGTGTGAATTTTTTGGACATTTAGCGTTACCTTCTGGTCTCCAGAGGGAGTACACAGCAATAAGAAATGCTTTAAAATTATTAATGAGGTGGTCAAAAGTACCATCAAATGATTAAAATCACCAAAATCATTGAATGTCTTACCTGCTGTCCTAACATGAGTGCTGCCATTTTCTCCTACAGCTGTCCAGAGTAGAACAAACGACTGCGCATGTGCACTTGAGTGGAAGGCTTACACAGTCTTACTGTGGGTAATGTAGTCTTTCCAGTGTGGCGCATTCTGCAGGTGGGGAAAAGGCTATCTAAATAAACAACCACACTTTTCTACAAATGCTTTAAATATCTTACTATACTTATTCTGTCAAGCAGAAAATGCCACATTAATGTTTTATTTTAAAGTGTATTTTCCGGATCATAAAACCAACTGGTTGTTGCATTCTGGCCGAAAAACCTCATTTATATTAAGAACATTTATACAACCGGTAGATCATTAAGTACCTCCTACCATACAGAATGAGTATTTACAATTATTAAAAGCACATTTATGTTACTAGTAGTAGACTACTGGTAGACTGACTCTAATGCTCCCCTTACTGACAGAGGTCCGGGGCCAGAAACACCTGCATTCAATTGCACTCATGTTTGGCCACCATACCAATGAAGCATTCAATATGCTTAAATTCAATATACAAGGATGTTTTAATTGGTTATGAAACAATTTAATACTGATATCTGTATATGGCCTTCACAAGCAAACAACACCATCAGCAAGAAAATTGGCAATTTCTATATAGTTATTCTTAATGCCTGCCACAGGTCCGATTCCCTGCAAAATCATTTGAAATGATTTATTGCACGCAAACCTGAAGAGCCTATGTTTACATTTTTCCAGGCAAAGTTTCTCAGTAAATAGTACGTTACCCAGTTAAGAGGAAGCAGGAGGATATTTTTCTTAAGATAATTTTATTTTTGACGTTAAATGTCGTGAATATGGCTGTAACTGGGGCAGGATCATCAAAGAGAAAAAGAAAATCATTGACAGAAGAACAAAAAAAAGCTAAAAAGGGAGAGTAATAGAGCATTGGCAAAAACAAGACTCAACCTTAGTCGGATATTAAACAGATGGAGAGAATTGCTGGATTCGAAAGATTAAAAAAAGACTAGTATGTAATATGTCGATTTTATTTATGAAATACATAATACAGTTTCCTCAAGGTCCTCTGATCTTGGATCATGACTTTCTGTTATTATGAGCATGATGACCAACATGCACCAGGCCATCGACAGTAGTTTAAACAAAGTTAAATAGACCATTGAAGTCAGTAAACCTATTAATGACCAAGTTGCATCTTTCTTTCTTGCATCAAGATCTTTTACAACTCGAGGTGGTGGAGCTCATGGAAAACACTACCGCTTTTGTCCAAAGTCGCCAAAAATAATTACAAAATTATTTAAACTTAAAACATTAAAACAATAAACTAACATTATCAACAGAAGTTGAAGAGGCCAAAGTGTTGACGTTATGTCAAACACGTCTATGTATTAATTTCTACTGAAATTAGCAGTCTAACTCAGGGGTCCCCAACCACCGGGCCGCGGACCAGTACCGGGCCGGGGATCTATTGGTACCGGGGCTGCTCGGAAAGAATAAAACGTTTTTTTTTTTATGTTGGTAATATTTTTTTGCACTTTATTGTGTGTTTGGTTATGCCTGAAAAATTGTCTTGCATGAAACCGGTCCGCGGCGCAAAAAGGTCGTGACCGCTGGTCTAACTGACTTCTGCTGTCCAGTCTTGTAATACCACTTGTTCCTCTAGAGGCGATGGTGAGACGCTGTAGCGCATGTCCAGAGGGAGAAGAAGTATAGCTGCCTGACTCTGGCAGACTCAAGGCTTGTGAATATTACATCCATGATCCCTGCACGTTTTGATAGTTTGTCATGATTAATTCCAAAGTGGCAGAAACGAGAAAATGACTCACACCCCTGCCTCGTCCTCCCTGTCGGTGCGAGGCTGCTACACCTGGAGTGGAGCGTACGCCGGTTTGGAGACGGAGAGATCTTCTGTTAGCTGTCAGCAAATACAACCCCTGGCAAAAATTATGGAATCACCAGTCTCGGAGGATGTTCATTCAGTTGTTTAATTTTGTAGAAAAAAAGCAGATCACAGACATGACACAAAACTAAAGTCATTTCAAATGGCAACTTTCTGGCTTTAAGAAACACTAAATGAAATCAAGAAAAAAAAATGTGGTAGTCAGTAACAGTTACTTTTTTAGACCAAACAGAGGGAAAAAATTATGGAATCACTCAATTCTGAGGAAAAAAGTATGGAATCACCCTGTAAATTTCCATTCCCAAAACTAAGACCTGCATCAGATTAGATCTGCTCGTTAGTCTGCAGTTAAACAGGAGTGATCACACCTTGGAGAGCTGTTGCACCAAGTGGACTGACATGAATCATGGCTCCAACACAAGAGATGTCAATTGAAACAAAGGAGAGGATTATCAAACTTCTTAAAGAAGGTAAATCATCACGCAATGTTGCAAAAGATGTTGGTTGTTCACAGTCAGCTGTGTCTAAAATCTGGACCAAGTACAAACAACATGGGAAGGTTGTTAAAGGCAAGCATACTGGTAGACCAAGGAAGACATCAAAGCGTCAAGACAGAAAACTTAAAGCAATACATCTTGGAAACAGAAAATGCACAGCAAAACAAATGAGGAACAAATGGAAGGAAACTGGAGTCAACGCCTGTGACCGAACTGTAAGAAACCGCCTAAAGGAAATGGGATTTACATACAGGAAAGCTAAACGAAAGCCATCATTAACACCTAAACATAAAAAAGCAAGGTTACAATGGGCTAAGGAAAAGCAATCGTGGACTGTGGATGACTGGATGAAAGTCATATTCAGTGATGAATCGCAAATCTGCATTGGGCAAGGTGATGATGCTGGAACTTTTGTTTGGTGCCGTTCCAATGAGATTTATCAAGACGACTGCCTGAAAAAAAACATGCAAATTTCCACAGTCATTGATGATATGGGGCTGCATGTCAGGTAAAGGCACTGGGGAGATGGCTGTCATTACATCTTCAATAAATGCACAAGTTTACGTTGACATTTTGGACACTTTTCTTATCCCATCAATTGAAAGGGCGTTTGGGGACGATGAAATCATTTTTCAGGATGATAATGCATCTTGCCATAGAGCAAAAACTGTGAAAACATTCCTTGAAGAAAGACACATAAGGTCAATGTCATGGCCTGCAAATAGTCCGGATCTCAATCCAATTGAAAATCTGTGGTGGAAGTTGAAGAAAATGGTCCATGACAAGGCTCCAACCTGCAAAGCTGATCTGGCAAAAGCAATCAGAGAAAGTTGGAGTCAGATTGATGAAGAGTACTGTTTGTCACTCATTAAGTCCATGCCTCTGAGACTGCGAGCTGTTATAAAAGCCAGAGGTGGTGCAACAAAGTACTAGTGGTGTGTTGAAGTGTTCTTTTGTTGTTCTTTTGTTGTTGTTGTTTTTTTCATGATTCCATAATTTTTTCCTCAGAATTGAGTGATTCCATAATTTTTTCCCTCTGCTTGGTCTAAAAAAGTAACTGTTACTGACTACCACATTTTTTTTTCTTGATTTCTTTTAGTGTTTCTTAAAGCCAGAAAGTTGCCATTTGAAATGACTTTAGTTTTGTGTCATGCTTTTGCTGTTGTGCTTTTTTTCTACAAAATTAAACAACTGAATGAACATCCTCCGAGACTGGTGATTCCATAATTTTTGCCAGGGGTTGTAGAACCAATTTATCCGACTCCTCGTCCGATTGTCAAGGTTTCTGTTTTCCCCGTTACACAGGTGAGACCCAGCGCTCCATCAGCCCGCTGTGATTGATGGGATTTTCATCGGCCGAATCCGAGCCGCAGCAAACTCCCCTCCCTGAAAGCAGTACTATGTCGACGCAGAGGACGAAACAAAAACATCCTGCTGCCCAGACCCAAGCCAATATAGAAACTATTTTATGAGTTATTTAGAACGACTCTCAAGAGTTGACTGACTGACATGCATTACACAGGAGTAACAGATGAACAGTGAATATATCAACACTAGGAGAGATATATAGCTGTGGAATACAATACACAATATAACAAATACATTAGAATAAATATGCCAAACGACAAGTAAAATGTAAACAGCATGACATACAATATGCTTTTTTAATAACTGATGGTTTTGATGATTGATGAATTTAGATTGTATTGACCCAGTAGTAGAGGTCAAATACTGCCCCCATTTGTCTGGAGCAGGTGGCTCAGAACTACACATTGTACCTTTAACTGTAAACACATATGTATGAGAAGTTTAAATTAAAGAACATTTATATTGATTAATTACATTGTTTATTTTCATTTTTCATTTATTTATAAGTTATGCAATTTAATGTATTTTATTTGATATTGAATTATTTTTAGATATTTTAATTTATAGTAAAAAACATTAGGATTTTAATATTGTGCTCAACCCTCCAACCTGCCTTGTTTGTAAATGTGTTGTTCAATAAAAAAGAGGGGTACGTACAATATTAAAACTGGATTACAAGTAAGTGTATACGGTTATTTCAAAATGTGGACTATATTCATTATATTGCCCTTTACTTCTGTTATATGTCGCTTTTCCTCTCAATTTTAATTTCTACAGCGCTGAGCTAGCTTATCTTTAAAGCAGCCGTTAGAGGCTCAATAGTTAGCTGCAGTTTAAAACCACCACACACGGTAAATAATCTACTTCAGCTACACTACAGTCTGAGCAGTGACCTGTTGACATGTCCTCACAAACAAGACAAGTTAGCTAACTAACCTGTGGTTGTTTTTATATACATGTACCGTTATGTACTGTTGACTGTTCCCGCTTCCGTCCAGCAGAGGGCCGCAGTCATCTCACTTTTTAAATAACCGACATCCAGAAAACACGAAACCAAAAATATTAATTAAAATTTATAAAAAATATAAGCATCATATGCAATCAGCCCTGACACATTATATATTTTCCTTCTAAAACCCGCCTCGAAGAGCCCAGCAGGCTGCGATGACGTCGGTATGATGTGTCGCTCAGCCCGCTGGACCCTGAGCTGTGTGGTTCACACTGTGTGGTTCACACTGTGTGACCTTGGTGGTTTAACACGTACCGTTACCTCATTTATGTATCATGTGAACTAAACACTGTTGTCCCCACCAAACTGAAGGGACGCAGGGCAGTTGACGCATTCGTTTTCGCGGAGCGCACACACACACACACACACACACAGACGCGCGCGCGCACGCACGCACACGCATACACGTACAAGCTGCGAATGACCAGAGAGCTTGCTAGGACGTAGCATAGCCGGGACATCAAAACGGAACGCAAAGCGAGAGGTTTTCCTGCGAAATTGTAAAGCTGGTCGGCTCGCTAGCTGACAGCAAACCAGGCATGGACGACAAGTCATTCACCAAGGAGTTGGACGGATGGATTGAACAACTGAATGAGTGCAAACAGCTGAGTGAGAATCAGGTCAAAGTCCTATGTGAAAAGGTAAGGTTTGCACAGGAAGGAATGCAGGCGAGCTATTTATACCTGTCACTAGCTTTCTACAATACCAGCGGACCATTAGCTGGTACATGTCCTGAATCGTAAAGTATTGCCTGGACTAACGTCAGCTAATGCATGTGGCCTTGCTTTAGAGCACACCATTTGGCTGCAGCTGCGTGCAGCACATTGCTAAGGGAAGCAACTCGACCAGAAGATGGAGGAGGATGCCTGAAAATATGTTTTCCCTAGCTACGCCCACTCCTAGTTCCTCACTTGGGTGCACTGGCAGCACCACAGCAAACTATAATGATCTGCTGTATCCTTCACTATCTGAGAAATGTGGAATATTCATCTCAGTGTATTATTGAGGCTGCTGTAAAACAAACTCGTACACTGCACCATGCTCTGTGTTAGCTGTTAATCATCCTCCCCCTGTGTTGTCTTGATCCTCTATTTAAGGCCAAGGAGATCCTTACAAAGGAGTCCAATGTGCAGGAGGTGAGATGTCCGGTGACAGTCTGCGGAGATGTCCATGGTCAGTTTCATGACCTAATGGAGCTGTTTAAGATCGGAGGGAAGTCTCCAGACACTAACTATCTCTTCATGGGAGACTATGTTGACAGAGGCTACTATTCTGTGGAGACAGTTTCTCTCCTGGTTTCTCTGAAGGTAAAAATACAAAATGACACTTGCCACTGATGCTGAAATGAGTTTGGAGTCGGGGGAAGGGTGATGTTTAGGGCTGTTTATTCTCGCATTTTGTTTATAAATAATCGTTTCTTTTTTTTAGGTGAGATTCCGCGAAAGAATCACAATTCTCAGAGGGAACCACGAGAGCAGACAGATCACACAAGTGTACGGCTTCTATGACGAGTGCTTGAGGAAATATGGAAATGCAAATGTTTGGAAGTACTTCACAGATCTGTTTGACTATCTGCCCCTGACTGCGCTGGTAGATAACCAGGTAATGTTGTGTATTCAGAGGTAGCATGTGACAGAAAAGCACAGATACAGGGACGTATCATTCATCACTTCTCATTTATTCTTTATTCATTTATATCTCTTCTGTTAGATCTTCTGCCTCCATGGAGGATTGTCCCCGTCAATAGACACACTGGAACACATCAGAGCGCTGGATCGCTTGCAGGAGGTTCCTCACGAGGTAAATTCAGTCTATGTAAAATCTACACATTTAACATTCGCCAAACTTCTCTTGAAGGCCCTTCTAGGTTATAATTATAATGTCACAACATATGGATGTTACATTTATATTAAGAAGTATGATGGTGCATGTAGATGCTATTACAATTTTACAATGTCTACATCATATATTGCACATTCATACACAGTCCTTAGATTTCATTATGAAGTTTAGAGCTGAAATTAAAAATCAATTCATCGATCCATAGAAAATTAATCGGCAACAATAATTTAATCATTTATTAATCATTTATATGTTTTTTCTGGTTCTAGCTTTTCAAATGTGAATATTTTTTGGTTTTCTTAGTGACAATTTTCTGAAAAATGAACATAAGAACATAATCAGCAGATTAATCAATAATGAAAATTATTTTAACTGCAGCCCTAATAAAAGTATATAGTTTGACAGTATCCTAAAACTTCTACATATTGGACAGATTTTTTGTTTGCGTGTATAATAGACTAAACTGAAGTTTCCTCCATGTTTCAGGGTCCGATGTGTGACTTGTTATGGTCCGACCCAGATGACCGAGGTGGCTGGGGCATCTCCCCCCGAGGTGCTGGTTACACCTTCGGGCAGGACATCTCCGAGACCTTCAACCACGCAAACGGCCTAACTTTGGTTTCAAGAGCCCACCAGCTAGTGATGGAGGTACTTAAACTTTATTTATCTGCTAGAAATAATTATCTTTTCTAATTGGAGACACTGCAGATGCAGCTTTGAATGAACACGTTGTGAATTTAAAATAGATAACATGCAGGTATTCTCTTGATCTAGGGATATAATTGGTGCCACGACCGCAATGTAGTGACGATCTTCAGTGCACCAAACTATTGTTATCGTTGTGGAAACCAGGCAGCAATCATGGAACTTGATGACACATTGAAATACTCCTTGTAAGTATATTTGAATTTTTTTTTCATATAAACGTGTAGATTTTTCACATGGACTTTTTGCACTTTCTTAAAAATGTATTATAATTGATGAATAATCTAAAGTTGCGAGTCTTGCCCTTTGTTTACTTTAGCCTACAGTTCGACCCTGCACCACGCAGAGGGGAGCCCCATGTGACGCGGCGTACTCCAGACTACTTCCTGTAAAGATCACACAGAGAAAAGAAACACTCATAACCCCATGGACCAAAAAAAAATGTGTGCCATAATCACAATGGAATGGAAACTATCACATCTAGCTAAAGACCACCATCCTTTCAACTTTTTCCTCTCTGTGCATGATGTTTTTATTGCTAGAAATGATTGCTACTATGAACAATACCGTCACAATACCTGCTGGTTTGTCAGGAAACATTAATGAACTAATGCTGAGAATAACAACTAGATGTAAGTGATCTTTGTGTTAGGGTGTTAATGATGACCAGAGTGTTTCCATATACAGTGCTGCATCTTTCACTTGGCATGGCCTCAAATCAAAGGTTGCAGTAAGTATAAAGTGACCTCTTTGTTTTTCTTTTTGTAACTAAAGCGCAACAGTTTACTTTGTGAAGTGAGATGATAGGGTTAGACGTCGGAAATGAATATGTTCTCTTTGCACTTTTGTATTTGATTTTTATCACATGGCACTGACAGACTATGTTCTTTTTTATACCCTGTTATAGTGTAAGTCGCTCTCTTCCTGCTCTGGTGTTGTCTTTTATGGGAGTTAATGTAATTCATTTAAGTACGCAATATTGGTACCAATGACATCTGTTGTAAAAAAAATAACTTAGTGTTTTGCAGCCACAGCAATACGAAATAAAGACTAAAGTTGCTTCGTCATTTACTTCATTTTAAGCACGATTTGTGGCATTATTCCCTCTCACCAGTCACCACTAGATGGAAACAGATACCAAAAACTGCTGATCAACTCTGATAGAATAATCAAGACTGATTATCAGGTTTACTGTGAATGTTTGCAGGAAATTGGGTACTTTAATCTATTTATGTTGTCATTTAAGTATTACAGGTATTTGGTATGTCATGATTGTAAAATATTAAAGGGATAAGACTGCTGATTTGCCATAGGTGACTAATTTTGCTTTTAATTTTGTTTAATGTTTTTCCTTTTTAATTATATATGAAGCAAATAATATTTGTTTTAATGGGGCACTTATTTTATCACTTATTTATGGAGTGTCGGCCGTCAATGTCAGACTGTTGTACAGAGTCGTCGTGTGTGTTGAAGTCCAAAGTTTTTCCAGTTATTAATAATTTACTGCCTGTAAATCAATGTAGCGAAAATACAAGAGCATTAACGGATGTGGTGCTCAGCTCGCTGCTGAAAATAAAAGCCTCATTTAAAGGACGAAGTGAAACGAACATTCATTTTCCGCCTCAAGTGTTTACCTAACAGTGTATTGTTTTATAGAAGAGTAGACAAATCCTCGTGCTTTGTCAAGACCTTTTTTCTTGTCGGTCATTTGTCGTTACAACCCGAATCTTTTCCAGTGTAAAATGTCGCTTCGAGACGGGACTTTTACTTTGTCAGTGAGCTTCCGGCCGCTGGGGGACGTACCTCTGTGCACTGACGCTGCTGCATGTACACTTAGCTGGCTGCAGCCTTTCAGGGACACCTCTTGCGGACCGCCGGAGCCCACAGTGCAGTAAGTAACCTAGCCATTTAAAAAAAAAAATGGATCCATCAATATGTCGACATATAAAAGGCCAACGTGCACTTTGTGTCTGATGTCGGGGAAGCTGCCATTTAGACGTGCGGGCTCCTTGAGATGCTGGATGTGTGGATGTGGCAGGCTGATACTAGTTGAATCTGGGGCGCACAGCTGGACAATTATCGGACTTGACAGATGCCGTGCCTAATTAGTCGTTTAAAAATAATGTTACTTTCATTTTTATTGTCTGGCAAAGGTTTGATGGCTTTGTTCGGATGCACAAACACCTCCAGCTACAGTCCAGATTTGACTGGTCTACGTCGGGTTGAACAATTAACCGTATCCAGTCACAGAGCATGTTTACCCCGCGACCACAGCCAGGGAGCAGCTATTTCAAATGTTATAGATGCCGTATACACCATCAATTAGGGTTGCAATATATGTCATGAGATGCTCCTTGGATAGCATTTGGATGATATATTTGATTGTAAGGAGTTTTGAATTGGAGGTTAATGTGTAGCCACCCAGGCCGTCTTTGATTGGTTGAGAGTGAGGAGGCAGCTGAAGGTGTATAGATCAAAGGGTGTCCGTCCAAAGTTCAGTCCACTTGTATCACCTTCATTAACGAATCATCATTACATTAATGCTATTTATAGGGTTTTGAGGGCAGGAAGGGCTCTGTTCAAACCGAGGCATACAGTGATTTAGTGTTTCATTGGACCCTCTCAGATGAGGGGGTGTTTTGTTGTCATCTCGTGAGAATCCCATGGAGTTTAATTCAATTTAAAGAGACCGCACGTCTCCTGCACGCTACAGCTGCCAGCAAACAAGAAAAAAAAAAAAAAATCAGTTTTATTGTAAATCCCAGCAGCCATCTTTGGTGCAATTTCAGGTGGAGTTTCAGCATACAGCTGCTGCAGATCCTTGCGTGGACTTGGTGCTGATGTGTCCCTGGTGTCCCAGTAGTTCAGCTGGAGCATGGAACAAATGGTTAAAAACCAGATCAGACTGGGTTATCTGGACACACACACACACACACACACACACACTGGGAAGAATGAGCATGCTGTATGCACACACACAGAGGATGTTTTTGATAGTGCAGTGTCTATTCAGTGCAGGCCAGTCTTATCTGGTTTTGGATTGTGGTATCATAAATGCATACAACTAAAATTAAATGCTCACTAGTGGTGGTGATAATAACACATTGCATAATCTACTTTGCTCATTTACACCTAATACAATGTGTGGTTTATTGAAAAAAAAAAAAAAAAAACGTAGTTCACAATGCACATGCGGAGGGCTTTGTCACTTTCCAAGAGCTGCTTTTCAGCCACAGTTTGGGGGTCGGCGCCCATAAAGGGGCTTTGCAATTTAGTGCTTCACAACCCTTGTGTCAGGTCAGCCATCACCATAGCAACGTTATGCTGAATAAGCAGCATGGCAATGGCATTATTTTCACAAGTTCTCCTTTAATGACTTGTGTCTGCAAAAGAAAACTAGAAGTGAGGGGCTGTAACTAACTCGTGGGGTCAGTGCTGGACTCTGAAATGCTGGAACAATATCGGTCAACATCAGCCCAATACAATGCAGTTATGAAACACTTCTAGAGAACTAATCCTCAGACATTAATGTTCCTGTACCGAGATCTTGTGCTTTTTTTCGTTCCATTCCAGCTTCAGTCTATTTACTCCAGAAGGAGGCGACTGGAAATGAACCTTGAAGCATCGTCCCTACATACTTGCTGACTGATTATTGCAACGTTTACCTTTCCCCAGATAAATATGGCAGCAGAGCTATCCACTTCCATAAACATCAAGGAGCCCCGGTGGGACCAGAGCACGTTTGTAGGTCGGGCTAAACATTTCTTCACTGTCACAGACCCCAGGAACATTCTCCTCACCAACGAACAACTAGCGCATGCACACAAAGTCATCACTGACTACAGGTAAACAGCTGCGAGGAGAGTTGTAGCAGCATCAATACACCAGTAACAGTGCTCTTATGAATGGGTTTACTTTAAATGTTATCTTTACTGTTTCCCAGGAAAGGTGAAGTCTCTCCAGGACTGACAGAAGATGAACTGTGGAGAGCCAAATATGTTTTTGACTCGGCTTTCCATCCCGATACTGGGGAGAAGATGATCCTAATTGGCCGCATGTCAGCGCAGGTTCCAATGAACATGACGATCACTGGATGCATGATGACATTTTACAAGTAAGAACATGTCGGATTTCATTGTCAGACTGAAAAGCAAATCTGTTAACTTCATTTTTTGCAATTACATACATAGTAATCATTTATATTTGATAATAAAGGATTTGAGAGTGGAAATTTGTGGTTTAGGTACCTTGAAAGGGCTTAAATTTTACTCTTAATAAGCTGCACAAACCCTGATATTAGTACTTGTTCCTTGGCTGATAGTGTTCCTACAACTTGAAATATTATCAGTGCATTTTGTTGTATTAATGAAGGACATCTGGAAAGTAAAATATTTGTTTAAGCCTAGTAATCCAAATGTTTTAATAATTGAAACTGTTTCTAATAAAGTCAGTTTTCTTACTTTCTAACTAAAACCAGCCCGCTGCACATCTGTTCCTCTGTGGACTCGTCCACACTGTCCTTGCTAATGACTCCACTGTTTTCAATGTTGCAGGACAACTCCTGCTGTGTTGCTCTGGCAGTGGATCAATCAGTCTTTCAATGCAATAGTCAATTACACCAACAGGAGCGGCGATGCTCCCATCACTGTCAGGTAAGAGACGGACATTTTGGCACTGACACCGGCTCATATTAACCCTTTAATTCAACAGTTTTTGTGTGTGGACAGTTTTTGTGTGATGTGACCGGTGACTCTTCTGTTTGCAGTCAGCTTGGCACAGCTTATGTGTCTGCCACCACAGGGGCGGTTGCCACCGCTCTAGGACTAAATGCACTAACAAAGGTATCAGTTCATCTAACCCCATTCTACATCTCATTTTAATGTATCGGCCTCAGCCGCATGGGTGTGCTGACATGAATTTAGCCACGCACAAATAGTTTCTTTGTAAGAGAAGAGCCGCATTATTTACAGGGTCACGCCCTGGTATCAGCATGTTGTCCTGCCAGCTTTTATAGTGACTTTGTGTTATACATCCTGATTTTTTTTGGTAGAAAGGAATACATGTACAACATCTGAAATGTAACCTGCAAAAGCTTCCCCTGGTCTTAAAGATGACATTGGTGCTATCAGAGTACAGCGGAGCCAAATGATTCATTTCTCCCCTCCTGTTTTTATGCATCCTCTCTCCTGCCGTAGCACATCTCGCCCCTGATTGGACGGTTTGTTCCATTTGCTGCTGTAGCTGCTGCTAACTGTATCAACATCCCACTGATGAGACAAAGGTAAGGGGTACATTCACCACTGAGCAAAGTGCGTCATCGTTTTCAAGCATGTCGTCTATTGCAATGCGTAATGGCTTTGACCTTGAGAAGACAGGAGGCTAATGGTGAAGTATTACATTATTCGGGGGTTTTCATACCTTCGGTTGGAACAGCGGTGTGATTATATCAAACGGCTGAAGCTAGCAGTTGTTCAGAGGGTACAAGATGAGTTCCTGCAGAAGTGGCACTATGAGCTCCAGAGTAGGCCATCATGTGTCCTATATTGTGAACTCCAAGAGGACTAAAGTATCCATGTTGTGAAAACAGGAGGTGTGCCCAGGCTATTTGTAGTCTTCGACTCTCTGATTCAGAATTCCTAGAATAACAGGAATATACAAAGTAAGTAGAAGTAAGTGCCGAGATACTTTGTAAACCATCCGTTTCTGTTCACACTAATATCATTGCAGAAAGATAAACCAAGGATACTATGTAAACGAGGTGCTTTACTCAATAATGTGTTGCCTCTTTAAGTGACTTGCTAAAGATCTGTGGTGGTTGTTTACATTTGTACTGCGGTTTTGTTTCACGTTTTTCCTGAATCTGAAAATAATCATTTGTTTCCTGGGACATTTTGAGGCCATTCTTCTTCGTCGGTGTAATAAAAAGTCAGTTGATTTAAGATTTAATTAGCATTTGCTCCTTGTCTTCAGAGAACTTCAACACGGCATTCCCATAACAGATGAGAACGACAACCGGTTAGGAGAGTCGACGAAAGCTGCACAGCAGGCTATCTCTCAGGTCGTGGTCTCCAGAATCCTCATGGCTTCTCCAGGAATGGGTAGGAATATTTTTACACCATCAGTACAATTAGACACCGGCTGTCAGGTTTGTGGCGACATTTAATTCAGAGAAAAACAAAATCCAAGTTTTAAACGACCAACTCGATTGTATTTTTCCAATTTTAGTTGAAAATGCATTGCACAGCGCTAATATTTCTGTGTGTCTTTTCAGCTATCCCCCCGTTTTTAATGAACCATTTGGAAAAGAAGGCCTTTCTGAGGGTGAGCATATTTCTGTGACATCCTGCACATCATTCATCCTCACACGTTTAATGTGTTGAAGTTTAAATGGTGGTGGGAACATCATGTTCCACGCTAAGTCGACCACTCTGCTTGTATTTTCGTAATCACGCATCGGAGGAATGAAAAGCACTGAGGACACGAGGCCACTCTAGTATGGGAATTCAACGCTGCTTTTGTGCCCCTCATTCGTGTTTTTTTTTCTGCCTGGTCTTTTCAGAAGTTCCCATGGATGAGTGCACCTATTCAAGTTGGCCTGGTGGGATTCTGGTGAGTCGTCAGAGATGCTCCACCTGATAAGCAGCCATGTCAAATTCCATTGAAATTTCAACTTATTTTCTTAAAAGGCTAAGAAATGTCAGTAATCCCAATGTTTATGTCACTTTAAAAAACGTAACTGTGTCAGTTATTGTGAAGTATCTCAAGAGGAACGTGCTCATAAGATTTGTTAGTTTCCCAGATATTATGCCCGTCTCGGACCTTTGACAACATATCTAAATGTTTTAGTCTCATAAACAAACGTGCCACACATCTGTTGTCACAATCACAGCTCTGTCGTCCTCTGATCCACATATCCTGCCACGTGTTCCGCTGATGTTTCCCTGGCCCCGCTTTGCCTCCTGTGACCTCAAATCATGTGTAACATTCCTTCAGTTCAGCTCAGACGATATGACAGTGATTTGAGCAGCACATCCTGCAAACTAACGGACACACACACACACACACACACACACACACACACACAGAGCAGACCTGTCATGGGGTGGGTGATATGACAGTATAAATTTGTCATCCATCAGAGTTTTTGCCATACTTTTTATACCAAGGTACCTTTCCCTTCAATATCTCTGGGTGTTTTTCATACATTTTGTGCAATGAAGCAAATGATCAGGAGTGTTTTGGAGTGCAATGGGTTGAAGTTTATTGATTTTGTTGCAGACTGAACTATCTATATCTACGCCTCGTTGATGATTGCCATTAGAACAGACATTTCTGTTCACCAGAGGATTAATCCAATTGATTTCGGTAATCCCTTAATTTGTCATATTGCGACATCATGCGGTCAAAATTACATTTGCGCAATATTTAATATTATGACCAATTACCTGCAAAACTAAGACACCCACATACGCCTCAGTTTAGCTTTGTTTTCTCGTGTGAATTCTCAAATGTTAGCATGCTAACATGCTAAGCTAAAATGGTGAACGCGGTTAATTATATACAGTACCTGCTAAACATCAGCATAATAACATTGTCATTGAGAGCATGTTAGCCTGCTGATGTAGCATTAACATGTAGCTCTGAGCATCAGTGTGCTTTAGTACAGCCTCTCAGAGTCTGGTTGTGTCTAGAAACAGTTTCTGGACATATTTTTCCGGAAAATGTAATATACATATAAATATAATAATGGAGAAATGATTTAAATAAAGATTTTAAAGCTTGTTGCCACGGAACGACCGGCTTGCTATGACCACACCACTGAATTCACGCTCACTTTTCAGACGATCAGATGCCGTCAGAACAGGAAGCTCTGGGTTGTGCGTCTGCACGGTTCATATATCTGCGTTTCTTTTTCAGCCTGGTGTTTGCCACTCCACTGTGCTGCGCATTGTTCCCTCAGAAGAGGTGAGTGAAAAGTTTAAACTTGACCCTGAGATAAAAGCAGCCAGTCTGTCGTCGCCACAGACCCTGGATTCTTCTCTGCTTGAAAAGTTGCATAACACGCCTACAGTACATGTGTGTTTGCACCATTAACCCCTGCGTTGTTCCAATTCCTTCCCCCTGGTCCAGCTCTATATCAGTCAGCCGCCTGGAGCCGGAGCTGCAGGAGAAAATCCGGGCCAACCACCCAGGAGTAGAGAGGGTCTACTTCAACAAAGGGTTATGAGTGCGCAGCCCCCTCATCCAAACACTGCCATAACACAGCTGCAGGCTCAGTCCGCGCCTCTCTGCCAGCCCTCATTCAGTGTGCCAAAGTTAAGTTTGTGTCTCCTCGTTTCCACCATTCAGATGGATATGTGAGGACTCCCTCTCTCAGTCAGTCTCTTTGTAACGAGATGTTTGCTTTTGTCGATGTGATTGTTGATTTTATTGTAACTGCTAGAGAAGATTTTCTCCGACTGGGCCGGATGAAAAGTACGATGTTTTATCATGACAGATACTGTATAGTGGCCAGTGTAGGGTTGTTTTTAAGTGGACATCTTTTTTTTCTTTCTGTGCAGTATTTTTAAGTTGGTGACTTGTCGATCGCATGTCGCCGCCAAACCATTTTCATAGTCTCCTACCTGAGGTTGGCAGTCATCTTATTTCTTATTATAGGCAATTATAATTGAATTATAATTGATTATAATCAGACTTTAACATTGATGATACAAAAACCTCTGCAGTTCATGCGTTTGCCAAATCTGTACTCGCGTACTCTCGACAGTGTCATTTCTAATAAGTGCATTCACTTTAATTCAGTTCATTTTGCCAAATCAGTGACATTCAGTGAGCCTTGAGGCCTCTTGACATCTAATCATGAATCTGAAAACAACTCTCCAGGGATTCACCCTATAAAATGTGATGCTATGATGGTGGCAACCATCGATGGGCCAACACGGTGCTATTTGATGTCTTAATAATCAGTGTTTATCATACTATTTATTCAAACATGCATGAACAAACCACTCGTATGATTTAACCTCTGTGAGAAATGTTTTTGTTCTGTATATTTAGTCACACAGAGGCCACACTCAGGAGAGCTGAACAGTGGTGACAAAATGTGTCATTAATGATCATTTTTGCCAAACACACTGCTTCTCACTTCCATAATCGTCAATTGTTAATCCAGGATTTTGTGATCACCATACTTCATACCATCAAAACTCAACAACTCATTCATGCCTTATACAAACGTGTATAGTATCCACCCTCTGTACTTTAATGCAGCATCCTAAGAGGCTTGATTATTACCGCACAAAGTGACACATTTCAGGATTATGTGGCAGTTTTATCACATTGATATTGTTTTCGAGGTATCATAGTACACTTCTACATATATTAGATATGGATTTCAGTATTGGGAAAACAATGCCAAAAACATTTCAAGATATATTTTTCAAGGAAAGGATGATGTTTACAGAGAGGGATCCATCTGAGCAATATGTGTTTTAATGATGAACTCAACCTGCTGTGTGGACAAATCACAGAGCAGGCTGCATATCACCGTTAAAGTGAGAAATATGCACACCCTAGTTATGACATACGGCACACATTATCACAGAGATAAAGCAGGTGCAGTCTGATGTTCTAACTTTTGTTCTGTACCTGTTCCTGAGGTCTGCAGTATTCAGATGATTATGCCCCGTCTGGTATGTTTGGAAACAGGTGGTGTAACCTGTGTTGAGAGGGCCTGCTGGTTTATAAAGCTGATGGCGTTTGTGTGCCACGTGCCAGATTTATCATTGGACATTTTAAAATCAGAGAGTGAAAAAGATGGACTTGAAGCCACTAAACCAACAAGCAGTATTGAGCAAATCTATCCACATTTGAATGAATTTAAAACTGATTTTAGGATCTAAAATCATTTGGTCCAAATAATGCAAATGTTTACATTTCAAACACATCAAACGCTTGTGAACAATGATTTGATTTCATTGCATCTTTTGCTCATCATGGTGTGTAATTTCTGTAAGGTGTTAAATGTTTAATATACTGTAAATCTACTTACATATATTGCTGTATAAGTAACTTTACTTTAGTTCGTCAGTGTTTCCAGAGAGATGTGGAGTTGGAGCTGTTCCCTAGCTGGTTTGAAGTGAAGTTTGTTATTCTAGTGTTAAAGGTAACTGAGTGTAGCATTTTCTAATTCCAGCGGTTTACGCTGTGTTAGTCCAGAAAAGCACAATATGGTAACCGATTTTAAATGCTGCAAATTTTAAAAACTTGTTAAAACCGTTCAGTTTCCTGACCACGCTTTTTAGCACATCCTTTATCAGCGAGGGAGTAAGAAAAGATGATAAATACTAAACTGGCCCTTTGGTAGACGTTAATTACCTTAACCCCTGACTGCATCTAATGAGAACTAATTCCCTTTTATAATGTGTTAAAAATATTAAATTTAACTACCTAATACATAACATGTGAACAAGCTTCAATCTACCAAATGAGATGAAATGTCACTACAGCCAAAGCGATACAAATCGACTCAGAAGGAAGAAGTCATTTACAGTTTGCTTTCACTTTGAAAAATGATTAAACATGGTATGTGTTTTGCAGTACACTGGGGTGATGTGATGTTTAGACTAACTGGATGAAATAAAGTTGATGAAATCTTGTATCTGGGGTTTGTTGATTATGTTTAGCAGACAGCGCCACAGCGCCATCTTCTGGTTTAAACAAGACACAGCCGAGTGACGTTACAAAAGCGTTTTATTCCAAGGCACATCTTGTTCAGAAGAACTATGAAAGACAGCAAACATGGACTTGCTTAAATCTGACTGCACACAGATCTGAAGCCCTATGGACGTCTTAACAAAGCAATGCAGAAAAAACAGATTGGCATAATTGCACTCAGCGGGCTGTGATGGATACAGAACATAGTGCATCATGGGAAAGCGGCAGGACAAACTGATGGCTATTTCTATCAACAAAACATACTAGAGGAGATTGAGACATAAAAATTCAAGGAATAGCTCGAAGGTAGTGATCATCTCCTGATTTGACAGCAGATGGTGATTCAGAAAATCTTTGTAATGCTTTTACAGGAAAAAAAATAAAAATAAAGCAGACAGTTTAAGAATAGCTGTCTACGATTGCAAGATGTAATCTCAATTTTTCAAGTTGTACAATGTGATTTTTAAAAAACAATCTCATTAATTCATCATTTGTCTCTCAGTAACTTGTTCGGTGGAACTGCAGAGACACAGCTGTGTTTCCTGCTCCCCGGGGTTTAAAGGTTCAATGAGTAATATGCCAGAATTTAAACTTTAAAAACAATCTACCAACATTATCAACATAATCTGAGGAGGTAACAGTGTTGACTTTATGTCAGATGTCTATGTGTTGCAGAAATATCTACTGAAGTTAGCATGCTAACAGACTAGCTGCGCTCCTTCCAGTCTTGTAATAGCCAGTCTGCCCTCAGTACAGAGGGAGAAGAAGTACAGCTGCCTGACTCGTAAATATTACAGCTATGTTCCGTGTCCGTTTTATAGTTTGCTTATTGGATCACATTTAAAGTGGTAGAAACGAGAAAAGGCAGGAGGCTTTTTTTGCTGAGTGTATAGCGGTCGGCAGCCCCGGGAAACGGCGTAGCTTCAGTCAGCAGTTGGCACGAGTTCAGTCACAGCGCTGGACCTGGGGCTTGTTCTGGCTGAGCTCATCGGCTGCTGACTGGGGCTCGGGAAAACCACCCGCGTATTCGTCTCGTCTGCCCGGTGGCGACGCAACCAGGAGAGCAGCTCGCCACCGGGCAGACGAGACGAATATGCGGGTCGTTTTCTAGTTTCTGCCACTTTGGATTTAGTCCAATAAACAAACGTCACGTCACACAGACTTCAGCCCCGGTTAATATTAGTGCCCAGTAAACACAGAGGGATCAGCCCCACGTGAAGATTAGAAAACAGCTCTGTTTTGTTGACCGGCTCCCAGAGTTTCAGCAGTTTGGTCGAATTTTGGTATTCCTGCCCACTGACTGACTGACAGACATTACACAGGAGTAAAAAAAATACACAATATAAGGAATACATTAGAATACAATAAATATGCCTAACTACTACAACTAAAATATGAACATTAGAGATTGTATGGAGCCAGTTCAGAGGTGAAATACTGCCCCCTATTTCTTTGGAGCATGTGGCTCAGAATTACACATTGAACCTTTAAAAGACGTTTGGAACACTGTGAATCACATATAAAAAAAAAAAATTAAAAAAAAGCAAAGACTTGCGGCCACTGAAAGAAATTCCTTGAAACAGTAAAAACATCTTATAGAGAGTGATGACAGAAAAAAAACAAACACAATTACAATAGGCAGACATTTTGACTTGTCACAGTAGGAAAAGCATTACTCGTGTTACTGAAAACATTAACAATGTTCTGTTCATGTGTTCCACAACATCATTCATTTTATTAATTACCTCTGTGCTTTTCATACCGTCACGTCAAAATGTCGTGAAAAAAGTTTGTATTTTTCACAACAAACTGCATCACAACACAAAACCTTCCATTTGCCACGAGCAAATAAAGTAATTTAAGCACAAAGTCATCCATGTAACAAGTTCTGTTCAAGTTTACCAGTGAATAATGTTCACATTCATTGACAGGCATCTTGAATCATTAACCAAAGATGCAGACACAACTATAGAAACCCATGACAAGTCTGCTATAGTTGAGTCCCCATTCACAGTCTGCTGCGAGGCGTTGACCTTATCTCTGTTCACACTTTTTCCACATTAAGTCCAAGGTAACCTCCGTGCGGTGCTATCTTTGGAATGTGTTCGACTTTGCCGAGGTGGCACTTCAATTGGCACTTGGGTTACAGTGACGTTTACAACTCACTCCATTAGCACAAAATTCAGTTTTCAGCAAGTTACTATACGACTTTGATTGACCGAGTTTCCATGCCTAACCTTACTCAGGCATTTTCTGAGATTGAAAATTAAAATTTGGATTCAACAACTTCACTTTTCACATAGGATATAATGGAAAAAAAAGATAAATAAGGGTAATATAAATACTCTGGAATAGAATTATACAACAGTGTTATTATAATTTTCCGTTTAAGGAAAAGAGTTAAAATATAACTTGGTAGTGTCCACTCCTACACAGGGCACCACAGTTAAAATGTCTTTGGATCGGTGTTAAGATTGTACTGGCAGATGACCAGATGACCACAGTGATCATCACTCTGCTTCCTGGAGGTGGACGCTTGCTGCAAGGCTCTGTAGATGCTTCATGCCCACAGAGAGTGTCAAAGGGTTGGAGTGTGCCCGAGGGCGGTGACCTCAACAAAAGATAGTCTGGAACTGAGGGAGAGGAGATCACCTCCTCGGGCTCTGAAGTGCATATGATCAGCTGCTTGAGCTAAAAGAAAAGCAGGGACATGTAAGCTTTTTTTTTTTTTGTGCTGCCCTGAGGCACCTACAGCAGATGGATGGGCCGCTATTCAATGGCCTAGCCTCGAATAAATGCAGTTAGCATCTACTTCGGCATTAAAAATTTAAAAAAAATAAAAAAAGTAGTATCTGCCCCTTGTGAGCCTCATGTATTCAGCAAAACTCCTCCTCACACAGCGCCTCCCCCACCAGCAGTGAGTGTTTGTCGGGCTCACTGAGCACCAAGCTGTTGAGAGAGTGTTTGTCGGAGCGCAGGGAGTTGATGGAGGCACGGCTGTAGTTGACAATGCGGTCCAGCAGGCTGAGTCTGGGGGAGGGACGACGCATCTCGCCCATGCCGATATGGACGCTGACATCGGACAGGCTGCCCTGCCGCCTGCTGTTCCCCAGTCTGGCCTCCAACTTCTCAGCAGTTGGCTTAGTGTAACTAAACAAAAACGAAGAAAAGAGGCAAATGTTGAAAGTGCTTGAAAAATGGTTTTAGATAATTATAAATCAAAAAGCAGAAAAACAAAGCACACAGATAAAAAAGGCCTCAACAAAGCATTAAGGGAGATACAATACAGGTGAATAGGGTAAGAACTAATAGATATCACCATTAAACATCCCCAGTTGATTACTTACATTATGACAATTCTTTTTTGAGTTACAAGTTTTATGAAATGTTATTTTTAAATATCTAAATGAGGCATTATCTTATTAAATATGTGCTAATTAAAGCACAAATAGCAGACATTCATGGAAATCTACAGATGCAAATAAAGAAAGTGTGGTAGAATAAACACCTGAATGTGTATTTTGGATGTTTTCATACCACTATTATGAAAGAAGACATGTTATAGAAGCAAAATAGCCCATATTCAAAAGTGAGCAGTGTAGGAAAAGACAGTAGTCTTGCACTCGGCCTGTAGTGTATTGCGTTAAATCTCTCATTACCACTTGAGGAGAAGGGAGGACAAAACCACAGAGACAGACGACAGCGCCATCGCAGCAGAGCCCATCCAAGGCTGTAACACCAGACCGATGGGAAGGAACACGCCTGTGGACGGACACGGCTCATGTTACTGCTGTGGTCAAAATGATTGCAATGGTTACGGTCAATGTGAAGACATCGGTTAAATAAATCCTTTGCTGTCACCTACCAGCAGCAATAGGAATGCCAACCAGATTGTAGATAAGAGCAAAAACAAAGTTGATCCTGATCCTCCTGACGGTCTTTTTAGAGAGGTCGATGCTGCCCACCACATCCAGGAGGTCATTCTGCAGACAGGCAGAGGACAAAGGCTTAATATTAGATTAAAACCACATTCCAAGTAATCTCTGCAGAGAGGTTAACACATTTCAAATAATAAGGCAGCGCCTTTATTCAGGGGTTTAAAAGGTTAATGTTTGAAAAAAAAAAGTGATAAAAAATAAACACATAATTGTATAAAAAAAATAAAAAATAATAATATATTTTCAATCTAGTAGCATTATTCTATAACAGTAGTATCAACTCAAAAATGGTCATTTGCTACACACTCCTAGACGCTGATTTTAAGATAACTAAAATTAAACAAAATACAATGCACTTCACAATTCAGTTAATAAAAATAATAACAGATTTCTGTATTTATAAGTTACAGTATTTCTAAAATGTGAATATATGTTTTTCCGAGTTACACAGATATTGTTACATATCATGTCTTGCCAAAATACAGCATATTGCAGAATCACTTATTATTGATTACTTATATTAATTATCATGACACAGTTGTGTTCTGTGCGTGCTCACAGTGCGTCTATGCTGCAGAAAAATAAATACCCAAAGCTCAAATTCTCACCCTGATCAACACCACATCTGCTGCCTCTATGGCCACATCTGTCCCGGTTCCTATGGCGATGCCCACGTCAGCCATGGCCAGAGCAGGTGAGTCGTTGACGCCGTCGCCCACCATGGCTACTATCTTTCCTGCCTGCTGCAGCTGTTCCACCTTGGCCACCTTGTGGGAGGGCAGTACCTCTGCAAACACCTTCCTGATACCCACCTGTGGGAGACGCAGAGAGGCAGACAGGCTCAGAAACACAGAAACATACAAAATGGTAGACGTGGGCAATACGACTAAGAAGGTTTTTTGTTTGAGCAATAATAAAATAAAAGAGAGGAATGATGTATTTTTGTTGACCAACCCGGAACATAGCATCACCCTGGTTCCCTCGACAAAAAGCCACTGGTATATTTTCTCATTGAATTTTGGATTATTTCAAAAGAAAATCTCTGTGGCAAACACAAGTTTATGGTACCTACACGTAACGTTAGGCTATAAACACACTACACCACGGTCGCATGACTTCAACGTCACAATTGCGGTATTTACTGACGTATTTCATGTTGTAGAGCAAAACGTTCAAATTTCCTTGATTTAGAGAGCTTATTTCAGGCATCTCACTAAAAACCCATTAAAAAAAGCCTATTGGCTTCAAGACAAGGTAACCGGAAGTTCAAAAAATACCAACTAATTTCCTCGGTTTTAGAACTCCTGCAGCACTGTATGGCTTTAAAAAGCATTTGAGACTTGATATTTTCTAAGAATTTGATTTCTGTAATATTGTGATAACATCTTGGTTTGTATGTCGTCGTTTTTTTTTGTTGTTAGAAACGCAACGTTGTTGTTTTTTGTATCAAGATTGCCAATGTTTTCTTTTCACAAACAATTGATCTTCACCCAGCTCTATAAACGCCCTCTGTTCATACCTGAGCAGCAATGGCTCGTGCCGTCTTGCTGTTGTCCCCGGTCATCAGCACAACTTCCAGCCCCATGCTGATCAGAGTGTGGACTGCCAGCTCAGCCTCTGGCTTCACGGTGTCTGCTATGGCTATCATCGCACACAGCAAATCTACGCACAAATTAACATGCTTAACCATAGGAATACAAGTCGTTTTAGACAAGAACACAACTGTTGGCAGTCAGACAGGAAATGATGGCAAATAGAAATAAAGTCGACATTTCATGTTAAACAGTACTACTCACCGTCGACAGCGACTAGAACAGCAGTGCGTCCTCTGCGCTCATGTTCCACCATGGCCTCATCTATGTCTGGTCTGACCTGCAGGCAATTCCTCCTCATCCACTCTCTATTGCCAATCAGGACAACGTAGGTGGCTGTCTGCACAAGGCCTACAAACAGAGGTCATTTGGGTTAGACACCAGCAACTGTATCACTACCTACTAAATGTTTCAGTATTTCTGCTGAATGCACGACTACAGCAATGTGTTTCCCAACATACTTAGAGGCTGTGGGTCCATGATGAGCGGATGGGAGCCGGTGGCTATCCGGGTGTCGCTGATCTGGACGAGGACACTGTTGCGCTGGTTGTTGTCCTCGCTGTCCGACTGCCTCAGCAGGGTCTCCGTGTTGCTGACCTGACATCGGATGCCACAGCCCGGCACTGCCTGAAAGTCAGTGCATGCGCCAAGAGCCTCTGTGGCGAGCTCCTTCACACAAAGAGTGATGGATGTTTAATAACACATTTCTGGATCATGTACAGTAGTGGCTTTTTTCAATTTAGTCTTAGTCCTGTGTCAAATGTCCTTTAACCTAGGTTTTAGTTAACTAAAAGTCTTGGCATTTTAGTCTCATCTTAGTCAAGAAAAATCATTAATATTTAAGTTTTATTCAATGAATACTGGTGACATTTTAGTCTTTTTTTAGTCATCTGATTATGTTGAAGATTTCAGTCAAACTAGTCTAGCCAAAATATCATGTCTTTCCCCCAAGCCATGTTGTTGTAATTGTAAATTTAAAGTAAAGTAAGTTAGTCACTCCGAGTCCTCCTGACTGTGCTCTTTGAATGCTGCTGCTGTAGTCCTGATGCTGCTGCCTTGAGAAAAGAATTAGTCCTCTTTGTTGTCAACATAAAATGAAGAAAGATTTTTTATTTTTAACACTACTTTTCTCTAGTCTCATCTTTTTCTGACAACAATATTGCTTGTTGATTTAGTCAAAGTGAGTGTTTAATGACGTCGGTACCGTTCTTTAAATCACGGGAAAAAGGTTGTTGACGAACATGTTTAGTCGTATTTTTTGTTCACAAAATGAACACTAATATAGAGGATCTGAGATTTTCCCTAATGTGGTGTGGGTGTTAATGTAAGGTAGGGACCAACCTGTTTGCAGTATTTGGTGATAGCTGCTCCCAGAGGATGTTCACTGTTGTTCTCAGCTGTACCCACGATGGCCAGCAGTCGGGAACGAGGCATCCTGTTCCCCTCCACAACTATCTTGACTTGGATAACCTTCGGAGCTCCGTATGTGATCGTCCCAGTCTTATCAAACACCACCGACTGGACCTGCCAATAAAAGGAAATAAAAAAGAAATACTATCAGGTTAAACTTTAAATGTTTTTACGGTATTTAATCAGAGCAACATCTTTGTAACCTAGGAAACCAATTTCCTAACGTGTTAAAATTGACAGTTGGTCTGTCACATAATTGGCTGGCTACGTAGGGGTGTCAAAATATGATCAACACACCTTATGCGCCATCTCGAGTGGCTCTCCTCCTTTTATCAGGATGCCATTTTGCGCTCCAACCCCTGTGCCCACCATGACAGCTGTCGGAGTTGCCAAGCCAAGGGAACAGGGACATGCGATGCATAATACTGTAATGGAGGCCTGGAAGGCGAAGCGAATCACTGCCTCCGTCCTGGAGATGCTCTTGTCGTAACCCTGCAGGGAGGAAATGAGGCCGTTAGCTTTTCTTTCAAATTAAATACAAATCACTTTTACCATCACTGTGGAAAAGAAAGTTAAATAGTTATAAAGGAACAATATCAGATGCAGTGACAAAGCAGTGACATGTCTAATGTTATAAATTCCGCAAAAAAGGAATAGAGAGTAATAGATGTCATTTCCTGATGCTATCCTGAGGAGCTTGGTATAGTCAGATATCAAGATTGAAAAGAAGACTCACAGGAAAGTACTCCACCACGAGAGAGAAGTCTAAAAACCCAATGACGATCCAGGCGACCAGCGTGAGTAAGGATATGCCAACAATGAAGGGTACAAAGTAGCCACTGATCTTATCTGCATACTGCTGGATGGGAGCCTGAAAATGAAATGTCAAGAATTAAACACCTCAGCAATTACCATCAAAGCAGGTAGATACAGTGCAGATCTCCAACCACATAATTCACCTTTGAAGTCTGAGCCTCCTCGACTAGTTTGACGATCTGAGACAGCGTGGTGTCCATGCCAACATGTGTCGCACTGACGAGCAGAGAGCCATTCTGGTTAATGGAGCCTGCTATCACAGAGCTCCCGGGCTTCTTAGTCACTGGCATGGCCTCACCTGGAGTCACAAAGCAACAGCTGGTCGGCAACAGGACAGTCCAAGGCAGCACGAAACAGGAGCAGGACATCTGTAGCAATGGCTGAACAATTCATTTGAATTTGATCAAAATGTCTATATGGACTAGTGCAATGTCAATAGGCACGATATTTGTTAAAAAGGCAAAATATGTGTAAAAATAAAATTCTGAATGAAGTATTGTAGTGTTGCAGAGATGTCCTGGCCTACACATTGTATTCTACAGGCTTAAGAAAAAAATCTTTCCATGATGATTTTAATATATTTTCCAATGAAAATGAGAATAATGATGCAAAAATCATCATTCCTTCCAATTTCAGTCAAAAATAATCGCAACTAGATATATATTTCCCAATCGTTCAGCCCCATCTCAAATAATATAGTAGACTACACGTTCGCAATTTATCTTTTCATATTCTAAAATATTTTTTCTGATTGAATACTGGTACCAACGATGTGAATAATTGTTGTGGTGAACTGTGTCCACACTGCGACAGTAGGTAACTCAGTGCAGGACAAACGGCTAAAAGGCACTCATTTCAGGGACCAATCAGAGCAGGAGTAGCAAGTTGAAACGCTTACATGGGCTCACTTAATCTGAATACTTACATTTTAGCATATTATTGCCAACAATATCGATAGTGAGCCCTCAGTCAATACTAATAGGTACTTGGTCCTTCGTTCACTGTGACCAACCTGTGATCAGAGACTCGTCGGCCATGGAGTGTCCCTCGATGACCCTCCCGTCGACTGGAAACTTCCCTCCAGGAACGACTTTCACCACATCGCCCCTCTGCACCAGCTCAACATCCACCTGCTCCTCACTGGAACACAGGAGTGTCAAACAATGTTGTAAATAATACAGTGTCGATACAATGCTCGACTATTACTATTAGTAAACTTTTGCAGTGGATTTTACACAACAGCAAAAAAGTATGCACAATTTTATTAAACTATACATGGAGCCTGCTAAAAAGAGAGGACATGACCCATGGTCCTGTACATGGACAGTTTCAGTTTCTGCCATCTGGAACGTTCCTCAGACTTCCACTGGCTAAAACCAATTCATTCAAACACTCCTTTATACCCTCCTAAACTCTGAGGAAAACATAGTTATTTGCATAGCGGTTTAACTTATTTATACATTTTTTTAAACTTTTAAAAAAACAGACTGATTTGTTTTTATTGTGTTTTAGTTTTTTATTTATGTGAGCTAAATGTATGCATCCCACTGCTGCATAACAAGTAAAGTTCATTGTGATGGATATAAAACTGCCAACTAACTTGACTAGTGATTTTTTTATTTCACACATTAGCATTGGGCAATTCTGAGAAATTAAATTGGAATATTGTAGAGATGGCTTGTGGTGTTTTCAGACGACATGCAAGATTAAAGTTGGGGATTAAATCTGAATCCCAGTTGGAATTGACCAGTTCTTCTTTGTTTATACAGTCTTTGTTATGTCACAACTGCAAATAGTTAGATATGTTGTAATGTAAAACCAACTAAAGGTTCTTGTAAACAACGAGTACCTGAGAAGGGACTTGTCACTGCTGAGGGTGACCACTGTGGCCTCAGTTGCTTGTAGAGACATGAGCTTGGACAAAGCTTCAGACGTCTTGCTCTGGATGGAAGAAGAAGATTTCAAAGTGACTAATACATTCAATTGAGATCTTGTGTTTCACGTCATAGATATCGATAATGCTAAACCTTGGCTATCTGTTCCAGCCAGCGTCCCAGGGAGATGAAGACAAAAAGCATTGGCGGTGTGTCGAAGAAGGTGATGGGGTTGACGTGTGCCTTCTCCACCATGGCCACTATTAGGACGACCAGGGAGTAGGTGAAGGCTATGGAGGTAGCCAGAACTATGAGGACATCCATGTTGGCCGATCGGTGTTTGACGGCTTTGTAGGCTTGAATGTAGAAGTAGCGACCTCCAATAAACTAAAGAAAGAAGAAACGGAAAAGCTTGAATTCACTAAACCACAAACATTTCATTCAGAGCCCCCCCCCCTGCACGGATAAGTTCCTCTTTCAAAATCTAAATGTGGATGTGCTGCTGAAATTTACAGGAAGTGCAGTTGATCCCTCTGATTTACCTGTACAGGCACACAAAAGAGGAAGGAGAGAAGGTTCATGATGGAGAGGCCTGGCAGCAGCTGCCTCTCCAGGAACATGGTGGAGTGGTAGTGGTTGCGGTCCTCCAGTGTGGCGTTGTGTTGATGTGAAACATTCATCTGGTGGTCCATGATGATCATGTAGGTCATCATGCCCATCACCGGCACGCAGAAAAACAAGCTCACCAGGAAGGATTTCCTCCACCTTAGAGAGCAGAGACAGTTGTGCGTTTTATTTTGTGATCTAGGTTTAAAATCTCCTCACAGAGGAGCAAAGCAAATGTACATGGAGACTCTTCATCACGACACCAAGCATCGACCCACAAGCACTGCATATACAGTATTAGGGCTGTACCAAATGCCATTCTTTTACATTCACAGCTCCTATTGAGGTTTACGATTGAAGCTTTAAATGTCTGTCGTCATATGTTATGACTTCATCTCTCTAAAAAAATAAATAAAAATCGTCCAACTAAATCCTTAATTTGAATTAAGTGATTCATCTGTTTAAATGAATGCTTCCAAAATGTCAATTTCTTTGACATCTTACTAGTCGTTGTTGGTATGAAAGTGATGACGTGTTGAAGGAGTGCCAAGCGGAGTCAGACACAAAATATGATCCTTTTTCTTTATTTTTTATAACAAATTAAAGTGATTTACTATAATAGTGTAGCGCAGCAGCTGTGTTAAAACATCACTTCCAGCTCAGACAGTGAGGCAATACATGACTAAAAGCTTGTAAACAGTTCAAGTACAATCAACTTTGACCTTTTAATCCCTTTCAGTTTCCCAATATTCCCTTCAAAAATGGTGTGTAGATAAAAACATTTTACAAAAGATTGAATCTATCTTTTTAAAATAAATGTGGACTTAACAACTCTCTGGAGTTATTGGAAATGTTTGGATCACATGAGTCAGAAACAATCCTACGCAGCCACCACTGGAATCTAAAACAAATTTAAAAAAGCTGCACAGCATTTTAATGTTGATTTAAAATTTGAATGTCAACCAGCCTGTATGCTTGTACATGAAGTATTATATAAAGAGAAGATAACAATTTATGACCTTCTTTCCTGTACTATTCCCACATGTAATGTTTCAAAACATTATTCCCCAACTAGAGCTCTCTGAATTGACATCATTGATATTTTCCCTGGCATTAATGGCCCATGCTGTATGTCATTTTTAGAGAATCTAGGTGTTGTAATAACAGATTACATTGAGTAATGTTCCCCTTCTGTACAACCACATTAAGCAGCTGCCTGAC
>CALSBV010010690.1:1634009-1654761 GCA_943590825.1 Bovichtus diacanthus
CCGACCCCGGATAAGCGGTTGAAGATGGATGGATGGATGGATATTCAAGTTAGTATTGGAGCAATTTCAACATAACTAGATTTTAATAGAATTTGTCTCTTAAGCAGCCTCGTCTCCTTGACTCCTTCCTCCCTTGTTTTGTCTGACCAGTAATTGTCGTTCTGTCATCATTCATACATCCTGTATGGTTAGCAATCCATGCCACAATGTATCTATGAAATGTGATACATCACATCACACTGTAGTTTGAAATAACTTTAGGCATCTACTGTGTTGCAGTATTGAAAACTGGTTGTCCTCATGGGGGCGCTTAAAACACAGGGCAAATTTGTGTCTTGCTACCGTCCAGTTTTGACTGACCGCTACATGATATTTTACCTGCTAATAAAATGCAACTTCTCTTTCTGTGGGTGGCTGCTGTTCCAATTGTGATGAGAATTAAAGGGATAAAGTGTCTTGTTAACTGGTCAGAGAGGCCCTGCTTTATTTGTGGGGGATGACCTGTTTCAATTGTTAACAAAAATGTGAAATATAATGATTTGATAAATTGCTTTGTTTGATATGTTATTGGTGCATGAGTCAGCTCCTAATAGAGCAGTGGTGGTTGTGGTGTGTTTAAACCGGGGTCACACTGGGGCCAGCTGTTCATTAATTAGAGCAAGACCATCTAACTTTTGTAAACTGTGGCTCCAAGTGGAAAGTGCAGGATAATGATGAATGCTAAAACACATTTGCCACCAACTACAGGTCATACACAGCAACAAAATACCTGAGTGCATTAAACTGAGCAAGGGTGTGTGTGTGAATTCAACTTTTAATTTGTAATTAATTGTTTTGTTTCTTCTTTTAGAAGTTACATAATCTCACTTTAATGTTAAAACAATAAATAGAACAATTTATACATCAATCCAATAATTTAGCCATTAATTAACCTCACATTTGCATCTTAATTGAACAATTCAGGTCCTTTCAGGTACAAATCAAAGTGTAGTAAGCTGTGAGGTTATTCTGTATATTTTACATTTTGAAAAATACTTTAATTCTTTTTTAATCAAGGTGAAAGTTGTAAAATGTAACATTTAAAAATGATTGTTGTTGCTAATATGCAGGTGCAGGTCCCATGATCAGCTCCTCTATCGCCTGCAGAGTCAGATGAACAGCCTGCAAATTAAAACACATACAAGCGATAACAAAAGCATAAAAATAAAAATACTTTTTAAAAAATGCCCATCTAGCTCGCTGGCTTGCTAAGATGTAAGCTTGCTGTATATACAAATAAAAAGCTGTTATATATTGTCCATTTGTGATTATTAATGGCAGCCACACACTTTGACACACTGACCTACTTTCCCAGTGTGCACATATCTTGTGCTCTCAGCTCATAGGTCACAACACACACACCCACACACACACACACACACAGACACACACACACACGCACACACACACTAGTGTAAATAAATGAGTCAAAGCAAAGTTTAATTCTCTTTAAAGGTTCAATTGTAATTCCGAGCCACCTTTTTCAAAAAAATAGGCTGCAGTATTTCACCTCTAAACTGGGTCCATACAATGTCCTATGTTTATATTTTAGTTGTTGTAGTTTGGCATATTTATTGTATTCTAATTTATTCCTCATATTGTTTATTTATGTTACTCCTGTGTAATGCCTATCAGTCAGTCAGTGGGCAGGAATACCAAAATTTGACAAAACTGCTGAAACTCTGACAGCCGGTCAAAGAACTCTGCTGTCCTATAATCTTCACGTGTGGCTGATCCCTCTGTGTTTACTGGGCACTAATATTAACTGGGGCTGTAGTCCGTGTAACGTGACGTTAGTTTGTTTATTGGACTAAATCCAAAGTGTCAGAAACTAGAAAACGACCCGCATATTCATCTCGTCTGCCCGGTGGCGGCGCAGCCAGGAGAGCAGCCAGGAGAGCAGCCAGGAGAGCAGCCAGGAGAGCAGCCAGGAGAGCAGCTCGCCGGGAGAGAAGAGACAGAGCCCCAGTCAGCAGCCCGAAGAGCTCAGCCAGATCAAACCCGAGCGCCGGGCTCGAGCTAACTGCTAACTGAAGTTACAGCGCTTCCCGGGCAGCTATACACTCGGCAAAACGTCCTCCTGGCAGCTGTGAGCACAAAGCGAGGTGGTGCGGGTGGTTTTCTCGTTTCTGCCACTTTGAATGTAATCCAATAAAAAAACTATAAACAGACACAGAACATGGCTGTAATGTTTACAAGTGAGTCAGGCAGCTGTACTTCTGGTCTGAGGCAGACTGCAGCTACAGTGACTCACTCTAGAGGAACAAGTGGTTTTACAGAATGGACGAAGCAGAACTATTCAGTAGTAGACATCTCTGCAACACAACACACAGACGTCTTTGACACAACGTCAACACTGTTGCCTCTTCACATTCTGTTGTACATCATTTTACTTAATTGTTTTCATTTTTAAAGTTTAAATTATGGCATATTTTACGCATTGAACCTTTATTAAGGCAAGGCAGGGGTATGTATCTCCCCTGTTGATGTAGGTATTCCCTCCATTTCTCTGCATGCATGATGGTGGCTGGAGATGCAGCCTGTCAAGCTGTCGCTAAAGCCGAGAAAAGAGCTCATTATGGGACCTGCTCCTGCTGTCCTGTATCAGCTACAGCCAGCATTTCTCTAGTCATCTCGATGCATGGCACCAAGTGAACGCTGTCTCCTCCACTGGCAGAACACAAAACCGGGAAGAAAATGTTGTTTATAATATGTTAGTAACCTGTAAAGTGACCTTTGTTGTGTTATTGTATGCTCATAAAGCGTCCAGATTGCTGTACAACGTGTCCACCCGGCGCTACAGGTGGTGCTTTTATATTCACTTTATTTCAGCTCAGTTCAATTCATAGGTTAATGGGAATGCTTTTAATTAAGCAGTAGCAACAGTTAATATTAATCATGCTCTTAAAGAGCTGTCTGAAACTACACAGTCACCAGAGTATCAAGCTTCAACATGTGTTGTAAATTGTTATAAATAGGCAGGACCAACATATCTGTGAGCAGACTTAACAAGCTCAGTATTTACTGTTGAAAGCTGCAGCTAAAGCCTTTAAACAGGTCTGGTTATTCAGAAGGGAAGTTACATAAAATTAAACTCTATTTAGAAGACCTATTTAAATAAGCCGGAGTCAATGATGATTCTTAAATAAATAAATAGTGTCAGCTCACATTCAGATAAAGAACGCAATGGAAAATCTCCAGTTATGAACCTAATGAGTGGGTGACATTTCCCATTGGTGGTTCATGAATACATTACATCGTTGTAACATCACTGTATATACTGGAGTAAAAGATTGCTTCCACAAGACTGCCAGGAAAATCCCTTAAAGAAGGCTTCAGCATCAAGTTTTTTGAGGTGAGTTTGCTATTATTCAATATCCATCGGTATACAGTATTTGACAACTTATTCAGTGCAGGTTCTAGCCACAGTTTTCATGTTCATGCATGCGAGCTTGCGTGACAGTTAACTCAGTAAAGGATGGAAGAACATGAGCAGCTTTCAGTGCTCTTTGCATTGTCACTGAATTTGCTTGTAGATTTATGAAATTGTCTGATAGAATGAGCATTTTGTTTAATAACAATTATTATGATTAATATAATGATTATTATTGATTTAATAAAGTCAATACCAGCCAGTGTGCTAAAAACATTTAAATCTGGTCACCATAAGATTTTAAGATGCATAATTGTCGTGTACTGTTGTGTAAGTTGTGTTTTGTTGTGTATGGTGTGTGTTGTCTTATATGCCAGTGCCAAAGATACATTTCCATTTTATGCCAATCTAATGTTTATCCTTACCTCTGTTGAAGAAATGACAAACAGTGTTAATATGCTTATTGAAAGTGTAACCTCTTGAGGTAGAGTTATTACATAACTACTATCTTTTATGAAGGCGCAGAGAGAGAAACTAATATTAGTTTAGATTAAATTAACATTTCAACATTTCGCCTGGTATGAGAGTGTAGCTACATACAACTGTGACTCTCAGGTTGTAACACTATTAAAAGTGAAACAATAGCTCCGATATTCTGATATACACACTCTGCATAGATCGTTTTACTGTTTGCATTTATACTTTGAACTATTCCTAATCTCATAAAGTGCTAATTTGATTCAGAATGAAACGAGGAAGTAGAGCTCTCAAACCAAAGTGCCCGTGCTCCCTTGAGGAGAGAGCTAAAAGACAGAAGTGGAGGACGTCCAGCTTTGTTCTGACTTCAGCAGAGGACTGGGATAACCGGCCCCACTACGTCACCCTGCATATCTTCCAGCATCTGTCCCTCGTAGACCGGGCCAGGGCCTCGTCTGTGTGCCGCTGCTGGAATGACGTCTTTCACACCCCTGATCTGTGGAGGAGGTTTGAGTTTGAGCTAAATCAGCCGGCTACGTCTTACCTGCGCTCCACTCACCCTGACCTCATTGAGCAGATCATCAAGAAGCACGCACGGCACCTGCACTACGTCAGCTTCAAGGTAAGCGTCTTCCCTGCTGTCACCTGTTTCTCCTCTCCTTTCACCTCCTCCACTTTCACAACACAGCTGCCTTTAAAACAATATGTGGCTTCTTAATCCAAGCCATCTGCTGCTGATCATGACGCGTCAACTGCCTTGGCATTCATGGTTTTAACACATCTATGCTGAGATTATTCTTACAGTACACCTCCGTCTTTCCTTTCCTCATTTTTGTGTGTGTCTTTATTTTTACCTAAATGGTGAATCACTGCTGGTAAATCAGGTGGACAGCTGCACAGAATCTGCAGAGGCGGCCTGTGACATTCTCTCCCAGCTGGTGAACTGTACCATTAAGACCCTGGGGTTGATTTCCACAGCACGGCCCAGCTTCATGGATGTGTCTCAGGTAAGAGACTGACTGTGTTTCATACACACATCTCAACACTTTCACTGCTGCCATGTTTGCTGTTCACAAAGAGCTGAATGAGTCACATCACGTCCAACATTTGCATGTCAATCTGTAGACTGGAATCATCTCTCATCCGTTATAAAGAGTTGCTCTAGAGCAATTTTAGTTTGGTAAAAATATACCAATTCTTTGCACTTTTTGCAAAAATCCTGCACATTTTTGGCATAAGACATTCTGGTTTAATCAAGATTGTTTGTGTCTCCTAAGGCCCACTTTGTGTCAGCATTGACAGTTGTGTTTGTCAACTCCAAGTCCCTGTCCTCCATCAAGATTGATGACACGCCAGTGGACGACCCGTCCCTGAAGGTGCTGGTTGCCAACAACAGCGACACCCTGAAGTTGCTGAAGATGAACAGCTGTCCTCATGTCTCCCCAGCAGGTCACTGTACTTTTCTTAAAAGGAATTTTCTTGTTTTGCTTTTATTAGTCAACACAGAACACAGAGAGTGGGCCAGAAATGAGAAGACAGAGAAAGGGGGGAATGATGTGCAACAAATGTTGCTGGCCTGGCTAGAAGTACAAGTACATGGTCAGTGTATACAAATCCTAGGCCACCAGGATGCTCTATGTTGCTCTATGCCGGCCTTACACCAAACAACTTTTCAAGTGATTTCACGTCAGAATACAATCATGAGAGTTTTGCTGTATTTGTCGTGTGATCTCGATCGTTTGGTGTAAAGTGGTGATTTCTTTGAGACATTCACATGCTCAGACTTCTCTTTCTGTCCTCAGGTATCCTGTGTCTTGCAGACCAGTGCCTTGGACTCAGAGAGCTGGCGTTGAACTACCATCTCCTGAGTGATGAGCTCCTGCTTGCCCTCTCCTCTGAAAAACATGTCAACTTGGAGCACCTGCGCATTAACGTGGTGAGCGAAAACCCCGGGCAGACACACTTTCACACCATCAGCAGAAGCAGCTGGGAGGCTTTGGTCCGACACTCACCCAGGGTCAACATCGTGATGTACTTCTTCCTCTATAAGGAGGAGTTTGAGCCCTTCTTCCATGAAGAGACTCCCGTCACCCACCTGTACTTTGGCCGGGCAGTTAGCAAAAAGATGCTGGGTCACATCGGACTGAACTGCCGTCGGCTGGTGGAGCTGGTGGTGTGCGCCAACGGCCTTCAGCCCCTGGATGAGGAGCTGATCTGCATGGCAGAACGCTGCAAAAGCTTGACTGCCATCGGACTAGACGAGTGTCAAGTGACATGCAGTGGCTTTGTGGAGTTTGTAACAATGTGCGGGGGCAGGCTGACGCAGCTGTCAATCATGGAGGAGGTGTTGATCCCAGACAGCAGCTACAACATGGAGCAGATCCACAGAGAGGTGTCAAAGCACCTGGGCCGCATGTGGTTCCCTGATATGATGCCCACCTGGTAGGCTGACATGAAGCCAGAGTGCAGGGCTGCAGTGTGATGGGCTCTTATAGGACAATAAGTATCTGTCTTCAGTGTTCTTGGCTGTACTTAGCTTTCTCTCGTGACATAGATATTTTTGATGTGAAATATTGGCTGTAGTAGGTTCCTTCAGTCTGTAAAGGATGGACAATGGAAAGCTGTTTGAACATTTATTCCATATCCTTGATATTAGACGATTGCTTCCTCCACTAGTTGAAGAAGCAAAAGACAAAATGCTCTCCAGCTCAAAATAAGAAATATCCACCCTAAGGACTCAGGATGTCATTAACCCACCTGCTTCATCTGCATGTTGCACACTAGTTAACATGTTGGCCTGAGGAAATGCATCACGTACTAACTAGCAGTTGCATGTTAACTAGTCAAGGCAAAAATGACTAGATATATAGTTGTTGTTTTTTAACCTTATTAGCCAACTAGTTAGACACACTTTCTCCTACTAACTAGCCTTGCTGAAAAATAGTTACTAGTTAGAGTATTTGTTCAACTAGTGAGACAAATGCCAAACTAGTGCTGACCAAGACCGCACTCATGGTGGAAACTGATGTCTGATCAAGGGTATGGAACAATGCTCAAATGGCTTTCCATAAATAATAATAATGATAATAATAACAATAATAATAATAATAACAATAATAACAACGATAGTAATAAATACATCTGAATTAACAGTCACTCAATGCAACCTTTCAACCATTGTGCGTAAAGCTTGTGGATCTGCTATCTGCTGGTTGCTTATGTTAAAAGCATCAAACTTCATCATTAATCCTGAAAAGCATTTCCCACAATATCATCAGCGAATGTTGTTTCCCAGGTCTTATTTTGTGATGAAATGATGTTCTTTACCTTATTGCTACATCCCTCTAAGTCTGAAACTGCCTCCTTTCATTTTTTTATCCGGTTTTCACTTGTCAGTTAAAATATCTGAATTTAATTTAAACGCTTTAAATGGTTCTATAACATATTGAACTTTAAACATCTTAACCATTCATTCTGATTATACTCTATTTTCACTGCTGAAATTGATTTTATTTTCCATTCAAACTGGTATTTAGCTCGTGCTCGATGCTTATAGTCTGAAATCTAAATTGATGAGAGAATAGGTTTTTTTTAACAAACTCCATTCTTGCTGCACTGGAGATGTCGCCCATGTAATGTTTTTCATTATTGTTGTCTTCTAATCATCAAGAACAAGATATAACACAACAAAACAACAAAATGGATCCTGTAATACAATGAACATCACCTATAGTTAGTAATAATAAAACAATGTTGGGTCGGATTTTCCTTTTTAAGTTCTGTTGTCACAGATTTTCATCAGAAATATGTAGGACGTGAACTTAAAAAAATATTTCCATATGCACTGAAGACTTTAAAAAAATGATTTCAGATGTACTTTGTATTTTATTATATATGTATTCATCTAGGAGCACGGGACATCTTTACCTTGTTTAAAATAAAGGCCTTCGTGCCAAACATGTGGTAGATTGAGTTTCATTTTTTTTTACCACACAGTATAAATATTTTTGTACAAAATAGTTCTGGTGCATTAAACAAACGGGACCCACAGTATCCAGTGCCACACTGTAACACATGATACATTGAAACAGCTGTAAAGGTTTTGCCTTGTGTTTGTTAATTTGTCACATATGTCTACATGTTTTTTATACATGTGCACCAGTTCTAGAAGAAGTCTGATTCAATGCAATTGCTATTTATTTAAGTTATTATTATTATTATTAAGTATTTAATTCTCAATAAACGTACATATTATGTGTTGTTGTGTCTATAGTATCAAGCTTCATCTTGGATGTTTTAATGTCTGTTTTTCTAACTTTGTCCCATTTGACCTTCCTGCAGCTTTTCATTTTCAACACTAGAGAGCAGCATTGATCTAGGTGGAGGACCTTACATAAGCAGAGCTGCTACTGTATAATGAAGTATGCCAATGATAACTCAGCCCTTTTTTTACAAGTGGATTCGTCTTGTGCACACTCCATTTCCATAAAAAAAAGCTTCAGACTTTGTAGCTCAGAAGTCTTTTCTTCTGATTCTTCTGAATGTACCTTTTAACGTGTTTGATCTAGATGCTGCATCTGTAATAAGATGACACAAACACACGCACACACTTGGGATAAACACAATTTGATTGTTCTTGCATGGATTTTCACAGTAAATTTTACATATATACAAAAAAGTCACAGGCCCAGCCTACAGTGTAAAACATACATTTTTCTAAACAGGAAAGTTAATGGAAAATCTGTAAACCACACACGTGTGTTCAGCTCGGTGACAGGATGCATTGTGACTGTTTAGGGTATCTAGGTGAGAGGAATATATTAAACCAGCTAAGCATTTTGTTCTGGAAAAGTGCCACGTTTTGGAGGGGTGGGTGGCATGACTAATTGGGTTACCACTGTGCTCTGAAAACCCATCAGGAAAGTAACAGGCTTATGTGTTCACTATGGCAGCTTGTTATGAGGAGAGTAAAGAGGAGGGGGCCGACATAGGTGATGTCACTCATCACCCCAATCAATGATTTGTCACAAGTGAGAGAGGAAGAGTATTTCTCCCTGATCACATTTATGTAAGACCACCCCCCCCCAAAAAAATTAAAAAGGGATATATCCACTCATGAGCTAGTTCAGAATATTTACAATTTTCTGAATAAATAATAATCTCATTCCTTCAAGGCCTTCAAGCCTCTGGCCTCTGAAGGTTTTCAGTGATGACATTCAATGTGAAATCATCCCCCATGATATCAGAGGCGTTTGGGGACTGGGGAAAAATGTCCGTAGGGGTCTCCGGGGTGGGGGAAGGTGGGTTAGACAGCCTGGAACGTTTGACCTGTCCGAGGCCCCTGAAGCTTCTCCACTCCTTCATCCACTCGTCCCTCGTGGAGGGGTCCAGCCGGTCCAGACGCCTGGCTTGCACGAGAGGGGAGGGGGCGATAGAGTTCCTCAGCACGTGAAACATGTACCTGGGGGAGAGAGTGTGGTGGTGAGAAAGTAGGCCAGTGAAAAATATGCGGCCCTTTGATGTAAATCAGAGCATTCCCTCTAAATATCAGCACTTTCAGAAGCATCAGCAACCAGGAGGAAGACCGAGCCGCGATGCAGATCGTTCCTGGACGTCACAATTACAAATTTATTTAATTACAAATCAGCCTAGACTGTCCACAACAACCTCACAATTACACAGCAGTTCATGATCTGCACAAGTCAAATACATATTCCAAAATAATATATAAATAATATAATTATGAGGTTGACTGGGTTTAAGGGGTCTTGGTCCTTAATATGGTCTTGGTGGGAGGCAATGGTGGAAGAAGTATTCAGATCTTTTACTTAAGTAAAAGTAGCAAAACCAAGGTGTAGAAATACTAAAAGTAAAAGTCATGCATTTAAAATGTTACTTAAATAAAAGTACTTAAAGTAGCAAAAGTAAAAGTACTCATCATATTAATACAAATTGTATTATTAAATGATAATAATTGGATGCATATAAAGATGAAGCCAATGTTCATTTATATACTGCTGGTGAGCATGTGCATTTCTCCCCAGCGCTCAGATCTTATCATATCTTAACCTATAATAATACATCATAATTCATTGGTTGATTATATTTTGTATCATTATTTGGAATCTGTAAGTAATTTAAGTTATCAGATATCAGAGTAAAAGGTAGAATATTTCCCTCTGTTGTAATGGAGTAGAAGTATAAAGCAGCATACAATGGAAATACTCAAGTAAAGTACAAGTACCTCAGAATTGTTCTTACTGTAAGTGCAGTACTTAAGTAAATGTACTTAGTTACTTTTCACAACTGGTCTGGAGGGATTTTTCCTTCTCTGATTCTTTTTTATTTGTAGGATTATTAGAGGCCTAAAAGGGGTGAAAGTATCCAGCATTTCAAAAGAAAAAAAGCTAAAATTAGATAATTTTAACATTTTCTCTTTTTTTCTTAGTATTTTAATGGTACATATAACAAGAGATAAAAGTAGGGAGAAGATGAGGAGGATGGGAGGGACGGCCACAATCTGCTGCTGATATGCTCTTCATTACAATACATAAAAAAGCCACTCTGTGACAATGACAAGGGCTCATTAAATTTCTATCCACAGGGAGGATAACAGTGATGGTACCTGGGCAGCAGAGCCACCACAGTCGTGATGGTACAGAGAAGGTAGAACATGGGGTCGGCCATCTGGCTCTGGAGGATCCAGTACGGGTTGGATGGAGGGTTACAGGTGACACACATGGCGCTGTAGGCAAGCGTCACAATGAAGTACAACGCCACACTTCCCAGCATGATGACCCAGTGAACCACTGTCTGCAAGACAGATGCATGAACCAGCAATTAGATATATTGATATTTGTTGAAAATTGTTTGTTAATTATCTGTTTTTTATTGCATTTATTTAAAAAAAACAGTGGATTAATATAGATGATATTAGATTATAATACCATATTATTATTATCATATCAGTTTAAAATGCAGACCTGGCTGAAACTATTGAATAATAAGAGTTTTGGCTCACTAGGAGTATATACTGTGATTATATCTAGAAATAGATATCCATCAGTTCAGCACTCACCCAAGCTTTGATCTCTATTGACAGATGCAGCAGGATGGTAAATAAAGAAATTGTGTTCAAAGGAGTTCCAAAGGTAAAAACATCAATGTCTGAATCCTGGTAAGCCTGGAGGGGAGAAAACACATGTAGTCAAATTGTAGCCAGAAAGCGGTAAACCAGTAAAATAACAGAGGAACGCACCATGACAGATGCAACTTTGCACAATGTTCAATCAAAGACAGAGATTTCAAGTGTTTCTCTTACCAAGTATGGAATAAAGAAGCACACCAGACTCTGATAGAAGGCATCGAGGATGGAAACCCAGAAAGTTAAAAACGTGTATTCCTAAACAAGCACACAGACGCACGTTTAAACACTCAAAAAATACATAAGCTAATGAAAGCAGCTGCTATTGTTTGGGAGTGTCACTGACCCCTGCACCTTGCCCGGTCCTGTACAGTTCAGGGACACCCAGCAGCATCTCTGCAGAAACGTCTTTGTCCATTATCCCGAACATGATGGGCGGCACAGAGGTGAAGAAGAGGTTGAAAAAAATCATCAGCCAGTAGTCGATCATGGTATTGGCGGAGAAGCCGCAGAAGAACTGATACCAAAACAGCAGGTTCACGTAGGCCTGGGGAACACAGCAACGTGTAGATAATTAGATGAGAGAATCCAAGCAAGATGTTGATTCAGACATCCAGACATCGCTCCAATGTAGAGACGAGACTCACCACATTCTTATAGAAGAAGTAAATGATCATGTTGGCCAGTCGAGTGTAGCACCAGTGTCCGTGGACCAGGAGAAGTTTTTTCAGGTGTTTGAAGCGAGATATAGCAAAATCACTCGCCATGACCGCCTGCAGATGACAAACAGTTTGGTAAAGTGAGAGAAGTTGAGGAAACAAGCAATATCTTCAAGGCTAAAGACCTCAGTTCAGACCTGCATGCCCTCCTGACCGCATATCCCGATGCCGATATCAGCTGCTTGGATCATGTTGACGTCGTTTGCACCATCGCCTGAAACCACAGAGTGAATGGCAGTTCAACACAATAATGCAAATAAAATGCATTTATTTAGGAATTTAATTTGAGTTTAATGCAATATGTAAAAATAAATACAGGGTATATTTTGGATATTTTGCCTATATTTTCAAATAATTCCCATCCCTATAGAACCTATTAAAGTGAATAGGTGTCTCAGCGCGAAACACATTTAAAACGTAACGTCTGACAGTAACAAAAAACTTCAGTATATACAGTATATTTAGCCAATGTTATGACTTTGTTTTTAGTCAGGGTAGATGAATATCTTCACACTGTCTTGTCTAATGCCCAACAATAAATTTCTCAGGAGATTAAATGACTCAGAGCAGGATAAGATCAAGAGCCTTATAAAACCTGAAGAATTACCTTTCTGTTCCTCTGCAACACTTTTTGCTTTCTCTCACGAAACAATTTCTCCCATACAATGCTTTTTGCTTTACTTCTCATAGATCTATTTCACAGGCAGCAGACATTTGGACTTTGCATTAGAAGAAAAAGCACAGGTGTTACTAATAACATTAACGATAGCCCCTCAGCATGAACAATTACAGGACCTGAAACTGAAGCAGCTAAATGGAATGCAGCCATCATTAATTCGATTTTTTACACCTGTGCTGCTCCTGCTGTGACATGTCAAAATGTCTTCCCCGAAAAAAGCCTGTAATTACCGTATGCCAGCAGTATACAATGGTATTAAATGTATTTATTGTTTTTGTTGAAAATTGGCATGCAAAAGAAAGGTCTCAGGGGCCCAGGATAATCTTAAAGGGTTATCTAAGTAACATTTAGTGTGGTATTAAGCTCAAACAAAGAGTAGCAAAAACACATGATTTATTTGTCACTGTGTTTATAGTTTCGGTACTTATACACATTCTTCTGTTTTTCATTGAAATCAGATTAAAAGCCACAGATAAATGCATTTTCAATGATGCGAATAGCTCGAATTTCTTACCAACAGCAAGGGTCATGACCTTGAGTTTCTCTCTGACCACCTTCACCACTCTGCTCTTCTGTAAGGGCGTGACTCTACAGCAGAGCACGGTGCGGCAGCGCTTTGCCAGGTCCACAAAGCGATCCTGCAGGTCTGCCGACAGAGCCATGGTCAGGGTGTGTCCGTCGATCACCAGAGAGATGTCTTGGCTTGTATCCACATTACGAGGGTCTTCGCTGTACCGCCTCACCTCTTCCAGTGTGCAGTCCAAGATGGATGTGCACGCGAGCTAGAAGACAACATCTGCTTATTTTGCTGATCACATTGTTTTTACGCTTTGCACGCTAGAGCTGAAACAATCAGTTGTAGAAAAATAATTGCCAACAACTTTGATAATCACTTAAAAAAGCTTAAACATGCTACTTCCAGCATCTCAAATGTGAAGCTTTTTTTGGTCTTATGTGATAGTGAAAAAAACAAAACTTTGGGTTTTGAAAGGTTGATCTGATACAATAAATGATTTGAAGGTGTCAGGACCCAAAGAAAATACTAAATTAAAGAGGATAATAAAAAATAAATTAAAAAAAGGCAAAATTCATATAACACAACAAGGCATATTATTAAAGACAAGACTATTTCTCTGTGCTACGGAGTACAGATTATGGTCTGTGCTGGTAAAAGAAACATCACTCTGAGTCATGTTCATGATGTCTGACGATACGCAATTACGAGGCTCTGGTCCCATCAGACTCATCATTGTTGTCTGTAAATAACTCCAGCCTCTTAGCCAAAAGGAAAAGCAACATGATGAAAAAGAAATTGGGTCACATCCTGCTTTTATATCATCTATCTAATGCTGGTTAAATTTCATTAGTTGAGGTAGTGTGATGACTGTGGGAATGCATCCCTCAGGTGGTCATCGAGTTACAGAGGTAAAAAAAATAAATATGATCAATATGAGCAAAGGGGTATTTCCCCTGAGGGTTGAATATTAGAGTGGTAATTAGATATGAAAGCAGTAGATATTGTACTGGGGGTATCTCACTCCATTCATCATCAATGACTAGTCCAATCTGAGAGGAGCACGGCAGTCCCTTTGTTCCAGAAAGCTCCCCGTGTATCCATTAGAGCCGACCGGTAATTTCTGTCTAATTGAGGCGGGATGATTAGACATAGTCAGGTTGTTATGAAGGGCTCATTCTTGTGCTACCAGCTCTTTAATGACCTCAGAGAAGCAGGATCCACACCTGACACCTTATCTTTCTCAGATGAAAATGTGAGGGTTTGACCTTTAGTTAAAATGTAAAAGTGTTCAAAAAAGGTTTGGCCATTTAAATCGGAGGGAGACAAGCTCACAGGTAAAACCTCCTGAACCGACTGCTCGGAAAACACATGACTCGTCCTGAATGACAAAAAAAAGTCAATGCTGCCTTCGGTAACAAGCTGTATGTGATATGTGAAATATGAATTACGTAAAAGGCCAGTGTTCAATAGGTGTTTGTGGCGCTTGTTAGCTTCTAATGCTCGACGTCTTCACTGTTTTTATTTTTGATTCATTCATTTGAAAACTTCATCCGCTTCTACTAAGTGGCTCAAATATGCAGGCATATATTTGCAAGCGATAAATAATTTAACATTTTTTATTGGTTTAAAAAAAAAAAGGAAAATAAATAAATGGACCTGTATTTCAAGTTGGGAAGTAATATTTTATCAGGTTTGTCCTCTCTCCCCCTGAGGTGCTTTATCTCGTGAGCCCCTTCTGTAGGGTATCAGGCAATCACAGGCTCATGAATCTATCACAGTACAAAACACACCTGCTTTAGATCTCTTTATACGGAAGATATTTTACTTTGTTTTCAAAAATCCCGCCAAATCAAGACCAACTTTTTTTACAACTATTTGACAGGTCTAACTGGCTTATTAAGCTAATTTTCCAAAATGTCGCTTTAAGTACATCAACATTTTGATTTCATGTTTGACCTACCAAAACAAATTATAATTTTGGTGTGAGGAATGTATCCGAGCTGTAGCACCATTTATCACTTCACACAAGCAGAAGATAAAAGCAGCTCTGAGTCAGCAGACAGGGGCCTCCTCACCTTGTTTTTGCAGCTCATGTTAATCACCAGGTCTTCCTCTTCCAGTAGCCTGCAGGCATAGCCGATGTTGACAGCTGTCTCCGGCTTGTCACCAGTCAGCACCCACACCTGGATCCCTGCCTCCCGCAGTGCCACGACGGTGTCTGGGACACTATCCTGCAGACGGTCCTCGATGCCCGTCGCCCCTGCAGGAGGCCATGTATTCAAAGTCAGGCATGACTCAAACACTGAGCTTATCACACAGATACACAGAATGTTTTTCAAGTGTTTATTGTGAATGATGTGTGTTGAGCTGATGTGCGTTACCTAGCAGGGAGAGGTCTGTCTCCAGCTGCACAGCAGAGTCCATAACAAGCTCCTCTCTGTTGTCTATAGCAGCCAGAGCTCGCTGTCTGTTCACTGTCCAGCTTTTATACGCCTTGTCACTCACAACCTGCAGCACACGCAGAAAAAAGATGAAAAGGAGCTCCTCCGGTATAAGCAAATGATGCTGGTAAATAGTGATATATCTGATTGTGCACCTTCTTTGTAAAGCAAAGTGTGCGCAGCCCTTCTTTAGCATAGGAGTCGAGGTGATACTGAGTATCTGCTGCTGTATTCTTCCGCTTCCCACTGAGATGTTCTGAGAATGACATGACACCGGTTTATTTATATATTTTCATAATTTTTTTAAATTATGAAATGACCCAGGGTATCTCAGTATTCACTAATAAAAGTAAATCCTTTAATAAATGTGCAATAAATGTGCGTAAATGTACTTTCTCATACACATACCTGCGTACGGTGTACCGAGTAGCTCCATGATGGCGTAGTCTGCTCCTTTAGTGTACAACACACACTCTTTGGTGATTGGGTGTCGCACCAAAACAGACATTCTCTTCCTGTTGAAGTCAAAGGCCAAGGTGTCCAGCACCTCAAATACCAGGTCCTCCCCAGACGGGAGCCTCACTGTCACGCTGTCAGGGGTGCGGGCCAGCAGGGTGAAGCCATATGCCTTGGCTGCGTACACCAGGGCTGCCTCATCTGGACTCTCTGCCTCATAGCTCAGATTATCTGAGGTTGTTGCAGGATCGTCGCACTGGGATGGAGCTTGGAGCGAACATGTTCGGAGCCCATCGGTGTTTCTCGACCCCTCTATTTTTGCAGGGGCGTTAAAATGGTCTTCCTCTACAACTGAGTCCTCTGAGATGGTGCGGCTTCTCTTGGGCTTGTGCTTCCAGGAGGGGAAAATATGGCGAAGAGAGACAGACTTTTCCAGCAGGTTGGACAAAGTATCCAGTGGGTTGTTTGTCCGACTGGAGCGTGAAAACCCACTCTCCTGAAAAGGTGAAGCAAAGAAAACAGAAATTTGAATGCCCAGACACCCATATGGTGATAACACAAAAAACACTATGCCATCCATTTCTACTCTGCTTCTTTTTGTGCTTTTACCTTTAATTACAAACTCAAAGGAAAACCCACATATTTCTCCCATCTGCCAGACCTGAGAGCAGCACAGTCAAGGGAAACGAGTGCTAAATTTAATAAAGGCAACCCTGATTGCCCCTGAAAATCTCCCTTTACTATGTGGCTAATTTAGTGAGAACTCTTTACAACTGGGGCTTTAAAGATGAAAGAAAATGAGTACTGACCACTGATTAAAGAGCAGAAACTTAAAGCTAAACAATTGAAGAGAACTTTCAAAATTAAACTAAATCTTTGAGGTTAATAAGAATAATTTAAACTTAATTGATGTGTGTGTTACAGATTAAATTATGGAGATATCACTGCAGTACAGGACACACGGTTTGTAGATCTATATTAAATAATGAATGAAATAATTAATAGAATCCCCACAATGTTTTCTAGGAGAAAAGTTTGCCATTTTTTTTTATAAGTTTGGAGTTTCTAGAGAACAAATCCTTTGTCCATCTTTCCTCTCCTGGCCGTGCCCTCCATCTCTACTTCCCATCCACCGTGGCAGGAAACGGAGCGCTCACCCTCTGTCTCTGAGCTGTTGCCGTGGAAACCACCACCGTGTTGCAAATGGCGAGACCCAGAAAAAAGTCCAGGTAAGGGTCGGTCTTGTGGCTGCCACTGCTGCACTCTGGCCTGCTAATCTGCTGAAGCAGCTTCCTGTCTGGAATCACCTCAGTTTCCTGCCGGAGTAAAAGTTAATCAGTTTTTTTTTTTTTTCATTAAAACCTTGTGTTGACAAACAGTTTCTTGCTTACGCTAAGCTTTTACTGTTTTCACATGACAGGATTTGAAACGGTTTTTAGTTTTTAACTTTTTCATCCAGTTTTGTTTGTTCATTCATTCAACGAAATATTACAGGAAGGACAAGAGGACAGAAGAGAGGCAGGAAGTTTTCATTCATACAAACATGATTCTGCTCTGTTAGAGACACAGCATGGGGAAAACCAAATATAGGCTCTGTGATGCCTCGCTGGAATAAACACAAGACTTTTTCTGTCTCAGCCAGCATCTCCAGGCCCCTGCTCTTTGCCCTGCAGACATAAATAGACACAGAGCTACTGTACTGTACATCAAGATGACGGTGACTAATCTATAGAGCACGTTTACAGTTTATGAGACATCAGTGGTCTGTGCCAAATGGTGCCCAGCACGACCATATGTCCCGTCACAGACACAGGGGCAACTTTGGGCCAAAATGCATGTGCTTATCACTGACACCTAGCAGCTCGGCCATCTGCAGCAGGGACAGGGACCATGAGGCCTTTTGACACAAGGATGGGTGAGATTTGGGTTAACAAATGTCCCTTTGACGTATTTTGAGAGTGTATTTAGAAATGGATGAGAATGTTTTGCATGCCGTCTTAGGTTTAGATCTCAGAAACATGACATATGCATTAATATATAGATGCAAATGACCAAATTATAAATCAAATACAACAAAAAGAAGCAGAAAATACTTTAGCTTCAGTATTAGCAGTGGTGGACGAAGTACTCAGATCTTTTACTTAAGTAAAAGTAGCAATACCACAGTGTATTAAAAGCTTTTAAAGTATTTGCTAATGATTACATATGATAGTTAAAACATCCATATAACAACTTACCATTTAACAAGGTATTATAATCATCAGTTGCAACTTTATAATAACACCCAAATAATGTTTAACCATTAACAAAGTGTTACAAATATCTGGTCCATAATGTTTACGGACGTTTTACAAACAATTTCTTAAAGGTTTACGAATCATTTTGTAATTATTATCACATACCTAATATAGTATATCAAATGCTATATGTGGGAAACAATAAACTGTCAAAGTATAGCATTACTGATAATTAGTAAACATTATTAATTATCATGTAATTGTTAACAGTTAAAAAACTATTAACTTTCATTTACATTTATTAATAATGAATATTATATACAGTATATATATAATTAAGTATTACAGCTTCTGAATTTCACCATGGGATCAATAAAGTTTTATCTGAACATATATTAATACATGATTACAATGATTACATTTATTCATCTGAATCGTCGAGTAACTAAAGTTATTAATTAAAGTACCTCAACATTTTATTTAAGTACTTGAGTAAATGTACTTAGTTACTGTCCACCACTGAGTATTAGGTTATATTAATTGTAATGACTTGAGCTAAATCTACTGAATGTATTCATATTATTTGTCTCATAATAATCTTGTCAGCCCTGTGATAGACTGGCACCCTGTCAGGAAGTATCCTGCCCTTCTCACAGTCCATGCTGGGATGTACTGCAGTCACCTAACTACTTTAATAAATGGATGGATAGATACAGTTACGTTTCCATACTGACAAATGCATCTTGTGATAAGACATGACCTCAATAAGGACATCATAATTCATTTTCCTTTACATTAGCACAGAGTGGTAAGACAAGACGTCTCAGTACTCGTCCCAGCTCCTTACCTTGGGTGTGATTGCAGTGGGCAAGTTCGCACTATATAAATGCACTGTCATGTTTGATTTTGAGCCATTTATTTATGCTACTCAGTCATGATTATAACTGCAAGGACACTTGTTAATCAAGAAGAATGAGTCTAATTTGTGAACCCCTCCGGGTGGCCTTGAGTCAACTGACAACTTCACCTCCTGCATGAGCAAACAAATTGCTGATGAACATTTTCCCCTGTGGCGGCTTCGTGTGACCCGGCATTATAATATCAAGACAGGCAAGACCCATGACCTGACCCTACTCTGAATTAAATATCTGCCTTTTCTTCCTGACTGAGCGATCATCTTACCAGCGGACTGCTGAAGGCCACATCGCTCTGGGCATTTCCCGTGACCTTGCTCTTGTGTCGGTTGTCATGGTGATGTCGTGTGTCTTCAGAATTGGTTTCCTCAGCATGCAGGGACCATCCAGTCTGTGGGGGCTGTGGCCGCTGGTTGAAGATGACCTCCTCCCCTGACTCTGGTTCTTCAAGGACAGCTAGGCGGATGGCTGCAAATCCCCAAATACCATGTTTATACATACAGTAAGCATTTTATATTGTATGCAAAATATGTCAGGTCCAGTCATGTTCCACCCAGGTGGATTCAAATGCTCCTCCAAAAACCCTTCAATTAACCAAAATAAGTTAACTTTGAGTATGGAATAATTATATTCTCCAGGGTACATAGATCAGTAATACAACTAGACAATACAGCAAATTCTATTTTGTTGTTTAACGTCATTTTTTAAAGTATGCATGGTTGTATGTAAGTGTGTGATTGCATTTGTAAATGTCTATGTATGAGTAGACGTACTGTATATGGGTGCATGGGTGTATAAGATAAAATCACATTTTAATGATGTACAATCATGTATTGATATATTTCTAATTTGTTATTATTAATGTAAATTATATCTCTATTCAGTTGTTAACTGTGAGCATAAATGCTTATAAACTTGGATTCACAGTAACAAATGCAGATCAACATCATAATGTCATGACAAACTAAATTTCACGTCAGAATAAACTAGGAAGTGCATTCCAGCTGAACATTTGACAAACAGCTCAGAATCAAAACATATAATGTAATCTGACTTAAATCTACAGCCAGGTGAACGACCCTGTGACACAGGAAACACAAATAGTGGATAGACGAGACAACTATTGTTAACCAAATAGTTGCAGATAGTTTAGCGAGGGGAAAGGTTGTGTTGTTCAAATTATAACAGCTTTACATTGAGATAAGATAAGATAAGATAAGATGTCCTTTATTGTCCTGGGGGAAACCTGTTGGACACATATCTGCTGTTAGGAGAATGCAAAATAATTATATTATAGCTAATTGTAAGATTAGCATGTTAACATTTTGCAGAGTACACTGAGACCTGCTATGTTGATGTCGATGATGTGCTTGTGTTTTTACTTCCTTTTTAATACTTACACCAAGGATATATCCGAAAGCATTTATTTATAATTTGTCATGCTGTGTTCATGTGTTTGTTTGTTTTTTTTGTCGCTGTACTCAGGTCTCACTTGTAAATAAGATTCTAATCTCAATATGACTTCCTGATTAAATAAAGTACTTATAACATTAGCATGTTCACATACTAATGTCCTGTTCCAGTTAGTGACATGCATCCAGCGAGCATGCTAAGTGTTATTATGCCAGTGTGTTACAGTAGTATGCAAATCTTAGTACACTCCAGTGTTAGTGTCTTGCTATGTCAGTATTAATCAAAGTGTCAAAGTGGGTGTAATTTAGTAGAGTGTGATGAACTGAAGTCTTTCACAAGTGGA